>CM018691.1:45865125-46360201 GCA_009363875.1 Mikania micrantha | reverse complement strand
TAAACAAGACCGAGCACGCGGGGATCGACCGGGTATAAAAACCCACCAATTGTCTTCTTCCTCATTTGAAAGAGCTCACTCTCTCTCTCTAACTATCCATTTTCGTCACCTACAAACACCCACCACTTCTCTCTAGGTTTTCTCCTTCATTTATTGACGGATTTTCGAGATCTCGGAGCCTAAACGACCGGGGAATCGAGGGGAACAAGAAGATACAAGAAAATCCAGGGATTTATCACGATTTGGAGGTGAGAACTCCAGTTTACTTTTCGGTTTGGGTTAAAAACCCTATTTTAACATAGTTACCAACTTGTACATGATTTTTGGATTTAATATGTATTAATCGGGTTAGTAGTAAACCTAGCAAGTCTGTGAACGAATCTATAAGTTTAGGGACATGATGATGAGAAGGGGGAATGCATTTCAGCTCGTGCAGAACACCTACAGGCCGACGAACCTGTATGGTTCGGCAGAAACCTCACGAACCCTTTCTTCGCGAACCAGTGGCAATCACTAACCCTCACGAACCATCACGAACCCTTGGAGACGAATCTCCTTCCACACGAACCTTAGGCAGCAAGGGTTGGGGTTGGCGAACCCCTAGCCACGAACGTTTCTTCCTTTTTTTTGGTCACGAACCTTTATTCAGCCGAGCCATTTGACTCCCTGTTGGTCGAACCTATTAGCACCTTGGCCGAACCCTGCTTACCACTTGGGCCAAACTATGGACAACGAACCTAGGGGCTGGTATGACCACGAACCATGGTGTCTTGACGAACCTTGATGTTAGAAGTGAACCCTTTTAATTGCTACGAACCCTA
Source organism: Mikania micrantha (assembly GCA_009363875.1). Classification (NCBI taxonomy): domain Eukaryota; kingdom Viridiplantae; phylum Streptophyta; class Magnoliopsida; order Asterales; family Asteraceae; genus Mikania; species Mikania micrantha. Next base: position 46,359,380 of record CM018691.1, on the reverse strand, counting down.
GCATTACTAGGGCGAACCCTAGTCTCGTATGAGAGCCGAACCTAAGGACCATAACCTAAAAGGTTCGCTGGTCCTAAGGTCTTTGAAATGAATCTTCATTAACTAAGGGGTTAAGAATGAAACCATGGGGTGTAGGCATTCATATCCATATATATATGTTAGTATAGATGCACGTAAGGAGGTATCCATGCATGCATGAGAGGTCTAGCCCACCACCTTTCTCTTCTAACTTGAGTTGTAAGAAAATAAATATTTTTATGTATGTTGAACTTGTTTTATAATCAACTTAAACTTGGATTTTTATTAAATTTTAATTAAAGTGTTATTAACTAAATCAAGGTGGTCAACATAGTGAACATGCATGCAAATGGATACCCATGATATCATAACAAGTGGATCATGATAACATAGTTAGAAAGTAACAAGACTAAACTATCAATTGATAATACACACTTATAAAAGATTTAGAAATTCCTCTCAACTTAGATTAAGTGAACTAAGTTAAGGGAAACATTAATGATCTAATTAAAAGAGGAACACTTGTGAATAATCAATCGAGATGAAACAAGTATACTCATGAGCACGAACACATCTTGAATTTCAGATAGTTGAGTTAATCTTGAGTTACTTACGAGGGCGCGCATAATACTAGAACACATATTCTAAGGACTCCAGGTGAGTTCTCATAACCTCCCTTTCTTTAAACTGTTTTGTTTTAAAACTCGGAGGTGAAGCATGTATACCAAATTCAAATATTATTTTGATAACTCAAGGTTAATACCTGTTTATCAATATGATACTCACAATATTGAATTATTATTAATTATGGATTATCACTGATTAATATTTTATAACCATGTAAACATTGTTATTGACTTTGGTCAATAACAAAGATTACATCTATTGTCACAACTCCGAGAGTCATCGCTCTTAACTTCGGTTAATTGCTTTGACATCATGTATTGTCACGTGGATTGTTTCCACTCTATGAATCATTGCCTTTGACTTCGGTTAATTGCTTTGACTTCATGTATTGTCAAGTGGTTAGCTACCACTCCATGAATCATGTATTTAACTTATGTTAATTACATAATGATCATGTATAGTCACGAACATTATTTGAGAATATAAATGATGAGATTGGTTAATTTGTTTGTGGATTGATTATCTATGTTTGACTACGACTATTCGTGATTGACTGATTATGTGATTATGTGATTGTGTATGTGTTTGGTTGTTGAGTTGGGGATTTGGTTGGATTATCTCATACAGGTATTATTATTCTGGATTTTCTCAGAAAATCATAAGCATTTATACTTGTTTTATTTAAACTTTTTATAAACCATTTTTTAAACTTAACTTTTAAATTCATTTTATAAAACCCTTTTAAGTATAAGAACTTATGATTACTCACCAACTACTTTTGTAGTTGACACTTGATTTTCTTACATGTTTCAGGTGATGGAGACAAGTAGGATGAAGAGGATGATCTCTTCTATTTTGGACATCATCATATAGGATCTTGGACGCTATTAACTAAAATTCTGGCGATTAGAGTTTAGTTAGTTTAGCTAGTTCTTTTGTGTAATTGATGTACTTAATTCATGACGAACATGATTTTTGTGTAATTATTTTGGTTGATTGAATGATATATGATGATTTAATTTAGATGCCCACGAGCTTTTGAACAATCTACACATCCCTCGTGGCATCCCGACGTTTCCGCCATCGGTCGGGGTGTTACAATACTTCCCGTCGGTAAATATCTTAATGCCTCATAATCTTAATGTCTATCACTAACGTTAAGAATGCGTTTCGTAACCAGGTATCAAACATTCGCACCAGGGGAGATGCAATCCTCCCAGCAAATGGGTTGTCAGCCAATAGTACTATCAATGATTCCTGTTCGGCCCCACAGGGGTTCACTAGATACAGTTCACGAGATGAGGACTTTTGATACTGTGATAGATTTACTAACGGCAAAATCCCATGAAATCACACAAAAAGTCTCATGAAATTACACAGATATCAGTGCTGCAAATCATATGTTCAGAAAATGAGTTACAGAGTTACCCCGATGTTTATAAAACATTAAAAAGAAAATGGGTTGTACGAAACTCACTTGATATCTCACGATAGTAGAAACACTTGCAGACTGATGCTAATGGTTTAATTCTGCATTAGTTTATGTTTAACAAGTTATTAATGTTCCAACTTACTGACTAAATCTCCCGGAGCGTACAATGTCAAGGACATTGCCTGGAAAGTCATCAAACCGATATTAGATTATTAATTAATTATTTTAATATCATATCATACAATGTATGATAATGTAGGAACCCATACTTATTCAGGTTCCTAATACTATATTGATGACACACTTGATTAATCAGAATAATCTCAGATTAACCAAATAGTTAATGTTGTTGATTATAATGATAAAACAGTTCCTAGACAATTTAATGGCTTAGGAAAGATCAATCCTTGTTATTGATTACCCAAATATCATGAAATATCACAATGTGGTATTAGATTAGGTTTAATAACCAGGTTTAACTTACTAATCTGACTGTTATCAGTAACATCAGATAATCGTTCCAATGAGTATGTTTATGATTGTGATTAGTTTAAAACACTCAACTTTCACGTTGCATGTCAAGGATTAATCAAACTAATCACCTACATTGTCACAACCAAATGGTTTAAACCATTATAACCATTGTTAAGATTTCATGCAAACCGGACATTATAACGGATCAAAACAGGGATTTACCTGTTAACAGTTTGAGTTTGTCATTTATAATCAATCCTAGCCATCATCTAGGCAATAATCAAAAACCCTAACTATATCATTACGTTCAAAAACAAGATTTAATCATTCATTATCAAAATAGAAAGTTAGATTGAACCATTACCTAAATCTAGAGGAGTTCTGCGGATAGAAAGATGATCTGGACTCGTAGAAACGTTCCTGGATGCGATCTAAACGTCCCTGAGACTTTAAAACAGAGATTTGAGGGGTTGGATGATGAAAATTTCGAAGGTGGTGCTGGTGTCGTCGTTGAGAAGATAAAGAAAAATGAGGATAATGATGATCTGATATTTTTAAGCAAGTTGTTCCACCGATCCATCCGTCGTGTACTGCGAAGATAAGAAAAGTGGACTTCGCGTACCGCGAAGAAATCCGGGAAATCGCAGATATTTTGCAATCATCGCGTACCACGAAGAACCCTTAGCTCATCCTTAACGTACCGCGAAGACCTTTTTTTTTCCATTTTTCGACAGAAACTTCGTTTTGCGATTCCGGACCATCCGTAACTCCGTTTTGTATACGGTTTTCGCCCATGTTCCTCATTTTTCACATACTATCATCCTGCAATAATTAAAATTGCTAAATCAACATGGATATCAAGCAAGATCAAATGTGCTCACTCTGTTGCTGACGTAATTCTTTGTACGCAATTATCACAGTCTCCTCCTGTTAGAAAAATTTCGTCCCGAAATTTAGGGAAGAATTACTTGATAACAATTGATCATGAGAATAGGTGTGGATATTCCTGTTTCATCTGATCTTCACGCTCCCACGTGTATTCAGATCCACGCTGTGAATTCCATCGAATTTTGACAATAGGTATGCGACTGCGTTTCAGTACCTTCACCTCTCGATCCATCACTTCAACTGGTTCTTCCCTGAATTGAATTTTCTCATCAATTTGGATTTCTTTCAGAGGTACAATCAGTGATTCATCAGCTAGACATTTCTTCAAATTTGATACATGGAAGACATCATGAACGTTACCGAGTTTAGGAGGTAATTCAAGTCTGTAGGCCACTGATCCGATTCGTTCAAGAATTTTGAATGGTCCTACAAATCTTGGTGAAAGTTTACCTCTCTTCCCAAATCTGAAGATACCCTTCCATGGTGAAACTTTCAACATTACCAGATCACCGATTTGAAATTCCAAGGGTTTACGACAATTGTCAGCATAACTCTTTTGACGATCGCGAGCAGCTTTAATTCGTTCTTGAATCAGTGCGATCTTATCAGTTGTTTCTTGAATGAGTTCTGGGCCTATGATTTGATTTTCACCTACCTCTGACCAATAGACAGGTGATCTACACTTACGTCCATAGAGTGCTTCAAATGGAGCGCATTTAATACTGGTATGATAGCTGTTGTTATATGAGAATTCAACAAGTGGAAGATGAACATCCCAGCTACCACCAAAATCAATCACACAGCTTCTCAGCATGTCTTCCAGAGTTTGAATAGTTCGTTCGGTTTGCCCGTCAGTTTGTGGATGATAAGCTGTGCTCATATTGATTTGTGTGTGTGACAACTAGTACCTGACCGCCCGGCAAGTCCGTACGGTATGTGTACATGCAAACAGTAACTATGTGTACATACGCTATTGTAAACAGTATTTGTATTAACAGAATCCTAAATACAAGAAATCGTTGTACGTATTTTCGTGTAAACTTAAATACATTAAGTACAACGTACATTTGAAACATTAGTTGTGTTTATTAAGTGAAAACTTAATTACAGTTAACACAACAAATCATGAGAAACAACGGTAGTCAAACAATTATCAGAAACAAATCGGTTGCGATCTGTTATCCATATATGACAGGAATCAGATGGCCGAAAATAAAATTTGAAAACAAGGTGAAAACAGAATGTTTAGTTGAGTCCGACAGTGAGGAAACACAATTTAAACATAAACTGCAGTGTCGTTTCAAAATAACGAACTGACAGTGTGTTTGCGTGGGTGACGATTCACACAAACATATCTGTGAGTTTAACGTTCTGAAATGTTGACCGGAAAGTAGAAAACAAAAGTTGGAAACCAAAACCATCGTCGTGTTCGTTCGAATGACGATTCGAACGAATACGCGCGATGGTGACGCGATTCGACGAAACGAAAACGAAACACGACGCGAAACGAATTTAAATTTAATTAAATAAAATAATAAACATTTTTACAATTTTGAAACTCATCAAATTAATTAAATTAACCTCTTTATTTATTTATTACAATTTTACGCGTAATTTTCCGGATACGCGACGAAAACGCGAACCGAGCAACCGAAACGGACCCGGACACCACATGTGATATAAATACTCTAAATGAGAGCATTTCTCTCATTTCCCACTTTTCATTCTCTCTCTAGCTCTAATTTCCGGCTACACCAAGAACCACCACCAACCCACCTTCAATCAACCATATCTTGCTCAATACTCAACCAATTCGAGTGATTCTCGAACCCACGCGTAGCCCTCGACGTCCTCTACCTGAAAGTACAAAAGATCGGAGCTGTTACTCACTAGAAATCGAGGTATGATGCTTCAAAAGTCACGGGATTTAGGGTTTTCAAAGCACTATGTCGACCCAGCCACCAACCGGTTTAAATCTAGATACTACACGACTTTGAAACTTCATCTCAACACTACAAAGGTTCTGACCAGCTAAGGGAAGGTCGGGGGAGCCCTGGGGACAAGCCACAGACCACGGGTTGATGGGGACAGGTTGTGGGTTCCCAAGGGAGGCTAGGCGAACCTGCACGAGTCTGTTGAGGCTTCAGTCGAACCTTCCTGGTGCTTCTGTCCCGAACCTTGCAGTGGCATGGACGAACCTTTGAAGCCACGAGCCTTTCTCCGGCGAACCCTAGTCACGGTTACGAACCCTTCACAAACATGATGGTTCGCCGGTCATCATCACTGCCAAGGAAACGAACCTATTTGGCCAACCTACTGCCGAACCATTGCATGCTACGAACCCACATATTTGAAACCCTTAGCCGAACCTAGCTCAAAAAAATCCAAGGTTTCGCTGCCTCTTTGTTAAACAGATAACCTCATGCGAATAGCCATGCTATCACGAAACCTCCAGACAATTTTAAATGGCTGCAACTCCATTGGGCTTAATTAATTGACTTAGTTTAACTGCTGGCCCAACATGGAGCCCAAGTGCGTTGTTGTCACAGCCCACATCTTGGCCCACAAAAATATAAGTCAACACGACCACACCCAATAGAACAATTCAGTCCCTTTGTTTATTTCGGTCAAACGTTCATCAAAATTACAACCGACTCCAAATTACATTGTGTTTCGATCCATTAACCCAATGTTCTTTAGGCAGCCCAAAGTGGCTGTTCAGCCAACCCCATGAGAAACCGGCCCACATGATTTTGTTTCGGCCCAATAGATTCTAGGCCCAACAGCCTATTATATTGGCCCAGTGGTACCCATTTTTTTTCAGCTTAACAGTTGGGTCCATTACACGTTGCATAGGCCCATTGTTAGGTTATTCAGCCCATAACTCAAGTCCAGTGGGCAGTTAGAATTGAGTAGCCCAAGTCAACCCTATTTGGCCCAACCGATTGGCAAATGGCCACGTACCTGGCCCAACAGTTTTCTGCTTCGGCCCATGGCGTTAATTCGGCCCAATGTGGTCCAGATTTAGTGTTGCAACCCAACTAAACAATTATATGGCCCAATTACTTAATCCAAGTTAATATTGTGGTCAAGTTGGTTAACATTCCCCTTTCGGCCACTTGGTTAGCAAAACGACTAAACAAATTTCGTAATGTTAATTGGATTAGAGGATTATGGAATTATAGTAATCACAAGTAATTACAAAGTTTACAAGGATTTAAAAGGGGTGATGATCTTTCACTCGCACTTAAGTTAATAACTAAAACTCTTTTAATATTATAATAATTCAAGTGGGCATAAGATCAATAACAAAAATTGATGACTCAAACTTGATATGAATATGATTTCAACAACTTTGAGAACTAAACAAGGCCGAATGAAGAACAAGGTCGAGACTCGCGGGTGTTAACCAACTCTAGGGTTAACACATTTATACACACATGACTAAATTACAATCGATACTTATAAGACAAACAATGTGTAAACAATACAGGAGCGTGAAAACTACAACAAGAACAACAAAGAGCGCGTGTCTTCTTTCTTTTAAGCTAAGTCAACCCTACAACAACAAGGTGAGTTCATATGCCCCTTTTACTTTAATCATAACTGATTTTAACTCTCGGGGCTGAGAAACATGTTTACTTTTATTTATTTAAAAGTTTTGCTTAACATGTTATTTATACTATGATTTTGAAAATATTAAATTGTTTATTATCGCTTATCATTGTATGCATGCTTGTATGATCATGAGATAACAGGGAAACTCAGAAGATTATGATAATGTATTTTCATAATCATCAACACATTGGGATAATACAGTTTAAGATTATATCTTATAACACTTAGTTATTCCTACGAGAACGAAACATTGAGGAACTTCATAAACAAACCAAACAATGAGAACTACTACAGTGAAACACGGTGAAACTTCACAACACATAAATGATCAGAAGATAAAATATCTTCTGAATATCATTCCACATCATAAATGATCAAGTGTGATAAGTCAATTTCTTATAATATTTGATCTACACCCTAAAAACATATTACTGGGTAGTATGATCGCATTGATTATCCACCACCTGCGTCACTTAAGGGTACTAAGACTTGTTCTTACTACAGCTTAAGGATTACATGGTGACCATATGGATTACTGTGAACGGCGACCATGATAACGTAATTTCATGACTATCAATGCCAATCACACTTAATTAACATAATGTAATAAGACTAGTTCTTATTCGACTTTGGTAATTACATGAGACAATCCCACGTAAAGGCCTTGGGATCACACGGTGGGATAGGAGAGAATGGAATGCATTTTAATCTGATTATGTGAGGATTAAAATGGATTCCCTTCGGATTCTATACGCTGCATTTGAGATACATGATGAACAGTTAACTAACACTTTTAATTAATTAAAAGTGTAACATAAAAGTTAACACACTGACAATAGAATAATACAAGGAACAGATTTATTAAATCTAACATCCTTACTATACAAATGGTTGTCAATACTTCGGTTTGATAACTACAACGCTATCATTATATTATTCTATTCATGGGAACACAGATGATCAAGAATGAGTAAACATGAGAATGGAAATCAATAGTTGTATTGCAAGTAGTGTGGAGTTCTAGCAGTGATGTGGTGGGATGTTGGCTAGGGCTTAGCTCCCTTACATATGCCCTATATATAAGCATCACTACTAGGATAACATAGTGCTTGTGAATATAACTATTGAGGAGCCACTAGGTGAACAGATGATACACAATATACAAGCAACATAACAAAACATTGGGATTATGCATGTGATTGAATCAGAGTTTTTAACTAACTTACTTATGAACTCACCAACCTAGTGTTGACTTTGTTTAAATACATGTTTTCTCAGGTGACGAACAGGTGTGGAGACGTACATGCAAGGTTTAAGCTAGAGGACTTTTAGAAGACCTAGCTTATTTTGTGTTGCATGCTTTTGGTGCCTGAACATCGAATCATCTTTTGTATATCTTGTACATATACAAGATATAGTTACATTGATTCTTTTGGTAGATTTACTTGATTAAATTATGAACAGTACATTGTAATTTAATCTTGTAATTTTATATCATTGATGTATTAGCATTTCTCATTTGATTATCATGTGCTATGTAACAATCTGATCATTTGATTATCACTCAAAGATATCGCGCCCCGGGAACCTTTCGCCAGACGGGAAAACCCGATCCGTTCCCGCCAGCTCGGGGTGTGACAGATTGGTATCAGAGCCATGGTTATAGAGAAATATAGGTCATATTAATTGCACGGTTTGGCCTAGACTATAACCTAGGGACCCTCATGTAGAGTTCTTATGATATAGGATTCTATTTGCATATGTCTTCTGCTTCTGATCACTGCACTAACCGATCTTATTTCGGTTATGATCAGAATGCCGCCGCGAAGACAACCTGCTATACTGCCACCACCACCATAGGATTTGGCACCGCACTCATCTACTCCCTCACCATCTGATTCTCCTACACAACCACCTCCACCTCCTCCTCCACATGTCCCTCCACCACAGCCGCCACCACTTCATCAGCTGGACCCCACTACTGTGGCATTGGCCACTCTTCTGACAAGCCAGCTAAGGGATGTGATTCCCGAGATGATGAATCGCATCATCAACAACAACAACAGCAACAACAATGTTGCTAACTCATCTGGAGAGGGCAGTGGCACTCGGCTTCATCAGGATTACTCCTACAAGAACTTTGTAGGATGCAAGCCACCTAGCTTCAGTGGCAGTGAAGTCGCCGTCGGCTTAATCCAGTGGATTGAGAAGATGGAAACCACCCTCAACATCAGCGGCTGTCCTGATCAGCACAGAGTGAGATATGCTGCTGGATCATTCAACAAGAGAGCGTTGACTTGGTGGAACGCTCAGATTCAAACTCGAGGCAGAGATGAGGCTCTGTCAATGTCTGGGGGTGACTTCAACACGATGTTGAGGGCAGAGTTCTGTCCGAGAAATGAAGTGAAAAGGATTGAGACTGAACTACTCAATCTTTTCATGATTGGTGCTGGGCATCTGGCCTACACCACAAGATTTCACGAGCTTGCTACACTGGCACCGGATGTGGTGCCTACACTGGAGAAGAGAATCGAGAGGTACGTCGGTGGACTACCTCCCTCCATGCAAGGGCACGTGATTTCTGCTCGCCCTACTACTATGGAGTCAGCTGTCTCTCTGTCAGCTACTCTAACTGATGTGATGGTCGCCTTTGGGGCACTTAAGAAGGAGGCTGATTCAAACAAAGCTGGAACTTCAAAGAAGCAGGATAAAAGGCCTGCAAAGAAACAAAAGGTGGTTAGAAACTTTGCTGCAACCACTCAAGCCCCTATGCTCAATCAGCCACCACCACTACAGATTAGGAAGCCCTATACTGGCACTGCACCTTTGTGCAACTCATGCCAGTACCACCACCTACCGAACGTCCCGTGCAGACACTGTACTAACTGTGGGAGGTTTGGTCACATGGTGACTCACTGCAGGAGTCCGAAGACTCAAAACAGAAACAACAACGCAGCTACTACTGCTGCTGCTGCAGATCCTAGGTCTTGCTACAACTGTGGCGAACCAGGACATTTCTCTCGGGATTGTCCCAAGAGAAACCAACAAGGGGCTCAAGCACCAAGAGGAAGAGCCTTTCAGATAGGAGCTGCTGCTGCTCGTCAAGACCCGAATGTGGTCACGGGTACATTTCTCTTATCTGACTCATATGCATCCATAGTGTTTGATACTGGTGTGGATCAGAGTTTTATCTCATCCGACTTTGCATGCCATCTTAATTATGATAAGGAACTGTTAGACTCCCCTTACACTATTGAGATAACAAACGGCAAACAGATCACAGTAGACACAATATTTAGGAATTGCCCACTAACACTTGGCGATCACACGTTTTCCATCGACTTGATACCGATGGAGCTGGGCAGTTTCGACATCATCATCGGAATGGATTGGCTATCTCTTAACCGAGTTGAGTTCATATGTTCCGATAAACTACTACGCATTCCTATGGAGAACAATGAGGTCTTGGAGATTCGTGGAGACCAAGCGAAAGGCATTGTCAAGATAATATCATGCATGAAGGCTCGCAAGTGCTTACGAAAACAATGTGTTGCATTTCTAGCTCACGTGATTCAGAAAGACAAGAGGACGATCAAGATTCAAGATGTACCAATTGTGAGAGATTTTGCAGAAGTATTTCCGGATGACCTACCAGGACTGCCACCCGAGAGATCGGTGCAGTTCCGAATCGATTTGATTCCGGGAGCAACTCCTGTAGCCAAGTCTCCCTACAGACTCGCACCATCGGAGATGCAAGAGTTGTCCAACCAGTTGCAAGAACTTCTCGATAAAGGATTCATCCGACCGAGCTTTTCCCCATGGGGAGCTCCGGTTCTTTTTGTCAAAAAGAAGGATGGAACTTTCAGAATGTGCATTGATTATCGAGAACTTAACAAACTCACCATCAAGAATCAGTACCCGTTACCGAGGATTGATGATTTGTTTGATCACTTACCACTCATTGAGTACTCCTACAACAATAGCTACCACAGCAGCATCAGATGTGCTCCTTTTGAAGCACTTTATGGTAAAAAAAAGTCGGTCTCCAATTTGTTGGACCGAAGTGGGAGACAACAGAATAACTGGGCCTGAACTTATTCAGGAAACTACTGATAAGATAGCCCAGATACAACGACGATTACAAGCAACACGTAGCCGCCAAAAGAGTTACGCCGACAAACGGCGCAAGCCTTTGGAATTCGATGTGGGTGACTGAGTCATGTTGAAAGTGTCCCCATGGAAAGGCGTAGTTCGTTTTGGGGCTAAAGGCAAGCTAGCACCTAGGTATGTCGGACCGTTTGAGATTACTCAACGCATAGGTCCTGTGGCATACAGACTCAGACTCCCTGATGAACTCAGTGGAGTACACGATGTGTTTCATGTATCAAATCTCAAAAGGTGCTTAGCAGACGAATCATTGATCATACCATTGGAAGAAATTCAAGTTGATGAGCAACTACATTTCATAGAAGAACCTGTAGAGATTATGGAACGTGAAGTTAAGAAACTGAAGCGTAGCCGTATCCCTATTGTAAAGGTTCGATGGAACTCCAAGCGTGGACCAGAATTTACTTGGGAACGCGAGGACAACATGAAAGTCAAGTATCCCCACCTGTTCGAGAAGTAAAGACCGATCTTTATGCTCAAATTTCGGGACGAAATTTCTTTAACACGGGATGACTGTGACAACTAGTACCTGACGGCCTGAACTTATTCAGGAAACTACTGATAAGATAGCCCAGATACAACGACGATTACAAGCAACACGTAGCCGCCAAAAGAGTTACGCCGACAAACAGCGCAAGCCTTTGGAATTCGATGTGGGTGACTGAGTCATGTTGAAAGTGTCCCCATGGAAAGGCGTAGTTCGTTTTGGGGCTAAAGGCAAGCTAGCACCTAGGTATGTCGGACCGTTTGAGATTACTCAACGCATAGGTCCTGTGGCATACAGACTCAGACTCCCCGATGAACTCAGTGGAGTACACGATGTGTTTCATGTATCAAATCTCAAAAGGTGCTTAGCAGACGAATCATTGATCATACCATTGGAAGAAATTCAAGTTGATGAGCAACTACATTTCATAGAAGAACCTGTAGAGATTATGGAACGTGAAGTTAAGAAACTGAAGCGTAGCCGTATCCCTATTGTAAAGGTTCGATGGAACTCCAAGCGTGGACCAGAATTTACTTGGGAACGCGAGGACAACATGAATGTCAAGTATCCCCGCCTGTTCGAGAAGTAAAGACCGATCTTTATGCTCAAATTTCGGGACGAAATTTCCTTAACAAGGGATGACTGTGACAACTAGTACCTGACCGCCCGGCAAGTCCGTACGGTATGTGTACTTGCAAACAGTAACTATGTGTACATACGCTATTGTAAACAGTATTTGTATTAACAGAATCCTAAATACAAGAAATCGTTGTACGTATTTTCGTGTAAACTTAAATACATTAAGTACAACGTACATTTGAAACATTAGTTGTGTTTATTAAGTGAAAACTTAATTACAGTTAACACAACAAATCATGAGAAACAACGGTAGTCAAACAATTATCATAAACAAATCGGTTGCGATATGATATCCATAGATGACAGGAATCAGATGGCCGACAATTCAATGTGAAAACAAGGTGAAAACAGAATGTTTAGTTGAGTCCGACAGTGAAGAAACACAATTTAAACATAAATTGCAGTGTCGTTTCAAAATAACGAACTGACAGTGTGTTTGCATGGGTGACGATTCACACAAACATATCTGTGAGTTTAACGTTCTGAAATGATAACTGGAAAGTAGAAAACAAAAGTCGGAAACCAAAACCATCGTCGTGTTCGTTCGAATGACGATTCGAACGAATACGCGCGATGGTGACGCGATTCGACGAAACGAAAACGAAACACGACGCGAAACGAATTTAAATTTAATTAAATAAAATAATAAACATTGTTACAATTTTGAAACTCGTCAAATTAATTAAATTAACCTCTTTATTTATTTATTACAATTTTACGCGTAATTTTCCGGATACGCGACGAAAACGCGAACCGAGCAACCGAAACGGACCCGGATAAATGAGAGTATTTCTCTCATTTCCCACTTTTCATTCTCTCTCTAGCTCTAATTTCTGGCTACACCAAGAACCACCACCAACCCACCTTCAATCAACCATATCTTGCTCAATACTCAACCAATTCGAGTGATTCTCGAACCCACGCGTAGCCCTCGACGTCCTCTACATGAAAGTACAACAGATCGGAGCTGTTACTCACTAGAAATTGAGGTATGATGCTTCAAAAGTCACGGGATTTAGGGTTTTCAAAGCACTATGTCGACCCAGCCACCAACCGGTTTAAATCTAGATACTACACGACTTTGAGCCTTCATCTCAACACTACAAAGGTTCTGACCAGCTAAGGGAAGGTCGTGGGAGCCCTGGGGACAAGCCACAGACCATGGGTTGATAGGGACATGTTGGACTAAAAGAACCAATGAGCCTGATCAGAAAAACCTCTAAGTCTCACAACACTCACAACAACTGAAGAAGAACACAACAGCTGATATGCACTCTACAGAGGTTACAAGATCTGAAGTTATCCACAACAGCTGAAGTGTAAGTCTTCAGATGTTGTGGTGTTAGTTTAGTCTTCAGTAGTTTTCTTTCAGTATTTGTAAAAGTCTAATGAGTGTTTTACTCATCAGATGTTGTAGTTTTATTCAGTAGTTTTAACTCTTCAGTAGTTGTAAGAGGATGTCTTCAGATGTTGAAGACATTCTCAGTAGTTTAGTTATTTCAGTAGTTATCTTTTGTCTGTTAGGTGTCAACATCTTGTGACATCATCAGACGTCACTGCTTCTATATAAGGGCAGTTGACATATTGTATCTTTAACGAAGATAGTGCGAATTGAATGAATTATTCCTTTTGCAGAATTCTCTTTCTATAACAACTTGTGCTTTACTGTTCTATTACATTAACTTTGTTCTTGCTAATTTTGAGCTAATTCATCGTTGAATTCCGCTGCTATAACCTAATATTGATCAAATGAGAACATCTGATCCTACAATTGGTATCAGAGCTGGTTAATCATTGATCGATTAAACAATTGATCTCTGAAACTGCTCAATTCAGTTCTCTGGTTCTCATGGTATTCTGGCCATGGCTTTGCCGAATGTGATTTATTCAGGCTTGATGCATCATGATACTGCTCATGATCTCTGGGTTGCACTGAAAGAACAATTCGGTGGAACTGATGAGGTTTTAGCAAATACTAGAGAAATCCTTGCTCAACAGTATGAGATATTCTCTCATAGAAAGGGTGAGTCACTGACTCAGCAGTTTGAGCGATTCTCTTGTCTGATTTCTGAATTGAAAATGGTTAAGCAGGAATATACAAATAGTCAGATGAACAACAGATTTCTCAAATCACTGCCTGAGAGATGTGACACATATACAATTGTCTTACGCTCTAATGCAAATCTAGAGAATCTATCTCTCACCCAACTCCATGGGAAACTCTTAACTTTTGAGAGAGAGGTAGAACAGAAGAGAAAACTTTCTTCATCTGGAAAACTCACTGATGATTTTGTTCCTGGCAATACTGCTTTGATAGGTCAAGAGTCAGAGTTTAATGGGTCTGAATGCTCTTATGATGAACATATTGATTTTTCTACTAACAATGCTGAACATGCTTTTGTGGGAGTTGATGGTAATGCAGGAAATTATGGTGATAATCTGTGTTTTGTGATGGATGATTTGAAAGGAATTCCAGATGATGATCTGGAGGAAATGGATATATTGAGTCAGATGTCATTAATCAACATAAGATCTCAAAAATTCTACAAAAGAACTGGAAGAAAATTTCCCGGATTATCTGGCAAAACCAAGGTTGGTTTTGACAAAGGGAAGTTGAGATGCCACAAGTGTCACAGGCTTGGTCATTTTGCTAGAGAGTGCAAATCTACTGGACCTAGTTCTTCTGCACCTTTTGTGACCTTTCCAAGCAACAACACACCAACCAAAGGACAACAATCTTCTGGAACCAGTCAACAACAATTTTATCCAGCTCATTTTGTTCCACAAAGTCCTATGCCGTATCCATATCCCTGCTTTTACATGCCTCAACCTACTCACACTCCAGCATTAATTCCTTCACAATCACCTGCTCTTCCTGACCCCAGCAAATCTCAAACAAATCAACAGCCTCAACTACAACAACATCAGAGCTTTTTCACCCCTGGAGTAGCTGATTGGAGTAGTTTACCTGATGACTTATCTGATTTTAATATGCAGCAGTACTCTGAAGCTGGTCCACATGGTGGAGACAATCCATTTGGGAATCTTGTTTTGATGGCTATTGATTCAACTGACACCTCAAGTTCAACTTCTTCAACATCACAGGTATCATCTGAATCAAAAGCCAAGTTGTGTTCAGAATCATGTATTTCAGCATTTGCTTCTATCAGAGAAATAAATGTTGAATTAATCAATGAGAAGTTGGATTTAGAAAGGGTCATGACTAAGAACAAAAATGAATTTGAGAAAATTTTGAATGAAAAAGAGTCTGAAATTTATAATCTCAAGTGTCAGTTGTCTGATGAAAAGGCTAGGGTGGAAGTCATGCTTGTAAAACACAATGATCTGAAACAAACACTTGCATCAACCCAAGTAGAGTGTGAAAAATGGGTTGAGTCTTGCAAGGGGTTTGAGTTGTTGTTAAACAAACAAACAGCATCAAATGTGAAGTTTGGTATTGGATACAATCACACTGCCCCTCCAGCTGATTATACACCAAAAAATCTTAACAGTGAGTCTGAAGGGGACAATGTATACCAATCCACCAAATCTTCAGAAAAGTCTGATGCTGAAGAATCATTTGAAAGTGATTCAAGTGCATGCAAATCTGAGTCTGAAACTGTGGATATTGAAACTTATTCTTATTCTCTTGGATGTACAAATGTTATCCAGGATGAAACATGTCAGGATAGTGTTTTAATTGAGATTGATCCTGATGAAAATGTTTCAAATGAATTAAATTTAAAACTGATTAAGTCAGATGGGCATGGCACTGGAGAGAAAGATGCACGGCTTCTGATAAGTCAGAGTCACTCATCAGCAGTTGTAGAAAAAGCTGATAATGCTACAACTGATAATGAGAAATGTGTTGATAGACAAGTGCTGAAGAATAACTCTTCAGAGGTTGTCAACATATCAGCTGTTGTTAAAATGTCTACAAATACTGATGTTCCAAATGTTCTGAAGAATAAAAATTCAGTATCTAAGTCATCAGTACTTGTAGATACTCACAAGGGAAAGCAAAAGAGGGTGCCTTGTGAAATTTGTAGGCTGTTTAATCATTCCTCTGATGAATGCTGGTACAGAAAAGGTTCTAAATTCAACAAAATAAAGCATAAAAACAAGAACATACTCAAAATGAAAAATGAATTTCATTCCAAGTTTGTACCAGAATCATCAGTAGTTTCAAAATCTGGAAAAACCTCACATGGAAATGAATCAAATAAATCCAAGAAAGGTAAAGGGGTTGTTCCAGATTCAAAGAAACAACACTTGAAAGATTCTTCATCAATTAAAGAAACTAAGGTGATAAAACACAAAAATCAAAAGTCAGGTCCTAATGTGTCTAATGAAATCAAAATCGTGACACAAAACCATAATCAACTGATGTTAAAGATGCAACAACTGCTAGGTAGAGTCAATCTAGCAGAGGCATCTGTTGTCTCATTTCAGAAGAAGAAACCAAAATCAAAAGTCAAGGCTAAATCCTCTGATAAGAATGATTCAAGTGTTGCTTCAACTGACAATGCTAATTTTGTTTCTTCATGTGTTAACAGACCCAAAACCAAAATGGTTTGGGTCCAAAAGTCTAACTGAGTGTGTTGATGTATGCAGGGTCCTTCAGCATGCCAAAATAGCATCTGGTATGTTGACAGTGGAGGATCCATGCATATGACTGGGAGCAGATCTCTTCTTAATGACTATTTTATAGGAAGGAAGGGATTTGTGTCTTTTGGAAATGATGATAAGGGTTATATTATAGGGAAAGGTTATGTGACAAATGGTGAGATAAGGTTTGATGATGTGAATCATGTAGAGAATCTTAAGTATAATCTTCTGAGTGTCAGTCAGATGTGTGATAAGGGTCACATTTCTCTTTTCACCAAGCACGACTGTAGGATATTGTCTTCTGAAGTGTTGCCTTTGATAGACAAAGTCTTAGATGAGTATACTCTCCTTAAGGCTAACAGAGTGGGAAAGGTTTATGCCTTTGATCTGTCAAAGAAAATCTCTGTTAAAGGTCATCCTTGTTTATTCTCTAAGGCTTCTTTCAAGGAATCAAATCTGTGGCATACAAGATTAGGTCATGTGAATCTCAAAAACATGAATCAACTGGTGAAACATGGGTTGGTTAGAGGTCTTCCAATGAAGGATTTTAGTTGTGATGAGAATTGCACTGCTTGCTTGAAAGGGAAGCAACACAAAGTTTCTTTTCCTCCAATTGGGTAAATCAGTTGATGAAATTTGATTTGCAAAACTGTAAACAATGTTCTAACCCCATGAGCAGCACCACACAACTTGATGCAGATTTGAAAGGTAAATCAGTTGATGAAACTCTTTATAGATGTATGATTGGGTCCTTGATGTATCTCACCGCATCTAGGCCAGACATTATGTTTGCTACATGTGTTTGTGCTAGATTTCAGGCTGCACCTAAAGAATCTCATTTGATTGCTGTTAAAAGAATTTTCAGATACTCAGGGCACTCAATCTCTGGGAATTTGGTATTCCACTGGGCATTCCTGCAAGCTAGTTGCTTTCTCTGATAGTGACTACGCAGGATGCAATCTTACCAGAAAATCAACTTCTGGTGGTTGTCAGTTTCTGGGAAACTGTCTGGTTTCTTGGCAAAGTAAGAAACAAACATCTGTGGCCACTTCAACAGCTGAAGCCGAGTACATTGCTGCTGCAAGCTGTACTTCACAAATTCTTTGGCTTCAGACTCAACTTTTGGATTATGGCATCAAAGAGTCTAAGACACCATTGTTAATGGATAGTGCCTCAGCTCTTTGTATTGTCAAGAATCCAGTTCAGCACTCTAGGACCAAACATATTGAAATCAGACATCATTTTATAAGGGATTGTTTTGAAAAGGGTCTGATTGATCCAAAGTTTGTCCCTAGTGCTGATGAGCTTGCAGATATATTTACTAAGCCTTTAGACACTTCAACTTTTCAAAATTTAGTTCTAAGGCTTGGTATGCTGCAACTTGAATAAACTGGTTTTCACACTAATAAAATTCCATCCACCAGATAAAATTTTCAAAAATACAAAAATATTCACCTTGCAACTCCTGATCTTTTCAGTAAGTACTGATAAGTATCAGAAGTACTGATTCAAGGAAAGATCTGACCTTTACCAATATTATCTGTTAAAAGTACTGATGGGTTTTGGTTGACAAAGTACTGAAGGTCAAAAATATTTCACAAAGTCTGATGAACAACTTTTGTTCACAAGTTCTGATGACAAATTTTTCACAAAATCTGATGAGAAAATTTGATGTTTCATAACGTTTGATGAGTAAATGATGAAAACAGCTGATGAACAAAAACTGTCACCAACACCTGATGAGTAACTTTACTCTTCAGCTGTTTCAACCACTGATGTTTTCTCTTTATAACATCTGAAGAACAACTTTCAATTCTTTATTTAACTCAAACCTTCTTCAGTTGTTTCATTACCACTTCATCAGAACTTTCAATCTTTTTCAAAAACCTATCTTCCCTCTCAAGTCTCTGCTTCCATGGTGACCATGAACCTTAAACCTCGTCATAACTCAGTTGCCTACCTCACCAAATCCTCATTCTGGTCCAAATTTGATGAAGCTGTTGATCTCATGAATGCATCGCAATTCCAAACCGCGTTTCTTATTAATCCCACACTTCATGTTGAATCCATTCATCAGTTCTGGATGAATGTCGAGCTCATCAACATCGGCACTGGTGTTCTTTCTCTTCGCTCCACAGTAAATGGACACACTGTCCACATTAGTCCAGCCGAACTGAGGGAGATTCTTCAACTTGATGATGCCAACTTAGTCACTCAATTCCCAAAGAACCTAACTGACCTCTGTTTCACAAGTCACGAATACCAGGGTGACTTGAGTGACTCAACTCTGTACAAGAAGAATTTCAATGATCCGGAGCGTCTTATCTTTCACATGATCAACATCTGCCTGGCTCCAAAATCATCCTCATGGGACCAGATGTCCTCCAGGTGGCAGCAGGTATTATTCTCCATTCTAGAATCTCAAAAACTAAATTTTTCACAAATCCTATTTTCCGAATTAACTGAACATGCTGCTAAACCTGTTTTCTTCTAGATGGCTTCTTTACCCATGTTTTATCATGGCCATCATAGAAAAACAGCTAAAGCAAAATGGCCTTGTTGGTCAGGGGATCTCTGCTCCAGCAGTTCTACTGGAGGTATATTCCCGACACAACACCAACCCCACTCTCAAGGAGGCTGCCCGAAAGCTCAAACCCAAGCATAGGGAACCCACAGTCTCCACTTCCAAATCCAAATCCATAGTCCCCACCAAACCACATTCCAAAAAGCCCAAAAAGGCTGCTCAGGGAAATGAGTCCCCTGAGTCTGCCCATGCCTCACCAAGGCATGATATGGCCACTGGAAGTAGTCAGCCAGTGGTCCATCAGACTCCACCAGCTGACACCGCCCAGGTTTCCTCTCAACAGGAACTTGGTGCAACCATGGAAGGGGTAGACACACTTCTAGAGCCTCTTTCATTTGAAAAGGATCTATTGAAAAGCACCATTCTCCCCGGGTGCAATCTGTTTCACAGCCTATTCCTATTGAAACCACCCCACAAAGCCCAACTTTTGTAATTGACCAAATCCTGGATCAGTTAAACACTCCTATCCCCACCCAGACACCTATTACAACTGGGATTAGCTCCAACATTGAGGGGGAGGATCAAAGTGTTTCTGATAACCCACAGGATTCTGACTACCATATCAGATCTCCTAGTGTGGACAGAGAGATTCTGACATCTGACAGGGCTGCTACTTCATCACCTCCATCATTTTGAGTGATTGATAGTAGTAACATATCTAAGACCCTGCCAGAGGCAACAACTGATGAAGGGTTTAACCCTGAGGTTGGAAGTCCCCAGTACCAAGACAAAGGGGCACCTGAACATGTTGAGCCACACTCAACTCAGGTACATTCTGATACTATCAGGAGGTCAGATGATTTAGCCAAGGCTAATGATGACCATCGGACCCTAGCTGATGTTCTACATCAGAACAAACTCCTTGAGGCTGAGGTCTGCAGACTCAATGAGCTGCTCACTAAGATGTCCAAGGACAAAAGTCCATCTTCCCCTATTAACCCACAGATGGCACCTTCCAATCTTGAAGGTCACACAAACACTTCCACATCTACTCGACAATTTGAAAAACCACCAGCCTCTGCTTCATGCACTAATCCTTTGGGTTCAAGCCCCCCAGAGGCATTAGCTGCTGCCCTTCTCACAGTTCTACCTCTCATCACTCCATTACTAAAAACGATCATAACCCAAGCCCTTGATGAGAGGCTTCCCTCACAAACTCAAATCTAGCAAATGGTAGATGATGCAGTGACTGCCAAGCTTTCTACGTTTTACACTCCTTCTTCCCCTGCAGCCAAAAAGGGGGAGTTAGGAAAAGATTCAGACACAGAATCTAAAAGGTCAAGAAATGAAGAAGAGGAAATTGCTTCTGAAAAGTCTCCAGTCATTCATGTTACATATAAGAGACAAAAGAAGACAAAATCTGTTGATGTTGCTACCATTGATGAGGAGGAGGTTGAGCAAGTGACTGGAGAAACAGAGGAAGTGCAAGCACAGGAGGATCAAATTCTGATGGGTGGAGTTGAGAAGGAGAAAGAACCTGAGGTAACTAATGTTCTAAAGCAACAAGTTGATCCTTCTACCAAATCTGCTCAAATTGTTGATGATGATGCACCTCCGAAGAAGAGGAGAGTTCTGAGGATTCAAGAAGAAGAAACTGATGAAGAAGACAGGCTACCCATTTCTACTGTGATGAAAACAAAAGTTCAAAAGCCTGAGTCTTCAAAAACTGGATCAGGGTTAATGGTTCAGAAGAAGATAGTAAAATTACCTGCCAAGTATGTGCCAGAAAAGCCATTGGTGTTTGGACAGGATCCAAAGATTACACCAGAATCTCAGAGGTTAGCAGTAAAGGTTAAACTTGAAGAGGAAGAAATCCAAAAGAAGCATGATGAGCACATCCTAAGACTGGTTGACAAGGAATACCCTCAGACATCAACCATTATAGCAATGAAGAAAGAAGCACAAAGGTTGTATGCTCTGAGGTTCACATATCAGTACAGAAAAGAGCAAATCAGGATGTGGCCTGATCCTAGAGTCATTGATAGGATCCACAGGAGAGAGGCTCCAGCTGCTTATGTTAGAAGGATCAGAAAGGTAATAAGTGCTGACATTATGTTAGGATCTGTACTTGATCCTTGGGAAATTATTGGAGATTTTAAAAGTGTTTACAATTCTGGTTTGAAAGCTCCAAAGTTTCTAGAAAACAAGATGATTAAGAAAGGGTTAGTGTACAGAAAGCTTGAAGGGGTTCAACAGAATGAACTTCCCTTATTTCTGGAAGGGAAGCATCCAGATGAATTTGTGTACAGAGAAATAACTAGGGTGGAGCTACATGATGGGACAACGGCCAGGTACTTATCTGAGTACTATGGACCTGAGTCATTTTTTGAAGGTGAACCTGAAAGGCTGACTCCTGAAGAGAAAGTAGTCCTGCTAGAAGCCTATGTCAGGGAGTCATTCAGGCTCATATATGATCAATAGCTTCAATGAGAGGGGTTAATGCTCATAGTCCATTTCCCCAATGAAGTTCCCTCTCATACTTTAACAGTCAGATTTTCAGAAGCTGTTGATTACCAGGCCTGCACTTAAATTGGTCATTTTGAAGCTGATCTCAAAGAAAAAGACAGATCTTTTTGCCTGGGATACTGAATAAGTGAGACAGTTAATAATTAGAGGTTTTTGGCTGCATTGGTTCAGGGGGAGTTTGTTGGACTAAAAGAACCAATGAGCCTGATCAGAAAAACCTCTAAGTCACACAACACTCACAACAACTGAAGAAGAACACAACAGCTGATATGCACTCTACAGAGGTTACAAGATCTGAAGTTATCCACAACAGCTGAAGTGTAAGTCTTCAGATGTTGTGGTGTTAGTTTAGTCTTCAGTAGTTTTCTTTCAGTATTTGTAAAAGTCTGATGAGTGTTTTACTCATCAGATGTTGTAGTTTTATTTCAGTAGTTTTAACTCTTCAGTAGTTGTAAGAGGATGTCTTCAGATGTAGAAGACATTCTCAGTAGTTTAGTTATTTCAGTAGTTATCTTTTGTCTAATAGGTGTCAACATCTTGTGACATCATCAGACGTCACTGCTTCTATATAAGGGCAGTTGACATATTGTATCTTTAACGAAGTTAGTGCGAATTGAATGAATTATTCCTTTTGCAGAATTCTCTTTCTATAACAACTTGTGCTTTACTGTTCTATTAGATTAACATTGTTCTTGCTAATTTTGAGCTAATTCATCATTGAATTCCGCTGCTATAACCTAATATTGATCAAATGAGAACATCTGATCCTACAGGACAGGTCGTGGGTTCGCAAGGGAGGCTAGGCGAACCTGCACGAGTCTGTTGAGGCTTCAGTCAAACCTTCCTGGTGCTTCTGTCCAGAACCTTGCAGTGGCATGGACGAACCTTTGAAGCCACGAGTCTTTCTCCGGCGAACCCTAGTCACGGTTACGAACCCTTCACAAACATGATGGTTCCCCGGTCATCATCACTGCCAAGGAAACGAACCTATTTGGCCAACCTACTGCCGAACCATTGCATGCAACGAACCCACATATTTGAAACCCTTAGCCGAACCTAGCTCAAAAAAATCCAAGGGTTCGCTGCCTCTTTGTTAAACAGATAACCTCATGCGAACAGCCATGCTATCACGAAACCTCCGGACAATTTTAAATGGCTGTAACTCCATTGGGCTTAATTAATTGACTTAGTTTAACTGCTGGCCCAACATGGAGCCCAAGTGCGTTGTTGTCGCAGCCCACATCTTGGCCCATATAAATATATGTCAACACGACCACACCCAATAGAACAATTCAGTCCCTTTGTTTATTTCGGTCAAACGTTCATCACAATTACAACCGACTCCAAATTACATTGTGTTTCGATCCCTTAACCCAATGTTCTTTAGGCGGCCCAAAGTGGCTGTTCAGCCAACCCCATGAGAAACCGGCCCACATGATTTTGTTTCGGCCCAATAGATTCTAGGCCCAACAACCTATTATATTGGCCCAGTGGTACCCATTTTTTTTCAGCTTAACAGTTGGGTCCATTACACGTTGCATAGGCCCATAGTTAGGTTATTCAGCCCATAACTCAAGTCCAGTGGGCAGTTAGAATTAAGTAGCCCAAGTCAGCCCTATTTGGCCCAACCGATTGGCAAATGGCCACGTACCTGGCCCAACAGTTTTCTGCTTCGGCCCATGGCGTTAATTCGGCCCAATGTGGTCCAGATTTAGTGTTGCAACCCAACTAAACAATTATATGGCCCAATTACTTAATCCAAGTTAATATTGTGGTCAAGTTGGTTAACATTCCCCTTTCGGCCACTTGGTTAGCAAAACGACTAAACAAATTTCGTAATGTTAATTGGATTAGAGGATTATGGAATTATAATAATCACAAGTAATTACAAAGTTTACAAGGATTTAAAAGGGGTGATGATCTTTCACTCGCACTTAAGTTAATAACTAAAACTCTTTTAATATTATAATAATTCAAGTGGGCATAAGATCAATAACAAAAATTGATGACTCAAACTTGATATGAATATGATTTCAACAACTTTGAGAACTAAACAAGGCCGAATGAAGAACAAGGTCGAGACTCGCGGGTGTTAACCAACTCTAGGGTTAACACATTTTTACACACATGACTAAATTACAATCGATACTTATAAGACAAACAATGTGTAAACAATACAGGAGCGTGAAAACTACAACAAGAAAAACAAAGAGCGCATGTCTTCTTTCTTTTAAGCTAAGTCAACCCTACAACAACAAGGTGAGTTCATATGCCCCTTTTACTTTAATCATAACTGATTTTAACTCTCGGGGCTGAGAAACATGTTTACTTTTATTTATTTAAAAGTTTTGCTTAACATGTTATTTATACTATGATTTTGATAATATTAAATTGTTTATTATCGCTTATCATTGTATGCATGCTTGTATGATCATGAGATAACATGGAAACTCAGAAGATTATGATAATGTATTTTCATAATCATCAACACATTGGGATAACACAGTTGTAAGATTATATCTTATACACTTAGTTATTCCTACAAGAACGAAACATTGAGGAACTTCATAAACAAACCAAATAATGAGAACTACTACAGTGAAACATGGTGACACTTCACAACACATGAATGATCAGAAGATAAAATATCTTCTGAATACCATTCCACATCATAAATGATCAAGTGTGATAAGTCAATTTCTTATAACATTTGATCTACACCCTAAAAACATACTACTTGGTAGTATGATCGCATTGATTATCCACCACCTACGTCACTTAAGGGTACTAAGACTTGTTCTTACTACGGCTTAAGGATTACATGGTGACCATATGGATTACTGTGAATGGCGACCATGATAACGTAATTTCATGACTATCACTGCCAATCACACTTAATTAACATAATGAAATAAGACTAGTTCTTATTCGACTTTGTTAATTACATGAGACAATCCCACGTAAAGGCCTTGGGATCACACGGCAGGATAGGAGAGAATGGAATGCATTTTAATCTGATTATGTGAGGGTTAAAAAGGATTCCGTTCGGATTCTATACGCTGCATTTGAGATACATGATGAACAGTTAACTAACACTTTTAATTAATTAAAAGTGTAACATAAAAGTTAACACACAGACAATAGAATAATACAAGGAACAGATTTATTAAATCTAACATCCTTACTATACAAATGGTTGTCAATACTTCGGTTTGATAACTACAACGCTATCATTATATTATTCTATTCATGGGAACACAGATGATCAAGAATGAGTAAACATGAGAATGGAAATCAATAGTTGTATTGCAAGTAGTGTGGAGTTCTAGCAGTGATGTGGTGGGATGTTGGCTAGGGCTTAGCTCCCTTACATATGCCCTATATATAAGCATCACTACTAGGATAACATAGTGCTTGTGAATATAACTATTGAGGAGCCACTAGGTGAACAGATGATACACAATATACAAGCAACATAACAAAACATTGAGATTATGCATGTGATTGAATCAGAGTTTTTAACTAACTTACTTATGAACTCACCAACCTAGTATTGACTTTGTTTAAATACATGTTTTCTCAGGCGACGAACAGGTGTAGAGACGTACATGCAAGGTTTAAGCTAGAGGACTTTTAGAAGACCTAGCTTATTTTGTGTTGCATGCTTTTGGTGCCTAAACATCGAATCATCTTTTGAATATCTTGTACATATACAAGATATAGTTACATTGATTCTTTTGGTAGATTTACTTGATTAAATTATGAACAGTACATTGTTATTTAATCTTGTAATTCTATATCATTGATGTATTAGCATTTCTCATTTGATTATATGTGCTATGTAAAAATTTGATCATTTGATTATCACTCAAAGATATCGCGCCCCGGGAACTTTCCGCCCGACGGGAAAACCCGATCCATTCCCGCCGGCCCGTGGTGTGACAGTGTGCCCAGAGCATTTTGAAGAGTTTGCCAAAATCGTGATGTAAATCAACTATCTCTATCAGAAATAATTGAGATTGGTACTCCATGTCAAGATACAATCTCATTAACATAGATTTTAGCAAGTCGATCCATAGAGTAATCTTCTCGGATGGGAATGAAATGCGCAGATTTTGTAAGGCGATCAACGATAACCCATATAGAGTCATGATTACGCAATGTTCTGGGTAGTTTAGTAATGAAATCCATAGAGATCTGATCCCATTTCCACATGGGAATCTCCTGTTGTTGTAATAACCCAGAAGGACATGTTCAGCCTTAACCTTTAGACAAGTTAAGCATCGACCCACGTATTCTGCAATGTGTTTCTTCATTCCAGGCCACAAGTAAAAATCTTTAAGATCTTTATACATTTTATCAGCGCCCGAATGAATAGAATACCTGGATTTGTGCGCCTCATCCAAGATGATTGTTCTCGTGTTACCGAATAGAGGAATCCATATTCGGCTTTTGAAATATAATACTCCATCAGTCTTAACTTCGAGTTTCTTGTCTAATCCCTTCAGTTCCTCAGCAGGATAGTTCGGTGTTTGTAAAGCTTGTTGCTGAGCTTCTTTGATTTGAGGAATTAGACTGGTTTGAATAGTCATACCTAGTGCTTTCGCACGTAACGGTTTGACTCGTTCTTTGCGACTCAAGGCATCGGCTACGACATTCGCTTTACCCGGATGATAGCGAATTTCACAGTCATAGTCGTTCAATAATTCAACCCACCGTCTTTGTCACATATTAAGCATCTTCTGATCTAGAATGTGTTGAAGACTTTTATGATCCGTGTATATAATACACTTGGTTCCATACAAATAGTGTCTCCAAATCTTGAGTGCAAATACCACTGCACCAAGTTCTAGATCATGAGTAGTATAGTTCTTCTCGTGTACTTTCAACTGTCGAGAAGCATAAGCAATCACTTTATCGTTCTGCATTAAAACACACCCCAGACCTTGGCGGGAAGCATCACAGTATACTGTGAAATTATCAGTGCCTTCCGGTAATGCCAAGATAGGTGCGTGGTAGAGTTTGTGTTTTAACAGTTGGAATGCCTCCTCCTGTTGAGAACCCCATATAAACGGTTGATTTTTCTGTGTCAACGTCATCAGTGGCAAGGCTATCTTTGAAAAATTCTTGATAAAACGACGATAATAACCTGCCAGCCCTAGAAATTGACGTATTTCTGTTGGTGTTCGCACTGTTCCACAGCCTTAATCTTGCTGGGATCCACCTGAATACCGTTTTGATTCACTACGTGCCCAAGAAATTGCACTTCTCGTAACCAGAACTCACACTTGGAGAACTTGGCATATAATTTTTCTCGTGCCAAAAGTTCTAAGATCAGTTTCAAGTGTTGGGCATGTTCTCGTTGGCTTCGAGAGTAAATGAGAATGTCATCAATAAATACAATCACAAACTTATCCAAGTAAGGCCTACATACCCGATTCATCATATCCATGAAAACTGCAGGTGCATTTGTTATTCCAAATGGCATTACTAGAAATTCATAATGCCCGTACCGAGTTCGGAATGCAGTTTTAGGAACATCATCTTCGTGCACTCGTAATTGATGATATCCGGATCTTAAATCAATTTTTGAGAAGTAGGTAGCGCCTTGAAGTTGATCAAACAGATCATCTATACGTGGCAATGGATAACGGTTTTTGATTGTTAATTTATTGAGCTCTCTGTAATCAATGCACATCCTGAATGATCCATCCTTCTTTTTCACAAAAAGGACTGGTGCTCCCCAGGGTGAGAAACTAGGTCTAATAAAACCCTTGTCTAACAGTTCTTGCAGTTGGCCTGACAGCTCTTGCATATCTGAGGGTGCTAAGCGATAAGGAGCTTTAGTTACAGGTGCTGCACCTAGAATCAAGTCAATACGAAATTCAACTTGTCTCACTGGGGGTAATCCTGATATATCGTCAGGAAAAACTTCAGGAAAATCCTTGACTACTGAAATATCTTGGATACGTTTCTGTACAGAACTGTTATCGACCACATGTGCTAAAAAGGCCAGACACCCTTTTCGTAAACACTTCTGCGTTTGCATACAAGAAATGATACCCAACTTTCTTCCAGCTTGTTCTCCTTGAACAATCAGTGTATTACCGTCAGGTAAGGGGATACGAATCACCTTGTTTTGACATATTACTTCTGCTTGGTTAATAGAAAGCCAGTCCATACCGACAACAACATCAAAACTTCCAAGCTCAATAGGAAGTAAGTCAATATTGAAAAGATGATCATTTAGATTCAAGGAACATCCTTGAATAACACTGTTAGTTTTAATCAACTTGCCATTAGCAAGTTCAATAAGGTAGGGAGTTTCTAGTTCTACCGCAGGCAATGATAATAATGATGCAAATTTAGGAGAGATAAAACACTTATCTGTCTCTGTATCAAAGAGAACAGATGCATATAGATTATTGAGTAGGAACCTACCGGTAACAATGTTAGCATCATGTCTCGCCTCGGTAGCACCAATCTGGAAAGCTCTCCCTCTAGATTCATTTCTTGGATTGGTGTTGTTTTTGTTTGGACAGTTCCTAATCAAGTGATCAGGACTCCCACACTTGTAACATGACCGATTTGTTTGAGTGGTTGGTCGTGGTGCCTGATTTGGTTGGCGAGGAGGAAAATTACAATATCTGGTATAGTGTCCAACCTTATTACAGTTGGCGCAAACAGGACACGGTCCTGTATGATGATATGGACACTTGTTACATTTGGGCGTCGGTCCCGTATAAGTTTTCCTCTCAGGATTAGTAGCACCATAGTTCTTCACGGTTGGCCTGCTCTGGTTGATCTCAACTGGAGCTTTTGCCTTAGCTTTGCCAAACCACTTTCGTTTAGTACCTTTGGAACCACTGGAGGTACCAACGTCACTACGGCCCACGGCCGTCTGAGTTTTTGTTGCCAACATACCACTCCTTACCGCCTCATCGGTAAGCTTTGTGGTCAAAAGAATTGCACGTTTGAGGATTGTGGGTTCTGCTGCAGTTACCATTCCCCGAATCTGGGGAACCGAACCCTTAATATACTTCTCGATCAATGCTGCTTCAGTAGGAAACATATCGGGAAGTAAACATGTGAGTTCATGAAAACGATGGGTATACGCTAAACAGTCAGCTCCGATCATCGAATGATTCCAGAATTCCTCCTGGAGCTTTTGAATCTCAGTGAGTGGGCAGCACTCTAATCTAATCAGAGTTTTAAATTCGTTCCAGCCCATCGAGTCGATTGTAGCTGAGCCCAATGTTTTTGCCTGGGTATTCCACCAGGTTAAAGCAGATTCTTTAAAACAACAAGCATCATAAGACACCTTATGCTCCTCAAAACATTGGCTGATTTTAAGCTTCGTTTCCATTTCCTCGATCCACCTTAGCAATTCGGCTGCTCCTTCCTTACCAGTGAAAGTAGGAGGGTTACAGGAAGCGAAATACTTATAAGTGCAAACCTGTCGTGTTGGATCAGGAGTTGTTGTAGTTGTACCAATAGTCTGATGAGTTTCGACATGACCACCGGTAGCGTTATGTTCAGTATGAGCGTGGTCCCCACCAGAACCCGCAGTGACATGTGGTTGGTGTTGTATCACAACACCATAAGCAGATAGCTGTTCCCGCACGATTCGCGCTATCATTGCTTCATTCGTTTCAGATCCACTTGCATCCACAGGTGGAGCAGTGTTCACTCCAGGGTTCGAGAGTGAAACAGTATTTGTTTCCAAATTAACCTGTGGATCTGGATTTGATTCAGCATTTACTGGTGGAACTTGATTCGGCTCAGGGTTAGTAATGTTCCTGATAGATCTCTTAGTCGGTCGACCTCGTTTGGGAGCCATTATTCTGCTCACAAGCAGATAAACTCAGGTCAGTCAAGAACATTAAATATATAACCCATTTGATCACATAAATTCAATCATATTCAGTTATACTGAAACTTTATGAAGTTGAAAATGTGATTATAAGAGGATACAGTATAACTACATCGATATTACCCAAACATGTTCTCAGTACACCAAAATCACATCATCGTTCGTAGTTATACACAGTCCTGTTAACTCAAAACATGTTATAGTATAACACAACATACAGTATTGTGACACTAACATAGATGTATTATTGTTCACAGTAAATACAACATTACTGATTTTTCAATCTTATTATAACATGAGCCTTTGAGGTATTAGCATCCAGGACTTTCATACGAGTTCTACAAACCGTATATGTAGTACCCCACGAGGTAGTTTACGTGAACATACCATACAAGGTATTTTACGAGAGTATACCACTCCAGGTATTTTACGAAAGTATACCGCTCCAGGTGTTTTACGAGAGTATACCACACAAGTATTTTACGAAAGTATACCACTCCAGGTATTTTACGAGAGTATACCACACATGTATTTTATGACAGTATACCACTCCAGGTATTTTACGAGAGTATACCACACAGGTATTTTACGAAAGTATACCACTCCAGGTATTTTACGAGAGTATACCACACTAGGTATTTTACGAAAGTATACCACATAGGTATTTTACGAGATAACACCAAGCTATTTTACGAGATAGCACACAAGCTATTTTACGAGATAGCACACAAGCTATTTTACGAGATAGCACACAAGCTATTTTACAAGATAGCACACAAGCTATTTTACGATGTTACCACACAGGACTTTAAAATGTTGTCACACAGACAATTGATACGTTCTCATTTTAATATGTTCTCGTACGTGTTCTCAGATATGTTCTCACACTGATACGTTCTGATATTCACAGATAGATATACAATAACCAACACCATGAATTTCAAACGAATATTACTAAACAACCCTTTGATTACCACTATATCAACTTTGATACAATCAAAAAGTTTTGTACAAAAGCTGCCAATACTACGAACATCAAAACCAACTAAAGGGGAATCTGTTTCACAATCAAAAATTTCCCTATGCATCACGTACTAACAACCTATCCGTCTATACAAATAACAACCAAAATGAACATCCCTCATCGTACTTACCTTATAAAGAACGGTAAGCAGGAAATCACTATAGCTATAGCAACCATCACTATAGCTATCATCATCAGCCGAGCCTCCAAACTCATGGTGCTCACTAACTGCCTCAAATACACCATCTCTCACTCCACAATGCTACCTCCTGCCAAAAGGTAACTAACTACCCACGCCTGTCTCCAGGTTCTCCGAAGTCGCTCCTCTACCGTCGCTCTCCAAGCCTGAGTATCAGCACCAAAGACATTCACCTGCTCCATAAGAGTCAGGTGAGAAGTGAGGATCTCCAGTAAAGTATTGCGAGTATCCTCATGAAGAGTATGCTGCTGATGTACATCCTGTCTCAGGGCCTGTAAATCCTGGGAGATCTGCTGTGAGAGGATTCTCCCACCTCATGAACAGTCTGTGGCTCCTCCCGTGGAGCCATCTGGTGTCACGGAGGCAGTCCTGTGGTTTTGCGGGCTTGACCCCGCATACGCCACAACCCGTCCCAAGCGGGTACTCTAGGAGGTGAAATACCCTGCCTCCTATCAGCAACTGGATCAGCTGGAGGTGAGTGAGGAGGACTAGGTATAATAGGGGGTGTCGTCGTTGAGAAGATAAAGAAAAATGAGGATAATGATGATCTGATATTTTTAAGCAAGTTGTTCCACCGATCCATCCGTCGCGTACTGCGAAGATAAGAAAAGTGGACTTCGTGTACCGCGAAGAAATCCGGGAAATCGCAGATATTTTGCAATCATCGCGTACCGCGAAGAACCCTTAGCTCATCCTTAGCGTACCACGAAGACCATTTTTTTTCCATTTTTCGACAGAAACTTCGTTTTGCGATTCCGGACCATCCGAAACTACGTTTTGTATACGGTTTTCGCCCATGTTCCTCATTTTTCACATACTATCATCCTGCAATAATTAAAATTGCTAAATCAACATGGATATCAAGCACGATCAAATGTGCTCACTCTGTTGCTGACGTAATTCTTTGTACTCAATTATCACAATGACCGGTAAACCACTATTTCTATTAAAAATGATACATTCATAGAAGTTTCCCACCGCAACATGCGGAGAGGAAACACCTATTTAGCTTTTTATGAGTATCTAATTTTAAATAATGAATGATCCGGGTCCACTACTTCATTTGCTTTTAATCGGGTTAATCGGATACCAGAAAAACTCGAAATTTAACAAAACCTTATTTCTGAATCCTACTCAAATATCAAATAACTATTTCAGATTTGGATAGATCTGACCCGAACAACCAAAATTACGATTTGTATCAATTTTTTCGGTTTCACATATGATTTCGGTTTTAGTTCTTTTCAATTTCGGGGTTTTTTTAACACTCCTAATCAAAATCTTACATCTTATAACTCAACAGCCTATCTTATATATCAGATATATTTAGTGAAAGTTGGATGAAAGAAATGTCCAGTGTTGACTTTAAAAAAATACATAAAAGCAAAACTTAAAAGTTTTTTAAGCATAATTTCTTTTATATATATACATATACACACACACGATAGATAAATAAAAATTAGTCCTAGATGATTGATAATGTAAGATAAAAAAGGCTGATGTTTTCCAAAATTATTATCTGTCCTTGGTTGCACTCCCAGAATTCCAGCACAAGCTTCAGAAGAATAAAGTTATCTTTTGGAAGTCATTAGTCTTCGGAATGAATATTAATTGAGAAGGCTGAATACATTCAGAAGGTAACCTTATTCCTCTAACCTCAAATTGAAAAAGACAAAAGCTTCCGAACTTCCTTCAGCTGTTAGAACTTCCGATAAAGATAGCAGCTTCCGATACAAGGACTTCCGAAGATATTCTTTTGCCAAGGCCTGCCTCATTTAAAGAAATATTCAGAGATGCTTTCTATCTTCAAGACTAACTCAGAAGACATTCTCATGATAGTCAGCATCAGAGTACACTTGTCTGATAGGCAGAAGTCTCTTTACATTAATGTCTTTTGTAGTGTAGGTAATTAATGTAAAAGTCAAAGAAGTTATTTATATTAATTGTAATTAATATGGCTTGGCCTCTTAAGTCATTACAGTATACTAGTTTTACCATTAATTTATTTCTAGTATCTTGTCCAGCTTTATATTCCTACAAGGATACAACTACAGATTTTAGTATAAATCCTTTCACTTGTAATCTAGTTGAGTGCGCTTGAGCTAAGAGTCTTGTATGCTTTACACTTGAAAGAAATATACTTTGACCTTGAATTAGTTCTTCATGTTTTATTTCAATTTTATCTGTAAGTGTGCATGCGTGAGTACATTGATAGAGGTTTCGAATCTATCAATTCTTTAGAAGATAACTTCTATAGTGTTGTGCAAGGTGCATACCAATCCTACAAGTGGTATCAGAGCTACGGCTCTTTAACTTAAGTAACTAGTCGTTCTTAAGTTAACTTTTGTTCTTACTCTAATACTCACAGCTCTAAGTTTTTACTTATTGTTCAAATGGCAACCATAAACAAGCACGATACTAAAAATGGTACTCTAAACAAACCTCTCATGTTTACTCTTGACAACTATGATACATGGAAGGTTCGAATGGAAGGATTCAGCATAACTAAAACTTCAAGCTATGGAAGTCAATTCTTGAATGACCCTTCATCACAACCGTTGCTGAATTGCTGATGTTGGAGCTAGTGGAACAGTAGTGCCAAAAGATCCATATCTCTTCTCAAATGAAGACTACAAGAAGATGGAAGTGGACTCTAAAGCACTATGGCTGATTCAGATGTCTATTCCCAACTTTATTATACATGCATTCAAAAAATGCAAATCTGCTAAAGAGTTATGGAACTCTTTACAACAAACGTATGAAGGATCAGAGGATGTGAAAGAGAACAAGAAAGACATTCTCAAGCAGAAATTCAAGAACTTATGTCAAGAAAACAATGAAAAGACGGCTTCTAAATATCTAAGGTATGTACAACTTGTTGATGAACTAATCGTTGCAAGTGTAAACTGGAAAATCTGGATCACTACTAGAAAAAATGTTTTTTGCAACCACAATTTGTGACGAAATAAAATGCATTGCAAATTTGCTATGCTTTAGTGACACTTTTCACTTGTTAGCTAGTTGAGTGTGCTTGAGCTAAAAGTCTTGTATGCTTTACACTTGAAAGAAATATACTTTGAACTTGAATTTGTTCGTGTTTTATTTAAATTTTACCTGTAAGTGTGCATGTGTGAGTAGATTGATAGAGGTTCCGCATCTATCAATTCTTGAGAAAATAACTTGTATAGTATTGTGCAAGGTGCATAACCCGATCTTATAGATAGGCATGGTTCATGGTAAATTAAAAAGAAACTAAAAAGAAAAAATGACACAGAAAATACTCAAATATGATACAGAAAAACTCGCAAAAAAATACTCAAATATGACACAGAAAAACTCGCAATGAAAATCTTTGTATTAAGTAATTTCGATCCTAGTCTAGATTTTGAGAATCAAGTATAAATAAATATTAATGCAAACACTTTTAATAACACTCATCCTACTTATCATGACGGGGCATGGATCAAGGGCTTTGTTAGTGTAAACGTACATTCTTTTTTAGAACTGGTCGTAATAATTATCAATACTAAGTTACTAACCATGTAGTCAAGTGAAGTGATGTGATATGGTTTCAGAATTTTTTGTTTACATTAAACCCTTTGAAACTTATTTACAATATAAATGCCATAACAAACCTAGCTAACGAAATCTCGATTAGTCACTATCTAGATAAACAACTTAATTACTTTGATAACTAAAAATAAATGGTGATTAGTTTTATCTCAATTAAACAAAAAAATTAGTGTCAAAGGAGATGCAGACGTCCTGTTTTCGTAGCAGTTTTTCGCGCTACCTTAATTACCAGTCTTCTTAATTTCATTATTATCCTCAATTTTCAGGAAATATCTTTATGATTTCGTCACTTTAACCGCAAGATACATCACCTTTCCAATTTATTTTATTTTTAGAATTATTGAAATTATATATATAGGGGAAGGATCAAATGCTAACCCTTCCTTATTGCGATAACCGCATAACCCTAGCACTTTTTTACGTTTTTTGCCCGAATCTTTGTTTTTTTCATGGTCTTTATTATACATAAATACGGTTTTTTTTTGTGTTTTTGCTAATTCATCACCGTTTATAAATTATTTACAAGTGTAAGTAAGTGTATGAAAAAAAAACAAAGATTCGGGCAAAAAACGCAAAAAATGTCAGGGTTATGCGGTTATCGCAATAAGGAAATATATAGAAAATTGTCAGGGTTATGCGGTTACACGGATCATATAAAGAAAATATAACGAATAATTATCAATGAAAATATATAAATTATAAGGTTATTTTTAATTTAAAATACGATTGCAATTTGTATGGTTTAATATTTTAAGCATTAAAAAAATAATATTTATCTAAACACCAATTTTTTATAGTTTGTTTCTTCTTTAAACATAGTGTTTCAAATAATTGTTTTTAAAAATTTTATAATTTATAATAGTTTTTTAAAAAAAAAGTGTGTTCTTAATATTAATATACTATCATGCTTAAAAAATATTTTTTTAATTTCAAAATGTTTAAAAATATATTTAATATTTAATATTATTATTTAATATTAGATTCATTTAATAGGAGAGAGAGGCGGAAAATAAAGGTTGAGATGCCCTAGAAACTTGACATGTGACACCAAAAACCTTTATTTATTAGTTTAGGTAGATAGGTAGATAGGTAGATTATAATTAAATGATCATACTTCCCTGTTTGAGATTCGGAGATTTTTAGGTAACATATTGAAATTATTAAATGACTTGAATAAGAACTCATTAGTTTATAATAAAAATTGAAAAGTTATCCAAATAAAATAATAAAGCTTGAGAATTTAATAGAGAGTATGTAGCTTTTAATAAATTTATTCATTCATATTTTTAAATAACTTATAATCTTTTTTTCATAACTAAATAACTTTTAACATTATATATAACATAAAAGGGTTGTGCTAATTGCAATCACATTACATCTTCACTGACATTAATTATTATATGTCATTAATGATTTACTTACCATTAAAACTAACCTAATCATTTATTAGTTATTAAATATCTAACTTATTGGTTAATCATTATTTATATATTATTAGACATCAATAAATAAATAACTATTTATTTTTAAAGATATTACTAATTTATCAGGTTTGTAACAATTAAATTTAGTAGTTAATAAAAAATTAATTTATAACTTCATATTTGAAAAATTTTGTTATCAATTTTTTTATAAAAATTGACATGATTTAAATAGGTTTTTCAAATCAATTAGTTTTCTATTGATTATTTATTTTTTCGAAATTGTAAATTAGATTTCTATAACTTATTAAATTTTAATTATTGCAACACTTGCTAAATTAGTAAATGTTTAATTATATCAATGGTGATTGCTTTCATAATAAAAATGATGTAAGTGGTAGCATTTGATGGAAGAAAAAATAATTTACTATTAATGTAATTTAACATCCTAACGAAATATTAAATTGTTTCAAAAAAGTTGGAAATTACATTAAGCACCTTATTAAAGATTGATATGCTTTTAATTTTTTTCAAAAAAAGTTGAAAATTACAATTGTCTCTTAATTAAAGACAAACAAATTTTGTAATTAATGAAGCAAAAGACAATTAAATTTTGTAATTAATAAAACCTGATAATTGGTTGAAAAAGTCAAAACTAGTAATTAATATAGTAGGGTTGGTGTATTTGGTATATAGGCTTGGTGTAATTAGACTCACCCAACATAAAAAGTAAAAAAAAAGCTTATTAAAACCAACTAATGTCACATTGGATTCCCCGACTTTTACTCAAGATATCAGACACTCCTCATAGTTCTCTGTGTCCGAGTGTGTACATAATTATACTTTTGTTTTTCTTTTTTTTGAACGGCGACGATCCTACATATCACGTATGTTGTCTTAACAGGGTCCATCGGTGTAACATCAAGTGCCAGATCGTCAAGTCCGTACACTATGTATACTTCACTATTTACTATGTGTAAATACATGTACATGAACAACTATTGTATTAACAAAATTCGAAATACAAGACACCGTTGTACGTATTTTAGTGTAAACTTAAATACAGTAAGTACAACATACATTAGAAACAATAGTTGTGTGTATTTAAGTGAAAACTTAAGTACAGTTAACACAACGAATCACGAGAAACAACAGTGTACAAGTGAACAACGAAAACATATCGGTTGCGATATGATATCCACAGATGACAGGAATCAGATGGCCGACAAATCAGAACGAAAACAATGTGAAAACAAGTCTAGTTGAGTCCGTCAGCGAGGAAACACAATTCAAACACAAATGCAGTGTTATTTCATAATAACGAACTGACAGTGTGTTTGCGTGGGTGACGATTCACACAAACACATCTGTGAGTTTAGAGTTATGAAATAATGACTGAAAAGTAGAAAACAAATGTCGGAAAGCAAACCATAGTCGTGTTCGTTCGGGTGACGATTCGAACGAATTACGCGCGAAGGTGACGCGATTTGACGAAACGGAAACGAAACACGACACGAACGAAATTAATTTAAGAAAAATAAAATATTTAATATTTTACAATTTTGAAACTCATCAAATGATTAAAATAACATTTCTTTTATTAAAATATTTAAAACATGTAAAATACGCGCGTTACGTTCTAGAAACGTAACGAAAACGCGAACCGAGCAACAAAAACGAACCCGAACTCACTCGTGGTATAAATACCTTGAGTGAGTCCATTTCTCCTCACTTTTCACCTCTTCTTCCTCCCAAAAACCCTAATCCCGGTTTTGAAAACCCACCACCATCTCCAAACTTCTCTCTTCCATATCTCCCGCATTTCTTCACCAAATCACTCCATTTTTGAACCTGCACGAAGCACTCATCACCCTCTACACGAAAGTACAACAAATTGGAGGTCAAACTCACTTAAATCGAGGAAAATGAGATGCAAAGTTGCGAGAACTAGTGTTTTCAACCCATGGTGCAACCCACTAACCCTATCCAGCCAAACACCCTCATACTCGAGACCTATGACCACGAGAACCACCTCTACTCTACACCACCTTCGAAACCACCTCATGCCTTGAAATGGGGATGACGCTTGGCCAAGCCAACTGCGGCCGAATGGGATACCCAGATCCACGAATGACTAGAGCCGAATGGCTCTCTCTCGGCCATAGTGCCATTCGACCGGTGTTCATTCGGCCAAGGCCTCCCTTCGCCCATCTCCATTCGACAGCCACCACCCTCCTTCGGTAGTATGCCATTCGAGCACACCCATTCGGTCCAGCCATCCCATCTTCATTCGGTAATCATCATTCGGCCGACTCACACAGTCCAGCAGCTTGGCCCAGCACCACTCTTTCAGACCCAACATACTTTCATATGACCACTTTTCTTACGGCCCATTTTTATTGTTTCAGGCCCAACATCATTTGGCCCATCCCTTGATGACTAAATGACCCAACAATTTGGTCCAGGAACTGAAATGGCCCAACTTCACTTGTGCAGCCATCTGTTAGGCCCAATATGACTTGATCAGGCCCAAACTCATACAACGGGGCTATGGTCACCTAAATTCGGCCCAATAACAAATTACAGGCCCAACAGAATGCTACTGGCCAAGACGTTTTATTTCGGCCCAAACATCCAACCATTTCCAATATCCGGTTTAATGGTTTAATTACCCAAATAGTCGGCCCCCGAAACGGCTTTAGCCCACACAAATTACATGGCCCACAATGTTATAGTTCAGCCCAAATGGTGTGCTTCGGCCCATGTGATCAAAGATGTAAAATAATAAACTAAATCGATAAGTATAATATATACATGGATTTGCATAAAGATTTCAATTTATTACAGAAGTGGTGGGATTGGGGCTAAAGCACATATAGTTAACAAACAAACATTTTAAATACAAGGTAGTAACTACTTAAGTCGAGGTTAATATATGAGGCTTTATGATATAACCATTAACTAAGTAACAAAACATACAAGCTTTACATGGATGATCTACGAGGCCGAAGGATAACCAAGACTTACGTGTGTTAGCCAACTTTAGGGCTAACACCTACACGCACACAAATATCTACAAATATATACTTACAAATAACGAACAACATGAAATCAATACAGGATCGTGAACACAACAAGTACCAACAAGAGTGCGTACGTTCTCGATTAAGCTAAGTCAACTACAATCACTACAAGGTGAGTTCATATGCCCCATTTTCTAATCTTAACTGATTTTAAACTCTCGGGGCTGAGAAACATGCTTAACTTTTATTTATTTAAAAGTTTAGTGTTTAACATATTGCTTATATTTTGATTAGATAATATCTATTAAATTATTATCATTTATCATGGTATGCATGCTTGTATGATCATGATATGACAAAATTTACTCAGATGACTATGATAATATAATTTCATAAATCATCAATTCATTAGAATAACATAATTGCAAGATTTGATCTTACAACTTTTAGTTATTCTTACAAGAACAAACATGAAGATGAACACTGTGACACCTCGCAAATTCCAGGTCAGCATTTATATTACTTTATTAATAATGTGTATTATTATTTCATACGTGGCACCATAATAATAGTATTTAGTGTGACACGTGGCACAACAGTTTGAACACACCGATAATTCGAGGAATTATCGCACAACACTCACACGTGTCTTGAGTGACGAACGTTGGTGAACGGATCAAACCACAACACAATAACACTGCACTTAGGTTCGGGAGAACCTGATTTAGTTAGAACAACGCTTACATGTCGAGAAACGATGATCGTATTCGAGAAATACGAGAAATTCGCTCCAAAACAATGAAATTGGGCTTATTGGGCTCAACCGAGACCCATTGCGGTACGCCATGGTGCAACCCACTAACCCTAGCCGGCCAAACACCCTCATACTCGAGCCCTATGACCACGAGAACCACCTCTACTCTACACCACCTTCGAAACCACCTCAAGTCTTGAAATGGGGATGACGCTTGGCCAAGCCAACTGCGGCCGAATGGGATACCCAGATCCACGAATGGCTAGAGCCGAATGGCTCTCTCTCGGCCATAGTGCCATTCGACCGGTGTTCATTCGGCCAAGGCCTCCCTTCGCCCATCTCCATTCGACAGCCACCACCCTCCTTCGGTAGTATGCCATTCGAGCACACCCATTCGGTCCAGCCATCCCATCTTCATTCGGTAATCATCATTCGGCCGACTCACACAGTCCAGCAGCTTGGCCCAGTACCACTCTTTCAGACCCAACATACTTTCATATGACCACTTTTCTTACGGCCCATTTTTATTGTTTCAGGCCCAACATCATTTGGCCCATCCCTTGATGACTAAATGACCCAACAATTTGGTCCAGGAACTGAAATGGCCCAACTTCACTTGTGCAGCCATCTGTTAGGCCCAATATGACTTGATCAGGCCCAAACTCATACAACGGGGCTATGGTCACCTAAATTCGGCCCAATAACAAATTACAGGCCCAACAGAATGCTACTGGCCAAGACGTTTTATTTCGGCCCAAACATCCAACCATTTCCAATATCCGGTTTAATGGTTTAATTACCCAAATAGTCGGCCCCCGAAACGGCTTTAGCCCACACAAATTACATGGCCCACAATGTTATAGTTCAGCCCAAATGGTGTGCTTCGGCCCATGTGATCAAAGATGTAAAATAATAAACTAAATCGATAAGTATAATATATACATGGATTTGCATAAAGATTTCAATTTATTACAGAAGTGGTGGGATTGGGGCTAAAGCACATATAGTTAACAAACAAACATTTTAAATACAAGGTAGTAACTACTTAAGTCGAGGTTAATATATGAGGCTTTATGATATAACCATTAACTAAGTAACAAAACATACAAGTTTTACATGGATGATCTACGAGGCCGAAGGATAACCAAGACTTACGTGTGTTAGCCAACTTTAGGGCTAACACCTACACGCACACAAATATCTACAAATATATACTTACAAATAACGAACAACATGAAATCAATACAGGATCGTGAACACAACAAGTACCAACAAGAGTGCGTACGTTCTCGATTAAGCTAAGTCAACTACAATCACTACAAGGTGAGTTCATATGCCCCATTTTCTAATCTTAACTGATTTTAAACTCTCGGGGCTGAGAAACATGCTTAACTTTTATTTATTTAAAAGTTTAGTGTTTAACATATTGCTTATAGTTTGATTAGATAATATCTATTAAATTATTATCATTTATCATGGTATGCATGCTTGTATGATCATGATATGACAAAATTTACTCAGATGACTATGATAATATAATTTCATAAATCATCAATTCATTAGAATAACATAATTGCAAGATTTGATCTTACAACTTTTAGTTATTCTTACAAGAACAAACATGAAGATGAACACTGTGACACCTCGCAAATTCCAGGTCAGCATTTATATTACTTTATTAATAATGTGTATTATTATTTCATACGTGGCACCATAATAATAGTATTTAGTGTGACACGTGGCACAACAGTTTGAACACACCGATAATTCGAGGAATTATCGCACAACACTCACACGTGTCTTGAGTGACGAACGTTGGTGAACGGATCAAACCACAACACAATAACACTGCACTTAGGTTCGGGAGAACCTGATTTAGTTAGAACAACGCTTACATGTCGAGAAACGATGATCGTATTCGAGAAATACGAGAAATTCGCTCCAAAACAATGAAATTGGGCTTATTGGGCTCAACCGAGACCCATTGCGGTACGCCATGGTGCAACCCACTAACCCTAGCCGGCCAAACACCCTCATACTCGAGCCCTATGACCACGAGAACCACC
Source organism: Mikania micrantha (assembly GCA_009363875.1). Lineage (NCBI taxonomy): Eukaryota > Viridiplantae > Streptophyta > Magnoliopsida > Asterales > Asteraceae > Mikania > Mikania micrantha. The sequence goes on along the minus strand of CM018691.1, from coordinate 46,317,439 downwards.
TCTACTCTACACCACCTTCGAAACCACCTCAAGTCTTGAAATGGGGATGACGCTTGGCCAAGCCAACTGCGGCCGAATGGGATACCCAGATCCACGAATGGCTAGAGCCGAATGGCTCTCTCTCGGCCATAGTGCCATTCGACCGGTGTTCATTCGGCCAAGGCCTCCCTTCGCCCATCTCCATTCGACAGCCACCACCCTCCTTCGGTAGTATGCCATTCGAGCACACCCATTCGGTCCAGCCATCCCATCTTCATTCGGTAATCATCATTCGGCCGACTCACACAGTCCAGCAGCTTGGCCCAGTACCACTCTTTCAGACCCAACATACTTTCATATGACCACTTTTCTTACGGCCCATTTTTATTGTTTCAGGCCCAACATCATTTGGCCCATCCCTTGATGACTAAATGACCCAGCAATTTGGTCCAGGAACTGAAATGGCCCAACTTCACTTGTGCAGCCATCTGTTAGGCCCAATATGACTTGATCAGGCCCAAACTCATACAACGGGGCTATGGTCACCTAAATTCGGCCCAATAACAAATTACAGGCCCAACAGAATGCTACTGGCCAAGACGTTTTATTTCGGCCCAAACATCCAACCATTTCCAATATCCGGTTTAATGGTTTAATTACCCAAATAGTCGGCCCCCGAAACGGCTTTAGCCCACACAAATTACATGGCCCACAATGTTATAGTTCAGCCCAAATGGTGTGCTTCGGCCCATGTGATCAAAGATGTAAAATAATAATCTAAATCGATAAGTATAATATATACATGGATTTGCATAAAGATTTCAATTTATTACAGAAGTGGTGGGATTGGGGCTAAAGCACATATAGTTAACAAACAAACATTTTAAATACAAGGTAGTAACTACTTAAGTCGAGGTTAATATATGAGGCTTTATGATATAACCATTAACTAAGTAACAAAACATACAAGCTTTACATGGATGATCTACGAGGCCGAAGGATAACCAAGACTTACGTGTGTTAGCCAACTTTAGGGCTAACACCTACACGCACACAAATATCTACAAATATATACTTACAAATAACGAACAACATGAAATCAATACAGGATCGTGAACACAACAAGTACCAACAAGAGCGCGTACGTTCTCGATTAAGCTAAGTCAACTACAATCACTACAAGGTGAGTTCATATGCCCCATTTTCTAATCTTAACTGATTTTAAACTCTCGGGGCTGAGAAACATGCTTAACTTTTATTTATTTAAAAGTTTAGTGTTTAACATATTGCTTATATTTTGATTAGATAATATCTATTAAATTATTATCATTTATCATGGTATGCATGCTTGTATGATCATGATATGACAAAATTTACTCAGATGACTATGATAATATAATTTCCTAAACTATCAATTCATTAGAATAACATAATTGCAAGATTTGATCTTACAACTTTTAGTTATTCTTACAAGAACAAACATGAAGATGAACACTGTGACACCTCGCAAATTCCAGGTCAGTATTTATATTACTTTATTAATAATGTGTATTATTATTTCATACGTGGCACCATAATAATTGTATTTAGTGTGACACGTGGCACAACAGTTTGAACACACCGATAATTCGAGGAATTATCGCACAACACTCACACGTGTCTTGAGTGACGAACGTTGGTGAACGGATCAAACCACAACACAATAACACTGCACTTAGGTTCGGGAGAACCTGATTTAGTTAGAACAACGCTTACATGTCGAGAAACGATGATCGTATTCGAGAAATACGAGAAATTCGCTCCAAAACAATGAAATTGGGCTTATTGGGCTCAACCGAGACCCATGGCGGTACGCGATGGGCACATAATTGGGCCTTCGCGGTACGCGAAGCATGGGCGGGAGAATTTGAATTCTCCGAAATCCATCGCGGTACGCGACGACCGATCATCTTCCACCTACGCGGTACGCGACGTATTTCGGGAACAGAATGATTATTTTAATCACCGCGGTACGCGGAGAAGCTTTTTGGGCGGTGCCGCGTTACGCGACAGGTTTAATTTCGCAGAAATCTCTATAAAACCAATGTTAATCATTCTGTCGCCCCTACACCACTTCTCTCGACTGAAACTCATCTTCTCCGACCCCCATCACTCTGTGAACGCCATTGGAGCCACTTGAGACCTTTGAGGAGCAATTTCGAGGACATTCTAGAGGAGCATTGAAGTTTTGAAGCTAAAGAACACCATATCTACTTCTTGCTCGCTATTAGCATTGTTCCAGCGAAGATTAGGGCTTCTACAAATCTGCTCTAGCTTTTCCTTGACGTTCTAAAGCCTTGTAAGGTAGCTCTTGTGTTCAATCTAGCCTAAAATCACTTGTAGCCGCACATGCAAGCCACTTAGGCCACATGCATCACCATCATCACCATTATCACGAAATTTTGATGTTCTAGATATACTATTTGTTGATTTATTTACTGCTTTAATGATTTGATGATGATCTGTGATGATTTTACTTTGAAACCATGGTGATTTATTGATTTTGCTAGTAGATGGTTACTTTTATCAACATGCATTTATGATCTAGCATGATTCGCATGACATTTGATATTGAGATGTTGTTAGATATGATATTGATGATGTTCTACATGATTTAGAATGTTGGATTATGTCAAAAGTGGTCATTTGGGGTTTGTTACTAAATTTGGAAACTTTATTCTTACAAGTATGTGAATAATAGTGTTAATGGTCACATGCATGTGTTTAAATCCATGATTTATGCTTAGAATAAATTTAGGAAGTTAACATGATGATTCTTAGAACATTTGGATGGTTAGAATTGTTAAAAGCATGATTATTAGGAATGTTACTATAAATGGAAACTTTTTATCATAAGATTGCAAATGAGCGATATGTATGATAATGTCTCGAGTCTAAGATGCTTATTTAGTGATTTCATGATGATATTGAAAAGATTATGTTGTTGGGAGACTTGATTTTGGTTATCTCTATAAGTTACTAAATATAGTAACTTTATTTTGCTAAGTCCATGATTTGTCACATGTTAATCGTAACGATCATGATTAAAAGGCTATTTAGGACTAAGATAATGATGTTAGATGATATTGGTTGTTAAACTTGGTGAAAAATGCTTGTTTATGCACACTTTCTAATTATGGAAACTTTTACGCGCAAACTATGTTAAACCAGTTATGTGTAACTATGTGTTATGTGATAACATGCTCATTTAGGATAAATATGCACGTTAGAATAATCGGAATGTAACTTTATGCATGACTTGCCAAATATGGAAACTTTCCTAAAATAGAAATTTACCATAAATAGTAAGTTTCCTCGTATGAATGATTTTGGTATCCGTACACTTCACACGACACTAAACCGCACAATACACGAGCACTTGATCCAAACCGTCACCAACGGGTCGTTAGGTCAAACACGATCGACACGGTCAACTTGACCCACATAACCACTTAGTGTTGTTGAACACTAACACGGTCCGGTGAGACCTACACATGTGAACACGAACTCATAACACCTACGTGATATAGGTGATTACTAGCCGGCAAGCTACACTACGCTATTGAGCAAACGCATTACTAAACTCAGGTGAGTTTACGGCCCCGCTTTTACTCTATAACTGTTTTACTGAACTTTTGGGGTGAGAATACAATGCAACTGTTTTAGATATATGACTGGTATGTTGTAAAAACTATTTTTCGAGTGTAACTATTATCGCTTAAAGTCCTCATTTATCCTTACCGTTAGTTGTAAACGAACGAGTCGTAATTACGTAGTACTACTGGGTTTGACTAACCCCACTCGGGACCAATGTTGACTGGAGGTCATAACGAGTGTAATTTCGATGTAATGGCGGGTTCAGCGATGACCTGCGGAGGCAAACGGGAACAGTCTAGTTTTGGTAAGATGAACTGACACACTCCACGGATCGTAGATCCACCACTAAACTTAACATACCCAGTATATGGCTGTTTACTATTTATGTCTGTCTAAACCTGTGAACTCACCAACTTTTTAGTTGACACTCTTCGCATGTATTCTCAGGTAACTAATGGAGCACACGCTAGGACACAAAGGAGGAGTACAAGAGAGTCTCATGCATATTAGACTCCTAGGCTTTGTGTTGATGTGTTCATTTGATGACAATTTATTTTCGTAGTGTCTGTTAAACAATTTACTTTCCGCTGCAACTTATTTATCTTATGATGTTAAAACATGTTTCGCTGCTTATTGAATGAAACTATGTTATTTTACAAATCTGTGTGATTGTGTAACTCATATAGAGTCGTTCTATAAGACCATGAGCTGTGATCCTGGTCACGTCACACCCACGTGGACTGACACCACGAGTGGGAATTTGGGGGTGTGACAGACTGGTATCAGAGCCTTGGTTATAGGGAACTAGGTTTGCATGTAGTAAACTTAGACTATAATCACTGCTCTACATTAGACACTACACTTAGAAGTTTCACATTGATGCTACTATTCTCTCTGTTAACTATTACTTACTGCTTTAAGATTTACAGGATGTGTGAAAACAGTGGGAACACCGGACGTAACCCAGGGAAGCGACCAGCAGAGAACGAGCTGACGGACGAGAGCCGGCAGCGTGTTCGGGGCATCATGTCCCAAGTGGATGCGTTGATGGCTGAGCAGGCGTGTATTGCTAAGCGCGCAAGGTCATGGACCTGGTACCCATTTATGGTATGGGACTGGATTGTTGAGGAGAGGGTGCCTCCTCAGCGTGTTATCACCGATGATGATCGGGCGCACCGACTACCGGCACTGGGAGTGTCATCTGAGCGGGCTTTCGCAGCCGTTGTTTCCAGGATGTCTCGGGAAGCTCGCAGGGCTCGTGAGCGAGATGATGAGATCAAGGCTCTCCGAGAGGAGAACCAGCACCTTCGTGGATAGCTAGACTACATGCGGGAGCAGGTGGTAGATGAGATTGCAGCCCTCCGAAACAAGACGACACAGTTGGAGGAACGACACGGGGAGGTCGCTGCTATGGTCCAGGACCACGGTGAGTGACTGGATGTTGTGGAGAACGTTGCAGGGGAGAACCAGGCGGCACTTCAGAACGCTTGGGCTGATCAACTACTCGTGGAACCGGATGAGGAGCCGGACCAAGGGCCCCAATTCGAGGCCGAAAACCTCGAAGAAGAAGATTTTGATGAGGACCCAGACGAGGATCCTGAAGAGGCTGACGATGACAGACCTGCCGATAGTGGAGATTCACACTCCACGATTGTCTAGTTAGATTTCTATTGCAGTATTTTATTTCTTTCAGTATTTTACTTTTGTTCTCAGATGAGCGGGATGTGCTCATAGAAGCTTTTGGTAGTATTTCCTTTTGAAAATCATTGTACTCAAAACTTTTATTATTAATGAGAATGATGTTGCTTTATTTGTCTTATTATAATTATTGTTGTTGATGATATGGCATCTGACTTGACTTCTGACATGACAATTGGCTAACACTCTGACTCATGCTAACTAACATTCTAACCTTTTCGTATAGAACTATGTTTGGAAGGGGAACCGATGCCCGCAAACTCAAACGTAAGGCCGAAAAGGCCAGAATCGACATGATGGTTGAACGTAAGTTCAACAAGGTACTTGCGGAGTACCAAGCGAACCGACTTGCTAGCGAGACTAGTGGTACCAACAACGGTACTAACCCCTACCTAACCCGACTAACTTAGTATAGACGACTATAATACTAATGCGTTATATTGAACTCCGATGCACAGGATCTCATGGAAGCGTAGCAAAGGGATGTTCATTCAAGTCTTTTCTGAGTTGTCACCCACATAAGTTCCAGGGTACGGAAGGAGCAGTGGGACTACTCCGTTGGATAGAGAAGCTGGAGTCAGTCTTTTCTATGTCTGAGTGCTCGGAAGAGAACCGAGTGAAATATGCTACTGGAACACTGGAAGGACCAGCTCTCACATGGTGGAACACCCATGTTCAAACTTTTGGACTAGAGACGGCGAATTCCATTCCATGGGACAACTTCACCAGAATGCTCCGCGAAGAATACTGTCCTCGTGATGAAATCAGGAAACTTGAGGAGGAATTTTGGGTACACAAGATGGTGGGATCTGAAATCGAGAAGTACTGTACTCGATTTCACGAACTGTGCAAACTGTGCCCGGCAATGGTGACGCCGGAGTACAATAAAGATCGAGCAATTCATCAGTGGATTGCCGGAACAGATACAGAGCACGGTGACCGCAGCCGATCACACCACCATCCAGCCACTGATTCATTTGGCGCACAAGCTGACTGACCAGGCGGTAGCCCAAGGGAAACTGCCTAAGAGGGGTGAACTTCTGAAACCCCAAGAACCCAAGCGAAAGTGGGAACCTAGCAACAACCGTACCTTCTCACCACAACAACCAACCCAGCATCGACCAGCACCTGCCAAAGTTTTCACTGCCACCCAACCAAACACTCAGGGTAAAGGGGGATACCAGGGCAACAGCCCAAAGTGCAACACCTGTAACTTCCATCACTTCGGCCCATGCAAAAGAGTCAAGTGCACAAACTGTGGAAGGAACGGGCACGTAGCCAAAGAATGCTGATCAAACCCCAACCCCAACAACAATAACTACAACCAAAACACTCTCAAGGGGTGTTATGAATGTGGCAAACCAGGGCACATGCCAAAGGATTGCCCGCAGCTGAAAAAGGGTGGGGGAGGTGCAGCGAAGGGACGAGCCTTTGTGATTGGCTCGGGAGAAGCTATAGATGATCCACATGTCGTCACCGGTACGTTTCTTTTAAATAATGTCTATGCTAGCATATTATTCGATACCGGTGCCGATAGGAGTTTTATTTCCAGCGACTTTAGCAAATTACTTAATATGACACCAACACAACTAGACTATAAGTACACCGTAGAGTTAGCGGACGGCAAGCTGATCGAAACACAATATATCATCAAAGGATGTGTTCTAACACTAGCGAACCATCAATTGGTGATTGACCTGAGAAAAATCATTTCAAGCCACCCTATTTTATCTTCTCGAGCTCTAGACCACTCAAAGTCGTCTTCCCCACCAGAAAACTCCATTGTTACTCTGTTGAAGCCATCATCAAGCTTGTGGATGCTTAGAGTGAAGATTGGAAGCTTGAAGACCTAAGTTAGAAGCTTGAAACTACCATCACCCTCTTCTTTCTGTCGAATCCAGCCATCTCAGAAGGTTCAGGGGCTGCTCATCCATTATCTTGGCGTTCAAGGATATCTAGAAGGTAGTTCTATGCTTAAAACCCACTTTCACATCCATTACACACACATGCAAGTGCTAAATTCCACATGCAAGCACTTTGAATACACATGCACGAGATTATGATATGGGTTTGTTGATTTTAAGGTGATTGATGATGATCTATGATGTTTAAATGGTGTTTCATGACGATCCATGATGATGTGTTTATATGTATTTCATGATTTGGTCACAAATGGGTGATTTACCCACATGCATGTACGATCTATGATAGTTAGAGTGATTTTCAGTACTTGGGCATAATTCTTGATGATATTGGATGATGATTACATGTTTAGATGATGTTAAATTGGTTAAAACAATGATTTTTATGAATCTTTCTATATTTAGAAACTTTTTAGTTACAAGTAGTGAAATGGTATACTTGATGAACATGCATGTACTTGGAATTGCTCTTAGAATGTTAATATGATGATTAGAATGTTCAAAATGTGATCTTGATAATGATTATGGTCATTTTTGACAAAGTTACTATATTTAGTAACTTTTCGAGTCAAAATAATGATAGGAGACTCTTTCACCATATTTGTATGATCAAAATGATGCTATATTGATTAATATGAGGATTGTTAATGTGAAAATGGTTTAGAAATGTTAAATGGTCATTTTTATACAAAAACCACAAAGTTACTATTTATAGTAACTTTATTTTTCGAAAAACCGATTTGTCAACATGTTGTATGATTTGAGCATGCTAAATGACTTATTATGTTTTAATATGATGTTTAGATGCTAAGTTAGATGGTTTCCGATGTCACGTATGCTATGAATGGAAACTTTACATTTTAGGAAACTTTTGTGCACTAACATGCTATAAACGACGTATATGAACTTGTATGATGATGTGCTATGTGTTAACATGACCCCGTAGGACTATTGAACATGCTAGAAATATAAAACCGTCATGCTTTGTGAACTTTCCATAAATGGAAACTTACTATAGATAGTAAGTTGTCCATAGACGCGACCTGCGCGTTTTGCACACGACGAGCACTTACACGTTGCTACACGATTCACAAACCCTCACATGGTTCACCAACAGGTCGTTGACTTGACACGGTTAACTTCGGTCAAACACGGTCAAACATGGTCAAACACGGTCAATGTGGACCAACACGAGCAAACACGGTCATTGTGGACCGACACGGACAAAGATGAACAACCAAGGGTTGTTGGGCACAAACACGAGCACTAACACCAACACTAGCACGGTCACATACACGAACTTACGTACGGTGTACGATATAGGTTGCCAGTGACCGACACGCATTTCGACGCAGGAGCTTACGCATACTTATCGCTTTATTCACTAAGGTGAGTTTACGGCCCCTCTTTACTCTTTTTCAAACGCTTTTAAATAGGGGGAGAATACTAGTTGCATCGAGTCAAACATTATTACTGTACAAACATTATGTGTATGCTGGTTTATTGGACAAACATTAAGTGTTGAACTCGTAACAAGCCCTCACAAAGTCTTACCGTTAATGTACGAACAACGTGGTAGATTTGGATGGATCCATTAGGGAATGACTAACCCCACGGGGCACAATGTTGACTGGATGTCATAACCCGTGCAAATTCTGACCTAACTTGCTATGTATACGAGGCATAGCGGAGGCAAGAGCAAACAAGTCTAGTTCGGTAGTGACGCACTGACACTTTGGGCCTAGGGCTCGGTACTAACATTGATAAACAGCATGACACACTTTTATTACTATATGTATATCAAAACCTGTGAACTCACCAACCATTGTGTTGACACTTTTTAAACTTGTATTCTCAGGTAACTAGCGCGGCTAGCATAAAGACAGGAATGCACGAATTAAGGGACGAGCATTAGGGACTTACATGCATCCTGTCGTTTTGAAAAAAATTTACTTTCATTTTGATTAATAATGTTGTATTAAACTATTTACTTTTCCGCTGCAATTTATCAAACATTTGATTTCCGCTGCTAATAATTATTCCGCTGCAAACTATCTCATTATGTGTATGTGTCAAACATGGGATTTGTAAACGCATATAGTGTTGTTCTATATGACCTTGAGCTGTGATTCTGGCCACGTCACACCCACGTGGACTGACATCACGAGTGGGAAATTGGGGGTGTGACAGACTGGTATCAGAGCCATGGTTATAGGGAACTAGGTTTGCATGTAGTAAACTTAGACTATAGCCATTGCTCAACTCTAGACACTACACGTAGAACTTGCACATTGATGACATTGTTACTATTTGAACTGTTTCTTACTAACGTGAAACTTACAGGATGGCCGACAACAACAGCAACGCTAACAGGAGCGCAGCTAGACACCCGACCACAGACGACATGGTGGCAGAGAGCCGCCGACGAGTCCACGATATAGTGGCGCAGGTGGACGCCGAGATGGACAGACGAGCCAGAGATGCATTACGAGCTCGACCTTGGGGATGGTTTCCCACCATGATTCAGGAATGGATCATCGGGGAGAGGGTACCCCCATATCGGTATCCTGGCGACACCACTCCAGGACATCGACTACCGTCACTCGGGGTGCCGTTTGAGCAGGCCTTCGCGGCACACGTAGCTTGCACCCGACGAGAGATATGGAGGAGCGGCGAGCTATCTGATGAGGTTCGAGTTCTTCGTGAGAAGAACGATAGCCTGGAAAGGCGAAATGATAGGCTGGAGGAGCGAAACGACAAACTCGAGGAGCAAGTGGAGACTTTACGTCTCCAAGTGTCTCAGCTGATGACCCAGCATGGACAGGTCGTTGATGTAGTACAGGAGCATGACGTACGTATCACCGAGAATCGGACCGACATAACCGAGACTCAGGCGATGGTGCAGGCCAGTGATGCCATGCTTAACGCATGGGCTGCACAGTTTATTGAGGAACCACCTCAAGAGGATGGTCCTGAATTTGAGGCCGAGGACCTCGAAGAAGAGGACTCTGATGAGGATCCTAATGAGGATCCGGAGGAGGATGATGATGACGGAGACGCTGCTAGCGATATTTCACACGTCTCTATGGATTCGGACTAGAGGACTGTTGTATTTTGTACTTTCTTATTTTGGCCTAAACTAGCGGGATGTGCTCGAAGAACTTATTATGTGTTTCTTTTTGAAAAATTATTGTACCTCAATCTTATTATTAATGAGAATTATGTTTTGTCTCACTTATCACATGCTGACCATGACTGCCTGACCACATAACACCTAACATGACAATCTGACATGACAACTGACTTGACTCCTAACATGACATTGGCTAACACTATAACACATGCTAACTAATATTCTATCCCTTCCGTATAGAAAATCTCTATGGCGGGAAGAGGACCACACGCACGCCCTCCTAGACGAACACTGGACGCAGCCGTCATTAAGATGATGGTTGACAGACGAGTTAACAAGATACTGGCAGAGCACGAGGCAAACCGCCTTGCTAGCGAGACCAGTGGCTCGAACAACGGTACTAACACTCGCCTAACATGACTAACATAGTATAGCTGACACGCTCTGACACACGACATTGGTTTCTGACTGAGAGGATCACAAGGCAATAACAACAAAGGATGTTCTTTTAAATCCTTCCTGAACTGCCACCCACTCAGATTCAAGGGGACTGAGGGAGCTGTGGGGATGCTCCGCTGGGTGGAGAAAGTCGAATCTGTATTCGCCATGTGCGAATGTGCTGAAGAGAACCCGGTGAAGTTCGCAACTGGAACACTGGAAGGACCGGCCCTCACATGGTGGAATACCCACGTTCAAACCTTGGGGTTGGACGGTGCCAACTCCATGCCATGGGCTGATTTCACCCGACTACTGTAAGAGGAATACTGTCCTCGTGATGAGATCAGGAAACTGGAAGCCGAATTCTGGGTACTGAAGATGGTCGGATCCGAGATCGAGCAGTACTGCACTCGATTCCATGAGCTGTGTAAGCTATGTCCGGCTATGGTGACGCCGGAATACAAGAAGATCGAGCAGTTCATCAGTGGGCTGCCCGAACAGATTCAAAGCATGGTGACTGCGTCTGACCTCACCACCATCCAACCACTGATCATACTGGCTCATAAACTGACTGATCAAGCTGTAGCTCAGGGCAAGCTACCCAAACGAGGCGAACATCTAAAGCCTCAAGAAAGCCAGAAAAGGAAGTGGGAACCTAGTCAGCATCAGTCTCACCAACCCCAACAACAACAACGATCTGCATCTGCTAGAGCATTTACTGCCACCCAACCCGATGACAAGGGAAAGGGTGTATATCAAGGGAAGTACCCACTGTGCAACCGATGCTCATACCACCACTTCGGGCAATGCGAGCGATACCGTTGCCTGAAGTGCGGAAGACATGGCCACATGGCCAAAGACTGCAGATCCAGATTCCCTATCAACAACAATCCCAACCACAACCAGAACCAGAACAACAACCAGAACACCTCCAGAGGGTGTTATGAATGTGGCAAGCCGGGCCACATGAGGAGGGATTGCCCTCAGTTGAAGAAGGCTGGAGGAGGAGCGGCCAAGGGACGAGCATTTGTGATTGGCTCGGGGGAGGCCAAAGACGATCCTAACATCGTAACCGGTACGTTCCTTTTAAATAATGTCTATGCTAGCATATTATTTGATACCGGTGCCGATAGGAGCTTTATATCTAGTGAATTTGGTAAATTACTAGATATTACACCAACACCACTAGATTATAAGTATACCGTGGAGTTAGCTGACGGCAAACTGATTGAAACACAACACATCTTCCAAGGATGCGTCATGGTTTTGGCGGATCATGAACTCGAAATCGATTTGATGCAGGTGACACTCGGAAGCTTCGATGTGGTCGTTGGAATGGATTGGTTATCCGCTAACCGAGCCGAGATCGTATGCAACGAGAAGATCGTACGAGTGACGCTGCAGAACGGTGAACAGATCTCGATTCAGGGGGAAAGACGGGGAGTACCTCTGAACATCATGTCATGCATGAAGGCGAACAAGTACCTACAAAAGGGATACACTGCCATACTAGCCCTCATCGCAGAGCAACCAAAGAAGGAGAGGAAGATTGAGGACATCGCCGTAGTCCGCAATTTTTCCGAAGTATTTCCCGAGGATCTACCTGGACTACCTCCGAAACGACAAGTCGAGTTCCAAATAGATCTTACACCTGGAGCAGCACCGATTGCCAAAGCTCCATACCGACTAGCACCGACTGAGATGCAGGAACTGTCTAACCAGTTGCAGGAGCTGTTAGACAAGGGATTTATCAGACCGAGCTTCTCACCTTGGGGGGCACCGGTCTTGTTCGTAAAGAAGAAAGACGGATCATTCCGTATGTGTATCGACTACAGAGAGCTGAACAAGGTGACGATCAAGAATCGATATCCCTTACCGCGAATAGACGATCTATTTGACCAATTGCAAGGGTCAAGCTACTATTCAAAGATCGATTTAAGATCGGGTTACCATCAATTGAGGATACAAGAAAACGATATTCCTAAGACTGCCTTCCGAACTCGATACGGACACTACGAATTCTTGGTTATGCCCTTTGGACTGACCAACGCACCAGCCGTGTTCATGGATCTCATGAATAGAGTGTGCAAACCTTACCTTGATAAATTCATAATAGTGTTCATTGACGACATTCTGATTTACTCGAAGAATCGGGAAGAACATGCTGAGCATTTGAGGCTAGTCTTAGAACTATTAAAGAAAGAGCAGTTGTACGCAAAACTTTCAAAATGCGACTTTTGGATTCGCGAAGTCCAATTCCTTGGACACGTTGTTAATGAGCAGGGAATACACGTAGACCCAGCCAAAATCGAAGCAATTAAGAACTGGGAAGCACCTAAGACTCCGACGGAGGTGCGACAATTCTTAGGTCTGGCCGGGTACTACAGGAGATTCATTGAAGGATTCTCAAAGATTGCCCAATCACTGACATCCCTGACACATAAGGACAAAAAGTTCGATTGGGGAGACAAACAAGAAGCTGCTGTCAACCTGTTGAAACAAAAACTATGCACTGCACCCATCCTATCCTTACCGGAAGGATGTGACGACTTCGTGGTGTATTGTGACGCCTCGAAACAAGGACTCGGTTGCGTACTCATGCAACACGAGAAGGTGCATGAGAAGAACTACACGACTCATGACCTTGAGTTGGGAGCTGTAGTATTTGCCTTGAAGATCTGGCGACACTACTTGTACGGCACGAAATGCACTATCTTCACCGATCATAAGGAACTGAACATGAGACAGCGAAGATGGATTGAACTCATAGGTGATTATGATTGCGCCATCAAGTATCATCCAGGCAAAGCCAATGTAGTGGCCGACGCGTTGAGCCGGAAAGAAACAACCAAACGCGTGTGTGCCCTACAACTCACGATTCACTCTGAGTTACCAAATCAAATCCGACTCGCCCAACAAGAAGCTCTGAAAGCGGAAAACCTCCCTCTCGAAGCCATGCGTGGCATGGATAAACAATTGAAGGTAAAAGATGATGGAGCTTACTATCTGATGGATCGGATTTGGATTCCACGCTACGGAGGATTGAGAGAAGTAGTGCTGGACGAAGCACACAAGAGCCGGTATTCCATACATCCAGGCTCTGACAAAATGTATCACGATCTGAAGACAACCTATTGGTGGCCAAACATGAAAGCTGAGGTAGCAACATACGTGAGCAAATGCCTAACGTGCTCAAAAGTCAAAGTTGAGTACCAGAAGCCATCAGGGTTACTTCAACAACCGGAACTACCAATGTGGAAATGGGAGCAGATTTCCATGGATTTCATCACTAAACTGCCAAAGACGGCAAGTGGTTGCGATACCATCTGGGTTATCGTAGACCGACTGACAAAGTCCGCACACTTCCTACCCATCAAGGAGACTGACAAACTAGACAAACTCACTCGTATCTACCTGAAGGAAGTGGTCACTCGACATGGAGTACCAATCTCGATTATATATGACCGCGACAGTCGATTCACGTCGCACTTCTGGAAGTCTTTGCATAAGGCTTTGGGCACGAGATTGGATATGAGTACCGCTTACCATCCACAGACAGACGGACAGAGTGAACGAACCATACAGACACTTGAGGACATGCTTCGGGCATGCGTTATTGACTTTGGGAGTAGCTGGGAATCTCATCTACCGTTAGTTGAGTTCTCCTATAACAATAGCTACCACACTAGCATTCAAGCTGCACCATTCGAGGCACTTTACGGACGTAAGTGTCGATCACCCATCTGCTGGGCGGAAGTTGGAGACAGCCAACTGACTGGTCCAGAACTTGTGCACGAAACGACTGAAAAGATCATGCAAATACGCAAGCGAATGGCAGCAGCTCGTGACAGACAGAAGAGCTATGCTGACAAACGACGCAAACCGTTAGAATTCCAGGTGGGAGACAGAGTGTTACTCAAGGTCTCGCCCTGGAAGGGAGTCATCCGGTTTGGCAAACGAGGCAAGTTGAACCCTCGTTACATTGGACCTTTCGAGATTACAAAACGAATAGGCCCTGTAGCCTACGAACTGAACCTGCCAGTCGAACTGAGCAGTATACACAACGTATTCCACATCTCAAACCTCAAGAAGTGCCTATCTGATGAGACACTTGTTATCCCTCTCGAGGAAATACAAATCGACGAACAATTGAACTTTGTTGAGGAACCGGTGGAGATTATGGACCGGGAAACCAAGAAGCTCAAACTCAGTAAAATCCCGATTGTAAAAGTACGATGGAATTCGCGACGAGGACCGGAATTCACGTGGCAACGTGAAGACCAGATGAAACAAAAGTACCCACACCTGTTCGCGGAACAGACAAACACTGACAACGCAAGTTGAATTTCGGGACGAAATTCTTTCTAACATGGGGAGGATGTGACACCCCGTAATTTCCAGGTCAGCATCTCATTTATTTAAATGTTTATTTAAATGCATTACGTACACGTGGCACTAGAATTAGATTAATTTAGTGTGACACGTGGCACGACAGTACAAACACAGACACCTGACTAGATAATTCGTGGAATTATCGACAAACAACACACACGTGTCAAAACACACGAACGTTGGTGAACGTCAAGCACATTGTGTAGCACAACACTCGAAACCTCACGAAACACTGTCACAAGTCAATTATGGCTAATAATTGACCAATAGAGTCCAAACGACGCTCGAATGATGTTTTACAGTCGAGAAACGGGCAAGGATGGGCCAGAACAACAAAACAAGCTTATTGGGCTTGAAATTCAAGCCAGGCGGTACGCCTGACCCGAGACGCCCACGTCAGGCGATGCGCGCGGATGGAAAAATTGAGCGCCTCATCCGTCTTAACCCGCGCGTAACGACACAGAGTGCACACCCACGTCAGGCGACAGCCTAACACGCTAAAATCTTTATAAAACCAAGAAAAATCATTTCAAGCCTCCCTATTTTATCTTCTCGAGCTCTAGACCACTCAAAGTCGTCTTCCCCACCAGAAAACTCCATTGTTACTCTGTTGAAGCCATCATCAAGCTTGTGGAAGCTTAGAGTGAAGATTGGAAGCTTGAAGACCTAAGTTGGAAGCTTGAAACTACCATCACCCTCTTCTTTCTGTCGAATCCAGCCATCTCAGAAGGTTCAGGGGCTGCTCATCCATTATCTTGGCGTTCAAGGATATCTAGAAGGTAGTTCTATGCTTAAAACCCACTTTCACATCCATTACACACACATGCAAGTGCTAAATTCCACATGCAAGCACTTTGAATACACATGCACGAGATTATGATATGGGTTTGTTGATTTTAAGGTGATTGATGATGATCTATGATGTTTAAATGGTGTTTCATGACGATCCATGATGATGTGTTTATATGTATTTCATGATTTGGTCACAAATGGGTGATTTACCCACATGCATGTGCGATCTATGATAGTTAGAGTGATTTTCAGTACTTGGGCATAATTCTTGATGATATTGGATGATGATTACATGTTTAGATGATGTTAAATTGGTTAAAACAATGATTTTTATGAATCTTTCTATATTTAGAAACTTTTTAGTTACAAGTAGTGAAATGGTATACTTGATGAACATGCATGTACTTGGAATTGCTCTTAGAATGTTAATATGATGATTAGAATGTTCAAAATGTGATCTTGATAATGATTATGGTCATTTTTGACAAAGTTACTATATTTAGTAACTTTTCGAGTCAAAATAATGATAGGAGACTCTTTCACCATATTTGTATGATCAAAATGATGCTATATTGATTAATATGAGGATTGTTAATGTGAAAATGGTTTAGAAATGTTAAATGGTCATTTTTATACAAAAACCACAAAGTTACTATTTATAGTAACTTTATTTTTCGAAAAACCGATTTGTCAACATGTTGTATGATTTGAGCATGCTAAATGACTTATTATGTTTTAATATGATGTTTAGATGCTAAGTTAGATGGTTTCCGATGTCACGTATGCTATGAATGGAAACTTTCCATTTTAGGAAACTTTTGTGCACTAACATGCTATAAACGACGTATATGAACTTGTATGATGATGTGCTATGTGTTAACATGACCTCGTAGGACTATTGAACATGCTAGAAATATAAAACCGTCATGCTTTGTGAACTTTCCATAAATGGAAACTTACTATAGATAGTAAGTTGTCCATAGACGCGACCTGCGCGTTTTGCACACGACGAGAACTTACACGTTGCTACACGATTCACAAACCCTCACATGTTTCACCAACGGGTCGTTGACTTGACACGGTTAACTTCGGTCAAACACGGTCAAACATGGTCAAACACGGTCAATGTGGACCAACACGAGCAAACACGGTCATTGTGGACTGACACGGACAAACATGAACAACCAAGGGTTGTTGGGCACAAACACGAGCACTAACACCAACACTAGCACGGTCACATACAAGAACTTACGTACGGTGTACGATATAGGTTGCCAGTGACCGACACGCATTTCGACGCAGGAGCTTACGCATACTTATCGCTTTATTCACTAAGGTGAGTTTACGGCCCCTCTTTACTCTTTTTCAAACGCTTTTAAATAGGGGGAGAATACTAGTTGCATCGAGTCAAACATTATTACTGTACAAACATTATGTGTATGCTGGTTTATTGGACAAACATTAAGTGTTGAACTCGTAACAAGCCCTCACAAAGTCTTACCGTTAATGTACGAACAACGTGGTAGATTTGGATGGATCCATTAGGGAATGACTAACCCCACGGGGCACAATGTTGACTGGATGTCATAACCCGTGCAAATTCTGACCTAACTTGCTATGTATACGAGGCATAGCGGAGGCAAGAGCAAACAAGTCTAGTTCGGTAGTGACGCACTGACACTTTGGGCCTAGGGCTCGGTACTAACATTGATAAACAGCATGACACACTTTTATTACTATATGTATATCAAAACCTGTGAACTCACCAACCATTGCGTTGACACTTTTTAAACTTGTATTCTCAGGTAACTAGCGCGGCTAGCATAAAGACAGGAATGCACGAATTAAGGGACGAGCATTAGGGACTTACATGCATCCTGTCGTTTTGAAAACATTTTACTTTCATTTTGATTAATAATGTTGTATTAAACTATTTACTTTTCCGCTGCAATTTATCAAACATTTGATTTCCGCTGCAAACTATCTCATTATGTGTATGTGTCAAACATGGGATTTGTAAACGCATATAGTGTTGTTCTATATGACCTTGAGCTGTGATTCTGGCCACATCACACCCACGTGGACTGACATCACGAGTGGGAAATTGGGGGTGTGACATTGATGACATATTGATCTATTCTAAGACACAGGAAGAACACGCTGATCATTTAAGATGTGTCTTAGAACTGCTGAAGAAGGAACAACTATACGCGAAGTTTTCCAAATGTGATTTTTGGATTCGCGAAGTACAGTTCCTTGGGCACGTTGTGAACGCGAAAGGAATACATGTAGACCCAGCCAAAATTGAGGCAATCCAGAACTGGACAACACCTAAGACTTCAACCGAGGTGCGACAGTTTCTGGGGTTGGCCGGGTACTACCGGCGATTTATCGAGGGATTCTCGAAGATCGCACAATCATTGACATCCCTTACACACAAAGACAAGAAGTTTGAATGGGGAGAAAAACAAGAAGCCGCTTTTGAATTGTTGAAACAAAAGCTGTGCAGCGCACCGATTCTATCATTACCAGACGGGTGTGAAGACTTTGTAGTCTACTGCGACGCATCGAAGCAAGGACTCGGTTGCGTGCTGATGCAACGCGAGAAAGTCATAGCTTATGCGTCACGACAACTAAAAGTGCATGAGAAGAACTATACAACTCATGACTTGGAGTTAGGAGCCGTAGTGTTTGCCTTAAAAATCTGGCGACACTATTTGTACGGCACCAAGTGCACTATATTCACTGATCATAAGAGCCTACAACATATTTTCGACCAAAAGGAGCTGAACATGAGACAACGCAGATGGGTCGAACTGATAGGTGATTATGATTGTGCAATCAAGTATCATCCCGGAAAAGCTAACGTAGTAGCCGACGCACTAAGCCGGAAAGAAACAACCAAACGCATCCACGCACTACAGCTTACCATCCATTCCGAACTACCAAATCAAATCCGGATCACATAGCAGGAAGCTTTGAAAACTGAAAACCTCAGTCACGAGGCCATGCGAGGAATGGATAAGCAAATAAAACAAAAAGACGATGGAGCTTATTACCTAATGGATCGTATTTGGATTCCGCGCTACGAGGAGTTAAGAGAGGTAGTGATGGATGAAGCTCATAAGAGCCGATACTCAATACATCCAGGCTCCGACAAAATGTATCACGACCTAAAGACAGTTTACTGGTGGCCGAATATGAAGTCGGAAATCGCGACATACGTAAGTAAATGTCTGACTTGCTCAAAAGTTAAGGTCGAATACCAGAAACCGTCAGGGTTACTTCAACAGCCAGAAATTCCAGTATGGAAATGGGAGCAAATTTCCATGGATTTTATCACTAAGCTGCCAAAGACAACTAGTGGTTGCGATACCATCTGGGTCATCGTAGACCGACTCACGAAATCGGCGCACTTCCTACCGATTAAAGAAACCGATAAGTTGGAAAAGTTAACCCGAATATACCTGAAGGAAGTCGTATCCAGGCACGGAGTCCCAATCTCTATAATATCCGACCGAGATAGCCGTTTCACGACACATTTTTGGAAGTCCTTACATCAGGCACTCGGGACGAGACTGGATATGAGCACTGCATATCACCCGCAAACGGATGGTCAGAGCGAAAGAACCATCCAGACTTTAGAGGACATGCTTCGGGCATGCGTAATCGACTTTGGAAATAGCTGGGAGACTCACCTACCTTTGGTGGAGTTTTCATATAATAACAGCTATCACTCCAGTATTGGAGCTGCACCTTTTGAGGCACTTTACGGACGTAAGTGCAGATCACCACTCTGTTGGGCGGAAGTTGGTGAAAACCAACTGACCGGACCCGAACTCGTGCACGAAACGACCGAAAAGATTGTGCAAATACGAACAGGATGGCAGCAGCTCGGGATCGACAAAAGAGCTATGCCGACAAGAGACGCAAACCTTTAGAATTCCAAGTGGGAGACCGAGTACTACTTAAAGTCTCGCCTTGGAAGGGAGTGATTCGATTCGGAAAGCGGGAAAGCTAAACCCTCGTTATATCGGACCCTTCGAAATCACTAAACGGATAGGCCCGGTGGCCTACGAACTACAGCTACCGCAGGAATTGAGTAGCGTGCACAATGTATTCCACGTTTCAAACCTCAAGAAATGTCTATCAGACGAAACGCTCGCAACTCCATTGGAGGAAATCCAGATTGACGAACAGCTGCACTTCGTTGAGGAACCGGTGGAAATCATGGACCGGGAAATCAAGAAGTTGAAACTTAGTAAGATACCCATTGTGAAAGTCCGATGGAACTCACGGCGAGGACCTGAATACACCTGGGAACGAGAAGACCAGATGAGAAAGAAATACCCTCACTTATTCTCCGACCAGACTAACACCGACAACACAAACTGAATTTCGGGACGAAATTCCTATTAACTGGGGGATGATGTGACACCTCGCAAATTCCAGGTCAGCATTTATATTACTTTATTAATAATGTGTATTATTATTTCATACGTGGCACCAGGATAATTGTATTTAGTGTGACACGTGGCACAACAGTTTGAACACACCGATAATTCGATGAATTATCGCACAACACTCACACGTGTCTTGAGTGACGAACGTTGGTGAACGGATCAAACCACAGCACAATAACACTGCACTGAGGTTCGGAAGAACCTGATTTAGTTAGAACAACGCTTACATGTCGAGAAACGATGATCGTATTCGAGAAATACGAGAAATTCGCTCCAAAACAATGAAATTGGGCTTATTGGGCTCATCCGAGACCCATCGTGGTACGCGATGGGCACCTAGTTGGGCCTTCGCGGTACGCGAAGCATGGGCGGGAGAATTTGAATTCTCCGAAATCCATCGCGGTACGCGACGATCGATCATCTTCCACCTCCACGGTACGCGACGTATTTCGGGAACAGAATGATTATTTTAATCACCGTGGTACGCGGAGAAGCTTTTTGGGCGGTGCCGCGGTACGCGACAGGTCTAATTTCGCAGAAATCTTTATAAAACCAATGTTAATCATTCTGTCGCCCCTACACCACTTCTCTCGACTGAAACTCATCTTCTCCGACCCCCATCACTCTGTGAATGCAATTGGAGCCACTTGAGACCTTTGAGGAGCAATTTCGAAGACATTCTAGAGGAGCATTGAAGTTTTGAAGCTAAAGAACACCATATCTACTTCTTGCTCGCGATTAGCATTGTTCCAGCGAAGATTAGGGCTTCTACAGATCTGCTCTAGCTTTTCCTTGACGTTCTAAAGCCTTGTAAGGTAGCTCTTGTGTTCAATCTAGCCTAAAATCACTTGTAGTCGCACATGCAAGCCACTTAGGCCACATGCATCACCATCATCACCATTATCACGAAATTTTGATGTTCTAGATATACTATTTGTTGATTTATTTACTGCTTTAATGATTTGATGATGATCTATGATGATTTTACTTGGAAACGATGGTGATTTATTGATTTTGCTAGTAGATGGTTACTTTTATCAACATGCATGTATGATCTAGCATGATTCGCATGACATTTGATATTGAGATGTTGATAGATATGATATTGATGATGTTCTACATGATTTAGAATGTTGGATTATGTCAAAAGTGGTCATTTGGGGTTTGTTACTAAATTTGGAAACTTTATTCTTACAAGTATGTGAATAATAGTGTTAATGGTCACATGCATGTGTTTAAATCCATGATTTATGCTTAGAATGAAGTTTAGGAAGTTAACATGATGATTCTTAGAACATTTGGATGGTTAGAATTGTTAAAAGCATGATTATTAGGAATGTTACTATAAATGGAAACTTTTTATCATAAGATTGCAAATGAGCGATATGTATGATAATGTCTCGAGTCTAAGATGCTTATTTAGTGATTTCATGATGATATTGAAAAGATTATGTTGTTGGGAGACTTGATTTTGGTTATCTCTATAAGTTACTAAATATAGTAACTTTATTTTGCTAAGTCCATGATTTGTCGCATGTTAATCGTAACGATCATGATTAAAAGGCTATTTAGGACTAAGATAATGATGTTAGATGATATTGGTTGTTAAACTTGGTGAAAAATGCTTGTTATGCAAACTTTCTAATTATGGAAACTTTTACGCG
This sequence comes from Mikania micrantha, assembly GCA_009363875.1. NCBI lineage: Eukaryota > Viridiplantae > Streptophyta > Magnoliopsida > Asterales > Asteraceae > Mikania > Mikania micrantha. The sequence continues at coordinate 46,295,322 of CM018691.1, read as the reverse complement.
CAAACTATGTTAAACCGGTTATGTGTAACTATGTGTTATGTGATAACATGCTCATTTAGGATAAATATGCACCTCAGAATAATCGGAATGTAACTTTATGCATGACTTGCCAAATATGGAAACTTTCCTAAAATAGAAATTTACCATAAATAGTAAGTTTCCTCGTATGAATGATTTTGGTATCCGTACACTTCACACGACACTAAACCGCACAATACACGAGCACTTGATCCAAACCGTCACCAACGGGTCGTTAGGTCAAACACGATCGACACGGTCAACTCGACCCACATAACCACTTAGTGTTGTTGAACACTAACACGGTCCGGTGAGACCTACACATGTGAACACGAACTCATAACACCTACGTGATATAGGTGATTACTAGCCGGCAAGCTACACTACGCTATTGAGCAAACGCATTACTAAACTCAGGTGAGTTTACGGCCCCGCTTTTACTCTATAACTGTTTTACTGAACTTTTGGGGTGAGAATACAATGCAACTGTTTTAGATATATGACTGGTATGTTGTAAAAACTATTTTTCGAGTGTAACTATTATCGCTTAAAGTCCTCATTTATCCTTACCGTTAGTTGTAAACGAACGAGTCGTAATTACGTAGTACTACTGGGTTTGACTAACCCCACTCGGGACCAATGTTGACTGGAGGTCATAACGAGTGTAATTTCGATGTAATGGCGGGTTCAGCGATGACCTGCGGAGGCAAACGGGAACAGTCTAGTTTCGGTAAGATGAACTGACACACTCCACGGATCGTAGATCCACCACTAAACTTAACATACCCAGTATATGTCTGTTTACTATTTATGTCTGTCTAAACCTGTGAACTCACCAACTTTTTAGTTGACACTCTTCGCATGTATTCTCAGGTAACTAATGGAGCACACGCTAGGACACAAAGGAGGAGTACAAGAGAGTCTCATGCATATTAGACTCCTAGGCTTTGTGTTGATGTGTTCATTTGAAGACAGTTTATTTTCGTAGTGTCTGTTAAACAATTTACTTTCCGCTGCAACTTATTTATCTTATGATGCTAAAACATGTTCCGCTGCTTATTGAATGAAACTACGTTATTTTACAAATCTGTGTGATTGTGTAACTCATATAGAGTCGTTCTATATGACCATGAGCTGTGATCCTGGTCACGTCACACCCACGTGGACTGACACCACGAGTGGGAATTTGGGGGTGTGACAAACACAGATGAACATGATGACAAAGAACAAAACATAAGAATGATATAAAGATAACATATCTTTATTACATCATTCAACACAAGAGTTAACTAAGTGTTATAAGACAAGTGCTTGTAATACTTAACTTATAACTCAATACTCATTACAAGAGAACATGGAACAATTATCATACAACACCTGAGTCGACTAAGTGTAGTTAAGAATAGGTCTTAACACAGCTTAGTGACAACTGGGTGACTTCATGGGAAACATGGAATGGTAATCATGTTAACGTAATTTCATGATAACAACACCGTTCACACAAGTATTAACATAAATTATTAAGACAAGTTCTTATTTAACTTTGTTAATAATCACAAGAAACATACTACAATAATGACAGATGACACATCGGTGAACACATTACAATTAATTGCTATTGAACTGTTGTATTATATCATTTCAATCATGTGCCATGTATTCAAATGATCACGGTAAGACCCTCTCATAAATCACTGACCAGTTAGTTTGACGTGACTAAACCGACGGTAGCATAGTGGTACCATAGGTTTGACAAACCTCTAGCTTGTAGGGCTAGTATGTTGATCGTAACAATTCATTGGCTGGTAACGTATGACCGGTGACAGGGCGACTTCAAGTCAGGTTCTGGGAAAGCATCACATGGTGATATTAATAAACATGAATATTGTAATTAATCCAACTTGACCCTATTGATTAGTAGGTTGAGGAATTGATCTTACCTAATGTTTCACTACTGATAATAGCTCTCGCTGAGGACATAGGCTATACAAGGTGGTAGAGTTAAATTGGATGCATTGTACTCTGATTATGTGAGGATTACAATGGATCCCATTTAGGCTCTATGCACCTCAAGTTGAGAACAAATGACAAGTGGTTAACTAACACTCTTAATAATTAAAAGTGATTAACAGTTAACCTTACAAGTAATAGAATAATACAAGGAGCAGATTACATTAATCTAAATTCCTTAATACATCGAGGGTTTATCAATACTTCGGTTTGATAAATAAATCCCCTCACACTATATTATTCTATAATTACTATAAGAGACGAATACATATCAAACACGTTGAACAAATGGGAAATGGATATCTCTAGCTGTATTGCAAGTGGTGTCGACCCTTTCGTGATTCCCTATATATAAGCATGCTTGATCAGGTGATACTCTACTTGTATATATAACTAGAGAAAGGCCATTGGGTGGAACGGGTGAATCAATCATTACAAGTAACAAGTATGACATTGTGACTGTGTGCATGAACACTTCAAGATTTTCAATTTACTTACTTATGAACTCACCAACCTAGTGTTGACTTTGTTTAAATTGCATGTTTTCTTAGGTGACGAACATGTGTAGGATCATACATGCAAGGATTAAGCTAGAGGACTTATAGAAGACCTAGCTTATTTTGTGTTGCATGTTTTTGATGACATAACAATGAATCAACTTTTGTATATCTTGTACAGATACAAGATATAGTTACATTGATTCTTTTTGATAGATTTACTTGATTAAATTATGAACAATACATTGTATTTTAATCTTGTAATTCTATATCATTGATGTGTTACATCTCTCAATTATATATCATGTGCTATGCAAACAATCTGATCATTTGATTATCACTCAAAGATATCGCGACTCGGGAACCTTCCGCCCGACGGGAAAACCCGATTCGTTCCTGCCGGCCCGGGGTGTGACAACCGGGCAGAGGTAAGACGCGGCCACACCAGATGCGCGGGAACCCCCTGGAATGGGTAAACCCTCGCCCCCCATTGGTCCAGAACCCGAGATTAAGCTCAAGATTCCTTCCCTCACCTGGATGTCCTTTAAATTGCCTTTGGTAGGGCTAGAACCTATGACCTCTCGACCACAAGGTAAAACCCCAACCAGTAGGCTAAATTCGCGGGACTATACTTTGTTTTTCTAAAGATTAAAGTTTTGAGTCTTATTTATTGTAAAGAATGATGTACCAACACTAAGTAGATTGTCATTCAAAATATGTATTGCATCATACTAGTCAACCAAATCAGCAAGAACTAATGATAAAACATGTCATGGGTTCAATCCCATACAAAGGTGCAATTATGATGTAATTTAGGTGGAGAGCAAGTTTAGCCGTTCAAAAAAAAATGTCATTAATGTTAACTAGCTAGTTGGCCTGTCACACCATGTACTTACTACTAATTAGATTGTCATTAAAAATATGTATTGCATCATATATGTAACTCGTACAAGTTAAATATATGTAATAATATGAAATGCATAATTTTATTATTTTTTTTACATTTCTTATCTTATTATATAAATAAATAAATAATAATAAAAAGTTTAATTTGTAATGTTAGTTTTCTTAGTTTTTTTTTTATTTTTTTTTAAATAAAGGATTTTTAGGAACCCTCCCCTGTATATATAAATACGTACATTTAAATATTTGAAACCAAAAAAACACAAATCTGAAATTTAGATTTAAATTTATAAACATCCTATTGCTTTTTATTTTTTAATAGTTTAAATATGTGTAGCGTAATACATAGCCCAAGTGTTTATTTTTTAAGCAATTAACAAAAAAAATTCTCCTGTTTATAGAAATCAAAGTAGAACCGTATTTTACCAAACTCCCTCTCAATAAATTTGTGATAACTTGTATCGATGCTTAAAAAGAGAAATTCAGAATTATGCATCCTAAACAATTATTCAGCAGTCAAAAACAAAAACAAAAAAGAGAAAAAGAAATTAAGATATAAAAAAATTAAAGTCAAAAACTGGTGGTAGGAGAAAGTCACAAGTCGGTGCTATGTATAAGTTTATGAATTAAACAACTGTTGAAGAGGAACATGTACAAGTTGCACGATTGCATATGCCGAAAGGAGTTTTTTAACATTGAATACTTACGATCAACAATATATCAAGAAAGACCTATTGCATTCGTTATGATTACAATCGAGAGCAAAATGTTAGAAAATATAAAATGCGAAAAGCTGATCAAGCATTTTTTTTATGAAGAATGTTATGATCAGAGCTTCACGAATCATCAATTAACTATTATGATAAGTATTTCTAATACTATGATCTGTTATGTTTATAATATATTCTTATAACGTTAGTCGTCACTCGTCATTTATATAAATTTTTATTTATACATATGAATTCGCTAGAGACTTTTGTTTTCTCGACTCGTCCTAGGTACTTCAATTCTCAGGGGCGCCCCTGATCATACCCCTAGCTTCGCGTTGCACCCATTACAACAAGATGAGTCTAATATTAACTTAAGTTACATTAGACCTAATATAGGGGTGACAGTTTTCTACTTTAATTTGATTTGACGGGATCCCTCAATCATCTAGTCAAATCGTCGAAAATGGCAGGGGCGGGAAAAAAAAACAAATAATAAAATAATGAAAAATATACAAAATATCTAGAGAACGACAGTAATCCCTCGCTCGGAAAATAACACGTTAGGCAAGACGACCAACTTAGGATTGACTGGCTGCTGATGACGTAGGAAGATATCTTGAAACATGGGTAAGATGGCCAGATAGCAAGACCGCATGGATGCCTTGACAAATGAGACAAAACAGAAAGATAGCGAGAAAACGAAGCTGTCAACGTCGGGTTCAAGTCACCTGATATCGATAAAGATAAAGGTGAAAAGACAGTACTAGGAACACAATCTTTTATCCAATGGATAAAGAATAGGCGTCAAGGCATGAGGACAACTGAAAGTGACACAAATAAACTTGTTATTACTGAGATGGAAAGAAGAGGGTAAGACGAGGGAAACGTCCGGAAAGCAGGAGACTTGACCTACAGAAAAGGAAGGTACCAACTCCCAGAAATACCAAAACCCAAGCGTTAGGGTAGTATAAATAGAGCCACTGGGGATTCGCCAAGGTATCTCATTCCATACTCTCTCTCACTCTTACTATCACTCCATAACTTCATTCTCCGACCGAATACTTATTCTCATGTCGGATTCCAATCGTATGAGGCCTCTGTTGGGAATTTTGGTGGTATTCGGTTTGACTTTTAGGTAAAACAAGTTTGACCAATTAGTATATTAAATCTATATTTAATATAACGCATCAGAATTAGGGTTTCAAACTTTAACTCTGTTAATATTAACTAATCTAATCTACCGATGAGAAAATATTAACTAATCTAATCTACCGATGAGAAAATATTATGCCCTTTCGATTAATGATTAATCGTTTGAGACACCGAGGTTCAACGAACGATTGCTAGATCATGAGCACGAACGGGTTCCTGCTTCACGATAGAAGCAGGAGATGGTTTGCGGTGGTTGACTGGAAACCACGATTGGATTTCCTTCCTTTTTCTTGATGTGTGCAACGAACAACCAACGAAAAGGAAAATAAATTCCTTATATCTATATCTTGTTTTTGACGGCAGCTCACAAAAAGAAAAAAACAACTTATGTTGTTTTGTTTTGTGCGACAACAAGGAAGGAAAAAAAGATTTTTTACCCTTTTGGTGTGGCCGAGCATATATCATTAGGGATTATTAAGATTAATATTTTATATTAATCACTTTTAGATCCTAAAGCCCACCGGGTTAGTTTAGGTCCAATACACAACATCAAGCCCAACACCATTAGTTTAATTAAATAAATAATTAAACATATATATAATTTCTAACACTTATAAATTATAAACCCGTTCGTGAATACCAGTTAATCAAATTAATTGGATTTAATGTTCGTTGACCAAGGTGTAACTCTTACGGGTCACAGCTCGGTTAGTTACGTTAATTTATCGGGTCCGTACATATAAATCCAACAATCTCCCACTTGGACGGATTTTGATAAAATAAATGTTTGACAGTTAGTGGTGCTCTAGGTGCACATAACTTCTCCTAACAAGGTATAACACTTTAAAGTCGTTAACCAAATTATCGTGCTACAATAGCAGGATACTAGACTTATGATAATCATTATCATCTATCATTTCTGTAAAAGACATTAATTGAAACAATGAGACATGAATCTAATTCATTCTCATATGACGTTCAATTATTATTGTTCTCGATTTAGATTCAGAGTGGTCCAATCAAACACACAGTCAGTTTGGGTAAGGCCTTACACTTCACCAGTTTGAATCAACGAGGGCGTCATAATGTCTAACTGTTACACGAAATATGTAAGAGTACAAAATCCCAATCTTGATTATATACAACTCCTACTGAACCTCAGAACCATTCCCAATCAAAGCCTTTATGACTGGCAGTTACGCGACAGCGGTTGACAATGATCAAAGAATGTCCCTTAGTAAACGAAAGTTCTCGTATATATCTTAGGTCAGAGGATACGAGATGAGTTTACCAATTTTTTAAAACATCTCATGACTAAGATCTATGGAGATGATTTGAAGCGAGTTACATCCAACATCATTCATAATGATGTCTGTGAATTTGATAGTCAACTACTTGAGACCAAGTCCAGAATAGTCTTTATTCAGAGTCGTTCCCACGAGTCTGACTGACTACGGATAATTAAGAATACAATATTCATGGATTAAATGTATTAAAAACGAACACAATTTTAAAAATTCAAAATTGCATTTAAACTAGTAAATCAAAGGTGAATTCAAAAGTATAACTGTTTATATGTTCGTACATCCAAAAACTAAATCAAAACATATCATTAGCAAATCAAAGCCCGATCGCACTCCTGTGCTGATCATACTTGTCCTGAGTCATGGGCTTAGTGAACAGGTCTGCTAGATTTTGATCTGTGTCCACTTTGCTTATTATGATATCTCCACGTTCCACTATTTCCCGTATGTAGTGAAACTTTCTTAAAATGTGTCTGGATTTGTGATGAGACTGGGGTAGCTGAACCAAGTCCCAGACTTGATTGTCACGCATGGATTGCATCTTGGAATTCATGGCTTCGAGCCATTTCGCAAATTCTGGATATGATATAGCAGATTTGTAGATAGTAGGTTCGCTATCAGGCTCAGCTACTACCAGGACTTCAGAACCATCAAGATGCCAAAGGTATCTATCAGGAGCATTGCGAGTCCTGCTACTTCTACGAATGCTTGTGTTTTTGTCTGATTCATTAGCAACAACTTCTTGTTGATCAGAAGTTCCGACTTCATCAGCGGTCGTTTGTGGTTCTCGAATTTCTTCGAGATCCACAATATTGCTTCGAAGTCCTCGATCAAGAAATTCTTTCTAGAGAAAGTGACCCTTCCTTTTGATGGAAATCAAGTTTGCATGAAGATGGTAGAAATAATATCCGCTTGTATTATGGTATCCGACGAAAACAACCTTTTCACCTCGAGGATCAAGTTTGTCATCAGAATCTCTAGTGACATATGCATCGCATCCCCATACCTTAAGGTAAGACAAATTGGGTTTAATGCCAAACCATATCTCATATGGTTCGTTGTTTACCGTCTTAGTCGGCGTCAGATTTACAATGCATGCGGCGGTCATAAGAGCAAAACTCCAAAAGGAGTGAGGGAAGTTAGTTCTACACATCATTGATCGGACCATATCAAGTAGGGTGCGATTTCTCCTCTCGCTTACGCCATTAAGTTGGGGTGTGCCAGGAGGAGTGGGTTGTGAAACAATTCCCCTGAGACTGGATCCTTTTTATGCGAGATTTGATTATGTGGCCAAGTCTACAATGCCATAGAAATGTATCATTAATGCCAGATTTGATACGTTTAGAAAGATTGTATATGTTATTGTTTGGTTGAACATCTATTTCATAAATACCATTTCGAGGTTTAGCCTCAAAATAAAAGACATCATTTAACTAGGCAGATATAGCAATACCATTTAAAAAGTACTTAAATCCTTGTTCAAACAATAAAGAAACTGAAATAATGTTTCTGGTCAAACCAGGTGCAAACAAACAATTATTCAAATAAGTACAAGGCCAGAAGGACATGTAAGATGATATGTCCCAGTTGCAAGAACTGGTACTCTTTTCCCATCACCAACGATGAGCTCCAGGTCGCCTTGTTTCAGCTTCTTCCACTTTTCAGGTTCCTGCAAGACATTGATAATGTGGTAACCACATCCAGTGTCAAACATCCATGTGTTGCTGGAAACAGTTAAAAGTTCAATAACATAAATAGAGATACATGAAGGGCCTGCACCATTGGCCTTGTTCATCCTCAGCTTAGCAAGATATTCAAGGCAGTTACGCCTCCAATGCCTCGTCTTGTTGCATTCAAAACATTGACGCTCCTCAGGGGGTGGTGCTTTAGTAATTTGCCTTAGCTTTTGCCCTTGCTATTATAACCCCGTTTCTTGAGATTGGGCTTTCTAACACCAGCCGATCGAACAATCAATACTTGATTGACTTTTCTAGGTACATTCATCTCAGTCGTCTTCAGCATCCCATGCAGTTCAGGCGCAGTCTTCTCCTAAGTATTCATATTTAAATTCATTACAAACTGGTCGTAAGACTTTGGGAGAGAGTTCAAGATGAAGTCTGTTGCCATTTCATTTGACAGGGGATAACCAAGTTTACACAGTTGGTCAATGTACCCTTTAATCGTAAGCACATGAGCACTAACTGACGAGCCTTCTTGCATTTTGCAGCCGATAAGCTGCTTCATGGTGTCATAGCGTTCTTGACTGGCTTGTTTCTGAAACATGCCTGTAATTTGTTGGATCATGTCAAAGGCACCCATGTCTTCCATGTTCTTCTGAAGATCAGAAGACATGGTGGCTTGCATAAGGAACACTACCTCAATGGCATCCTCGTTATGCTTTTCCCAGGCTTTACGGGCAGCAGTCATATTACCTTCAGGCTCATTAGGAACTGGACCTTCCAGTACATAGTGCTTTTTGGCAAACTTGAGAACAATTTTCAAGTTACAATGCCACTCGAGAACGAAGGAGGAGTTGTTTTCATGAGACATCTGTTAATATAAGCAAAAATAAATAATTAGTATATTGATGTTTAATTCCTTATTTATTTAATGACCCATTAACAGTAATAAGAATAAGGATTGAGAATCTAGCAGTATCAGATACTAAAGGCAGCTGTGGCACACAACATTAATAAGTGATAGTAGGTAGACTGATAACGTTTGTAAATTGTGAAAAATGCACAACTCTCAAGTATGAGGCCACTAAGACAACTTGTCTATTTAGTGATACGTTTAGCCTCATCTATGCTCACTTTCATTTCCAGACAGCTGTGGCACGTAAAAAGACATGAAAGTAATAGTCGTCCTAAAACAGGTACATCTGGAAGAGCCGGATGTGTCAACGAAACTCTTGCACCTTGGAGGAAAAACTACGCACCAAGTGCAGTGCTGTGGCTCCAAACACCGGTGTTTTGCATTATGCTCCAAGTGTCCCTTATAATAGAATAGCATAGACTATTGATTATATATATATATATATGGGATCCAGTTTTAGTGTTTACCGAATAAGGGTCAAACACAACGAATGATCTAATCATATGTGCGTTGTAAAAACCAGTTTTACTATATTTAATGTCGTGACATTTGTGATGAACCCTTTCATCTCTCAGGGCACTTAATTTTAAATGTCCTAATAAAACTAAGTTTGTCGTGACTTGTATAACCATTCAATAGTTAATAGTTCATTTATTAAGTTTCTGAGTTTTAAAACAATTTTAGATTGTAAAAACTCATTGGTTATATTTTTTAAAACAAACCATTTGTTTTTATAAAACTTTTACAAGTTGCAAATTTGATTAGTTTTTTAACTTGTTACATTTTATTGCGATTATGTTTTAAAACTCCTTTTAAAACCTTTTTTGATATTTGGTTGACATGTTATAGCATTTATAAGATAAAGCAACCACAATATCAAATTAAACAAATATGTAAATCATAAGACCAAAATATGTTTGATTTTGCTAGAGCCAAGTAGAGATGCACAAAATAACCGGTTAACCGAACCGGTACCGGTTTGTAACCGGTTAGAAACCGGTTATTGCAATCGGTTATAGTTTTTGGAAAAACCGGCAATTTAGGACCGGTTTGAGATTTTAGGAGACCAAACCGGTTAACCGGTCCAACTCACTAAAAAATCGGTTATTTGAAGGTTAACCGGTTCTGTTAACCGGTTTTGGTTATTATACGGTTTCAGTTTTTGAGCTTGAAAAACCGGTTATTAACCGAACCGGTTATTGGAAAAAACCGGTTTCTAGCCTTTGACCGGTTAACCGGTTTGGTTATTCCAAAACCGGTTTTTGACTGGTTAACCGATTTGTGCACCTCTAGAGCCAAGTAGCATAACAAACTAGGTCACGGGGTTACAACACACAATCAACCACAATGACGAATAGTGCATCTTGTGATCTCGAGCTGCTTCCACTGACCTCCAGATCTGTGCATCTTGATCTTGATTATTCAATTTTGTCTTCAGGTCTTTTTTCATTACAATATTTACAAGAAATTGAAATACATAACGAGAAAATACAAACCCTATTCTATTACAACTTTGAGCCATCAAAATGGGCCAAACCATAATAAACCAAAACTGAAAAATTTAACAACCAAACAAACACAAGGTCGGGCCTGATTTACATATTCAATCATAATTTTATAATTAAACCGGGTAATTCTTTTGGTCAATTATAACAAGCATATATGAAGCATATCATAAGTAAAAGCATTTACGTAAAATAGTTTAAATAAAAAGGTTTACGCATGCTTCTCAGCCCCGCTTTTGAAAACAAAATGTTTAGAAAAGGGGCAATGAACTCACCTGTGTTGCTCTGTATTGAATTACCACAAAATGTGCGCTCGTTGTTGTAGCCTATGTATCTTCGGTTCCTGGGTTGTTTTAAAAGAATTCGAATACGATAAGTATTTATAATAGATGTCGTATCTAGGGTTTGGTCTCGGTGTGCTACTAAGTGTCCTAGATTACTAATGTGCTTCTAAAACTTCATCTAACTCAGTCTAACTTATTACTCATTAGTAACCCAAATCCCTTAACTCATTATCACAAGTTCTTACTTTAAATCGTTTCTAATTTAACTCACTTTAAGTTAAACATTTTTAAGTTATTTCATTTTAGATTAATTATTTAGAAAACCTCATTTAATATGATCTAATAAAGTTATTAGTTTAATTTCCTTTATTCAAAACATAAATTATTTAAATGAAAACTATTTAGCATATGATGGGCTTAGGTTAAGCCCATTGGGCCATCCCTGGGCCCATTTATTAGGCTCTGTGAGTTCAATGATACTTGATCAACATATTGATTAACTAGGCCTAGATAATTCATGTCAATCATCTAGGTTAGTTATAAGATTTTCAAGGATTTTCTTAAGGATTAAGTGTTAATACTTTAATCAACACTCAAACTCTAAATTGTAGCTTTGGCCCTTGTGATTTCTCAACTGTTTTGATCCAAAATAGTGTTATCAACCCTTTGAGAGATAACATTCATGTTAAATCCTTGGGGTAGATGTTGAATGCATACAAGGAAAGCCCATTATTCCTTTTTCCCATGCACACACACTCTTGTTTGATTCCCATGCATGTACACACACATCACGTATGCACCCAAGTATTCATACCCACGTTTGCTAAGATGGTCCGAGCTAGTTTAACCGATCTAATGGGTCACTTGGTCAGTCGAATAGAAGTTGGGCCGAAACAGACTAACCACTCAGCCGGAAGGGATGTCCGACCGAATGAGTTTGGGCTGCCGAATGGGGTGGTGGCCGACTGACTATGCCCGAACGAATGTGTCGCACCCCGAGAAATCCCGTCCCTTCCGGGGCGCGAGCGGCGGCAAATCGTCAGGATCGCAGTCTCCGGTCACACAACATGCGAGACCTATATGTCTGGTTTCATACATACGTCCAATAACTTGGATAAAATAGTTTGTAAAATCAGAGTTGCGGAAATAAAATATATGTTAACAAAACAGTTTAACATTCATAGGTAGCGGAAGCGTTAATTTAAAACGGTTTTCAAAATGTTAAGTAACAATAATTGCGGAAGCGATTAAAGATGTTTGACAATACATAAGTAACATGATCAAATGAGCACAATGTTTAATAGACTAAGACACTTAAACAGATGCATGCGACTCCAGCCTAGCATCCTATTCCTTGTGCGCGTGCCTTAGTTACCTGAGAAAACATGCGAGTAAAAGGTCAACACAAAGGTTGGTGAGAACACAGGTTTGTAATCAGCAGTAAACATCAAGTGTTTAAAGTGAATGTTTAGCAGGTCTATTTTTCAATACAATGCAATATGAATTGATAGCTAGTCAATATGTTTTATATCATATGCGGGTTCGCAACCGAAGCTAACATGCTGCCTCCCGCCATATCCATCCAAGATATGGTAAATGTTGTTTGGTCAATTATGCACTGTTCCGACCTCCAGTCGGGGTGGCCATACGGCTCGCAACAGTGGGGCTTGTCAGGCCCAAATAGTACTATTCAGAATTACCACGCTGAGCGCTACGCGCTATTAACGGTTCGAGGTGTGTTTAATGAGGACTTATCAGTTTTGTGGATGAATGCCACACATATGCATATACGATATTAGCATGTACAAAAATAACCAAAAGTGTGTAAGTTGTTCAAAACAGTTGTTTGCAATGTTTTCTCCCCCAAAGGTAGAAAATAGAAAAAGGGGCCGTGAACTCACCTGGTTAGCAGTTCCGGTATGTTCGTGTGTTCGCGTCTGCGAAAGCTAGCAGTCCTGCTAGTAAGCACCTATAACCATATAGGTGTGAGTATGTGTTATGTGTTGTGTTGTATCCCATACAACTCCAAGTGTCGGTGTGCTCAACCGAGTGCGTGTGTTAACTTGTGAGACTCGACGAATCGTTGGTGACACGATCGTTGTGTTTATGTGCCTTGATGCACATAAGACACCAAAATGTATCCTATGACTCTAATCACATAAGTTGCTATTTTTAGAAAGTTTCCAACTTAGGAAAGTGTGGTTATGAAATCCCATTTCATAAACTAATAACTTCCAATATGTTTATAAAACATGTTTAAACTCTTAAAACACGTCGTTTGCGCATAAATCACCATTTATGCCGTTTTGCCCAAATAAAGTTTCCTTATTTGGAAAGTATCCGTTTAAAACTCGTTTTCGCAAATCAAGGTTTCCAATATGCTTAGAAATCATTTCTAAACATATTTCAATATCCCAAGTTCATCAAAACACTTTAAAACATCAAAAGCCCTCTTTTGATTTCTAAAAGTTTCCATTTTAGTAAGTTTCTATAAAACCAAGTTTTTGACAAAATCAAATACCCCAATGTGTTTCTAAACACTCCAATATACATTTAACAATATCTAGACATGTCTAACATGTCTAGATCGTTACAAATCCAAGACTTGCAACATAAAAGTTTCCTTTTATGGCAAGTGCACCAAAACATTATCAAATCAAGCCTAACTTAATCAAAACTCAATTCTAACATTTCTAAGCATCAAAATCAGTAAATCTACAACACCTATTCATCAAATCACCAACAAATTTGAGCACAATAACTAAACGGAGTTGCATGTGGGTTTTAACCCGTTGCATGTACGATCTAGCTACTAAAAATCATATTAAAACTACCTTAAAGCTGAGATTCGGTGGAGATGGCTACTGATGATGAAATTCCAGTGGGTTGATGGTTGCTCCAAGCTTTTCGATGGCTTCCAAGACCTTCCTTGTGCTTCAAGAGCTCCAAATGACTCCAAGGTTGCAAAGAAGAGCCTCAAGGATGTTACCAGGGGGTTTTAAGGTAGATATCAGTGGGTTTTGGTCACAAATGGGTGTGAATGTTCGAGTGATTTGCAAAGGAACCGGATAGAAGTGAGATGGGGCTGATTATAAAGAAAATCTGATCTGCATGGCCTTCGCGTACCGCGGAGGCCGATCAAAAGTTTTCATCGCGTACCGCGATAGGATTCGGGAGTTCGACTCCCGGTTTGCTTCGCGTACCGCGAAGACTTTCGCCGAGGAACCTGTCGCGTACCGCGACGGGTCCATATCCTTGTTTTTCGCTTTCGTTGAAACGATTTCGCTCATAATCGATTCCTAACGCTTATCTTAACATCTAATACATGTTTAAGCACATAATCATATAATAGCACATAAGTCTGATTGATCACCAACGTTCGTGAGACTCGTGTGTGTGTTTCGATAATTCCTCGAATTATCTTTGATAGTTTGTGTTCGTGTCTAATTAAGTGTTTGCACGCTTGATTAATCCTAATCAACGTGTGATGCACAATTCAATAATTCCCCGAATTACTGTTTTGTGTTAGTGTTGTGGTTGCCACACTTGGTTTCCAAAACCAATGTGCAATGTACGATTCGATAGTTCCACGAACTATCGTTTCGTAGTTGTATGTGTTCGGCTCATCTAATTAAACATAATTAAATGAAATGCAAGAAGTATGAATGTGAAATGTAAAGAATGTAAGAGTTGCAATTTACCTGAAATTGCCGGGTGTCACAGAATGGGTGTTACCGAAGGTGTCCTGGTCGAATTAGGTTTTAGTTCGGGCGAATAGAGGTGGGATGCATGAGTGCCGAGTGAAAGAGGCCTTGGCCGAAAGTGGCTTGATTCGGTGGTTGCCCATTCGGCCGAATGGGGTTCAAGCGTCATTCGATGGGCTGATGGGTTTGTCATTCGGCTAATGTGAGTTTGACACAAGGGCAGCCACGATTTCGACTCACCGACTAGGGATTTAAGTGGGTATTGTTCCTACCTTATTCTAACAAGCTTTTGTGAGGCCTCTATGGGTTTGAAGGGTGTTCAACCAGTTTTTAAGAGGAATTCGAACTTAGGGTTTTCAAAACCCTAAAACGAACAAAGGATGAGTCTTTACCTCGAATCAGTCGGTTAAAGGCTCAAATCCACTGTACTTTCGTGTTCTACAAGTGATGGTGGTCGTTTAGACACCAAAATGGCTCGATTTCATGGAGGTTTGAGAGAGTTTTGGCTATGGCTTTCTAGAGAGAGAAACTAGAGAGAGGTGAACGATGGTGATGATAGATCTGGTTGGTGGGGAGTGTTAAATGGCCATAAATGCCATTTAATGCTTCCCAAAACATCCGGTTATATTCGGGTCCGTTCGGTTTCGCTTGGTTTAGCAAAAAATGTTGTTTTTGTTTCATATTTGAAATGAAACGGCTCGGTTTTAAAACAAGAGTTCATAAAATTATTTTAGGTCGTGATTCCTAATAAATTAACTAAATATCTTTCGTTTATTTCTAAATTTTCAGAAATATTTTATTAACCGTTTAAAATTTGAATCGTACAGTCGTCGCGCGTATTCGTTCGAATCGTCACCCGGACGAACACGAGGATAACTATACTTTTCAATATGGTTTTCTAATTATCGGATATCATTCAGAACGTTAAAATTTCAGATATATTCGTACAGATCGTCACCTATACGAATAATCCGTCGATTTAGCATTCACGTAACGACACCCGTGTTGTTTTGTTCTGTAAAGCCTCACATACGTTTATACGTAATAAAATCCTAACACATAATCACATGATGGTTCGGTAACGCCAGATAGTTACCTAACTGATGAACCATATTTTCTGAGTTCTGTTTCTCTGAAATGATTTAAATTCACTGTTTGATAACACGAAATGATAACAATACCTGATTTAAACATGACATACAATGAAATGCATATAGTTTGTACCTTATTACTGTTTACGTTACTGTTGAGATCATTGTTCTGGTGATGTTTCCGGCACTGATGTTACACGCCTACTGGGTGTCCAACAAGAAGACTCGAATGATTGTGGAATCATATTATATCGATTGGCAAGAGATGAACCCTACAGACGCCGGTTCTGGTCCAAACTGGTTGTTTGAGTATGTTTCTACTTTTAAGCCATTCAACACTACATCAGAGAGTGCAGGACCATCTGAACAAACCGACAACTTCTACAAGGGTGATGACATAGACTATCGGGTTGACTACGTTCCATGTGATCCCAAGCTTCTAATGGTTGACCCTCCAGGCATGTACGATCGGGCCCCTCCGGTTCAGCCAACCCTGATTAACGAAGTCCTCCCATCAAATCCGGACACTTCTAAGTCTGTTCAGCCACTCCCAGAGACCGATCAAGCTTCATCATCCTCCCACCAAACTTTTGATAATCCATTGTTCTCAGACCACATTCCTGAAGAACATAGTGTGGATCATGAGGTCGAAACCAGTGAAACAGATCCAATTGACAACATTTCTTCCTCCAGTGAAGATCAGATAAATCACATCAGTAATCTGCTTGACAATATGGCAGCGGAGAAAGTACCGACATTAAGCATCAACATGAATCATCCCATGGAAAACATTATTGGACCTCTTTCGGAAGGAGTTCTCACACGAAGCCGGTCCATTCCAGCTCAGAATACCTTGCCTGAAAACAATCTCACACGAAGTCAATCAGGTCCTATTAATTCTTGTATGTATTCCTGTTTTATTTCGTAGGTCAAGCCCAAGAACGTCAAGATGGCTCTTAAGGAGTCCAGCTGGGTTGAGGCGATGCAGGAAGAGCTGATGCAGTTTCAGAAGCTCAAAGTGTGGAATCTGGTTCCATTGCCTAAAGGGAAGCTGCCAATTGGAACCAAATGGGTCTTCAGAAAAAAAGGGACGATTCGGGGGTGATTATCAGGAACAAGGCATGTTTGGTAGTATAGGGCTTCTACCAACAACAAGGAATCGACTATGAAGAAGTTTTTAAACCAGTTGCAAGACTTGAGGCTATAAGGATCTTCTTGGCTTATGCTTCCTACATGAACTTCACAGTGTATCAGATGAATGTGAACACTGCTTTCTTGTATGGAAAGGTCAAGGAAGAAATTTACGTGTGCCAATCACCAGGTTTTGAGGATTCACAGCATCCTGACCATGTCTACAAGTTAGACAAAGCCCTATATGGTCTTCATCAAGCACCTCGAGCATGGTATGCTACTCTCACAGATCATCTGCTTGCTCATGGATATACCCGTGGAGCCATTGATCATACATTGTTCGTTCGCAAGGATAAGGACGATTTGATTATAATCCAAATCTATGTGGATGATATTATTTTTGTTTCCACGGATACTATGCAAGGAATTTGACGCAGTGAAGAAGAAAAAGTTTGAGATGAGTGCAATGGGAGAAATGACCTTCTTCTTGGGTCTTCAGTAAAGCAAGATCCAAAAGGCTGCTGATTCATCAAGGCAAATACGTTACTGATATTCTGACAAAGTTCAAGATGTTGGAATCCAAGCCTGCATCGAACCCCATGGCGGCCCGTCCAGTCTTAACTTCGGATTCTTATGGTGAAGATGTTCATCAACACCTCTATCGCTCGATGATTGGCTCATTGATGTACCTCACCGCCAGCCGACCTGATATCATGTTTTCTGTATGTCAATGTGCCAGATATCAAGCCAATCCGAAGGCCTCTCACCTGATCGCTGTCAAGAGAATCTTTCGTTACCTTGTCGGGAAACCTCGTCTCGGTTTGTGGTACCCTAAGAACTCTGAGTTTCGTTTACATGCTTACTCTTACATTGATTTTGATGGTTGTAACTTAGACAGGAAATCCACCACCGGAGGATGCCAATACTTAGGAGACTGCCTTGTCTGCTAGCAATGCAAGAAACAGACAACCGTATCCACATCCACTGCGGAAGCAGAGTATGTTGCTGCTTCCAGTTGATGTTCTCAGGTTATATCGATGCAACAGCAGCTCCTCGATTACGGTTTGAATTTTCTTAACTCTCATATCTATTGTGACATTGAAGCTTCCCTTCAGATTGTCAAGAATCCGGTACAACACTCAAAAACTAAACACATTGACATCTGGATTCACTTTATCCGCGACTGTTTCGAACGGAAACTGATTCAACTTGAAAAGGTCCACACAGACGATAATCTGGTGAATCTTTTCACAAAACCATTCGATAAAGCTCGATTTCACCACCTCCTTGCATCTCTCAAAGTAATAAGTTTTGACTAAACTACTTTTGTAAATACTATAAAATTTGTGTTTTGTTTTACTTTAATTTTTATATCACAAATTTAGGGGGAGAAAATTTACAAAAACCACAAAAAGATTTTCGGTCTTTGAGTCAGTCTAAGTTGATCTACAGGTTTAGGGGGAGTAAATCTGAAGAAAACAACAAAAAGATTTTACATTTTCAAAATTTAAGAAAATACAAAAAGAGTTTGATTTGGATGATTAAAGTAAAGTGGTTCAAAATGGAAGTGAAATAACTTATGAAACTCAGAAGTTTCACTATCTGAAAGTAATTTATAAAGAATAACAGCATTGGAATAACTATAACTCACTAAGAAATTAAAAACAAGTTTTTCCAAAATGAAAGAAATGGACATGATCATTCAAAAATATAAATAAGAGAGAAGTAAGAAAAATCAGATAACTAGATAGATGTAACAACTATTTGACTTTTTGCATAAACTTGTCAGTCAAAACGAGATTGTGTTTCGATAAACTTGAAATTGTTTTGAAAAACTCGGGTATTTTCCATGTTTTGTGTAAACAAAGAGTGGAAAATACTTACTGAAGCATCTTCTGCTATGCGTAAGCGAATACCTGGATGTGTGACGTTAAGACCAATGTGCTTGCAGATCCGTAAAGTAAAAGATGCCAATGAGCACAAAGATGATAGAACCCCTTCTTGTTCTTGATTCTAATCTAATTGATCTGTTCTTTTCTTTTCTCATCCAAAAATTTTGTCAAAACATTTTAAGTTCATTGAAAAACAATCAAAGTTTGAAACAAAAGTTTTTACAAAATTGATAGGTTGCACGATAATCTAGTTCAATAGTCTGACTATTCATAAACTTCCCAAAAGTAATTTTCAGAAAAACTGATAGAAAAACCTATTGATCATAACTCTTATTTTTTGAATTATTGATTAACGAGTGGAAATTATTGGTGGGATATAATTATTTTAAGGTTGGGTTTCATAAGAAATTATTTTAAGGTGGTTAAACTTTTAACACATATTTGATCCCACGAAATTGATCCGACTTAACTTTGAACTCATCCAAAGTTTCTGAAATTATTTTATTTTATTTTATTTATTTTTTATTTTATTTTATTTTATATTAAGTTAGAAAATATTTAAAATAATAATAACAGTCATACTCGAAATCAAACCCGAAATCGTACTCGAAATCGTAGTCGAAAATTCGAGTACACGAATTGACTCTATAAATAGACTGAACATGTTCAATTTCGAGTACCATTTCAGTTCGTATACGATTCGTGTTCAGTGAGAGCGATCTCGTTTTTCAGACTTCGTTTACAAAAACCACTCCAACTAGATTGTAGATCACCCTTAGGCGTACATAGGTATAGATTTTCTTCAATTTTTGACCGTGAATTCAAAAGTTATGGCCCAAAAACCAATTTCGAGTACCCAGTTCTGTAAGCAGATAGAATTTTGGACAATTCGCCTCGAAAAACTCAAAATTAGAAGGCGATCTTCTAGTATGATGGTCGGCTCTTGATTCCGAGCATTTTGAGCATTAATAGGAGTTCTAAGGAACAAAGTTGAGAGAGTAATGAAGATTTTAGTGTTCTCAAAATTTTGAATTTCGTATACTACCAAAATTTCGACTACAGCTTGTTTTTCGAATACAGCTACTATTTTGATTACAGCCTATTTTTCGAATACGTCATAATTTCGAATACTACCTGTTTTTCGAATAAGATTTATTTTCGATTAATCCCTAAATTTCGAGAACACTTCTAACTTCGTGAACCCCTGTCATGCCTTGAATTTCTTTTGTGAAATCCGTGATTTTGTCTAACTCCTTTGACCGAGACTTGGACCTTGAGTTTTGACCTTTAACATTTGATTTCGATTTTGACTAACTTGACCTGTTTTATTCTCAGATGGCTGACTTGCGGTTTGTATCTGATCACAACATGTCAGCATATGTCGGGGATCCACCAGAGAAGCATTCGATGTTCAAGAGTCTGGTTGATGGACTGATTTTGTCTTCAGTAAATTATGCTTTCATGGAGCATCCTATCATTATCACCGATTACATTCAAGGATTCTGGAGCACGGTTTCTGAAAACACTGATGCGAATGGAACTGTCAGTATCATAGGGAAGATTTAAGGTCAACTATCATTGTAATCGAGCAGATTCTAAAGAGTGCTTACAATTTGGAGATAAAGCTACCGATCCAGTTGAGTCGGATCAGGATCTGGTAAACCGGACTGTTTATCAGATGGGGCATGATATTGCATATCCTCCCACCGAAAAGAAGCTACTACACCCATACTGGAGATATTTGGCCCATGTCGTCACTCAGTGCTTATCAGGGAGAAAGGGGGTATGATGTTCTCAATCAGGCTCTCAGCTCGTGCCTCGTAGCTTTGGCTTTGGGAGTCGACTTCTACTTCTCCAAAATGATCTTCCTAGATATGCATGCCAACATTAAAGGGAAAAGGAAGGAGAGATTCTTGGCGTTTCCCCGTTTCCTACAGATTGTCATCAACAAGAGACATCCCAATCTTGTTCCCACTCTCGGCACTATGGGGATTAAGAGGATGAGATGACATCTTTGGATACATGAAGATGAACAAACAAGGAAAGAAACAGTACATAGGGGAATGTCCTCTGATTAATTTCGGAAGATTTGTGGGTGATAATGCGGCTGAGGATGAACCAGGAACTCCTGATGGTATTGAGGCAGAGGAACATGATATCCATCCGACCAGTTACAGCACACAGGCAGGTGTAACTGCCAAGGATCTCATGTCTGAGTCATCTTCTTCATCTATTGAGGATTTTGTTGCAAAGAAACCTCCTCTCACCATGGCAGAAAGAGATGTTCAAGATACCGATTATACACCAACTCATGATTCTTCGCCCAAGAAGAAAAGACTCAATATGATGTCTAGAAGGAAACAGGATCCCAGGTTACAGAAGAAGGCTGCAGGATCATAATCCTCGACTTATACTTAGCCACCACCACCTCTACCTCCAATACAGCCACCACCACCACAGACTCAGACTTCACCACATCCACCTCCCATCTATCCTAAGCCACCTACATAGCCCATACCTCAGACACAGTCCAAACCTTCACACCCACCAAAACCCACAGCATCCACCCAAATCCCAATTCCATCATATACCACCACCACCACAAAAACCACCCAAGCTACACCATCATCGCCACACTCCTAACCTCCTATAAACTTTTCAGAATCACCACCATCACCATCCAACAGCAGAAAAGACAAAGGGAAGTCGCCATTACACGCTGAATCGCCTTATGTGCCGGAGAAAGTGGAGGTAAATCTCGAATGGCTACATGACAGAGTATTTCAACTAGAACAAGACTCCGTCGCCAAAAATAGTCTTATCATCAACCTTCAAGATGGCATGATCAGGGTATGAGAGAAGCTCAGGAAGTGTAGCAAAGACATCAAGATACTAAAGAAAGAAAATGTGGAGCTACAGAATATCATTCGATTTGATAGACTTGGTGAAGAGCTCAGTGGAGCAGGACTAGGGGATTTATTTTCGAATATTTCTATGGACTCAGTCTTTAATTTTGTATGTGATCAAGAAAGGAAGGAGAAAGCTGAGTCCTCCGTAGGTGCATCTGCAAAAGAAGAGCTGGAAAATGTGGTTATTGGAGATGTGACCAAGGATCCCTACGTTGACTTCCTGTGTACTCACAAGTATATTAACCAAGATGGATAGGAGATTCCTCCTTTAGGGACGGTCATCAACAGCTGGTTTGAAAAGCAAAAGGATTGGACTCCGGAACCTCCTGAGGTTAAAGCTACATGGATAGGAGAGATGAATGAGGAACACCTAGAGCACACTTTCACTTCTGATGACTGATGGTTGTTTGTTGTACACAACGATAGGTCAAATGTCTGCTGCTAGTTATATGACAAGGAAAGAGATCTATACCTGGTCAAGCGGATGAACAGAAAGATTGAATATTACAAGAAGCCAAGAGACTTTTGCACCATGCCCAAGTTTGAGATCCGAAGCATTAACAATGCCATGTTCTTCAACCCTTCTAAGGACAATCAAACCTATTTATTTGCCAAGTTTCTAATGGATCAGTGTGAGAAGGATTTTCCTGTGATGAGAACGGCCAAGGTAAAACGTTTTGTCTCAACATGCATCATGGATCCTGTATCAAAGAAGCCCTGGGTATACTATAAATATCCTCCTCCTCACACTGAAGAGGTTGTTCCTGTGTATCCAAGAGTTCTTGATAACTCTCTGGCCAACTTTTTGTCTTGGTACTTTGACGAGAAAAATCTTGCAGCAATCATTCTGAGAAACAAAGATGATCTTAACGATGTGGACATGATTTTAGACCTATGGTTCTTCTCAAGTATGGAAAAGAAGACATGATGAGAGTGCACAAATCTCCCATTAAAGTCAATGGTGGATTGGAGGAAGAAGCTAAGCCTTTTACAGACACAGTTGCTTATGCCATAGGGTTGAAGCTTTATGCTGGAGCTGGACCACACTCAGTCAGACTTCCTATCAGTTGACTTCACCAGTCTAGGGGGAGTTTGTAGAGCCCAAGATAATGCTGAAGACTGATAAAGCCAACCGAAGGATACTTGATTCATGTTTTTTCTGATTTTCATGTACATGATTTTCGATTACTGTAGTTGTTCGGTACTCGAAAGTTTTCATGTATAGCTAGTTCGAGTACCCCTAGACTTAGTATAAATAGACGTATTTTGTACTACTCTAGGATTGGATTCCCGAGGAATGCTCTCTAGACGTATTGAGTCATTACTTCGTATACTTTACTGAATATATCAAAGTTTTGAACTTTCTTCTTGCTCTTGTGTTTCTATTTCGGATTCCGCACGTTATAGATGCATCTGATGCTGAATGGAGACATAAAGCTCGGTTCTTGATCTGTTTTGGAACTTACATATAGGGTATATGTAGAGCGAACTCAGCCACCAGCCAACCACATTGTCGATACTTTATAACTTTCCCTAATCAGATGTTATGGTGGTTTTCTATTTCATTAAATGTAATATTTTAAATATTTAAACTTCATATTTGTTATGGTGAATGATAAATATGTTTTGATTAATAAAATTTTGTTTGTTGTGATTATTAGAAAACACGTCAAATGATACAGTATTTAAAATTGGAATTTCAAATCATAAGGCTGAAAAATTTGAATCATAGGTTAAGGTTTTAGGATTCATCAATTAAATACTAGAGTCTTAGTCTGATATTTATGAGTTGATCTTCTTAGTATGATGTTTATGATTATCAACTAATGTATCAGAATTGTAGGCTATTTTATTAGCGTCTCAAATTAGCGTCTCAAGGTCATAGGCTACGAGTTGAAGGAAAACTAAACATAGATTGACGTTCAATTTAGTATTTCAAGTTTGAAGAATTCCTATTTGAAGATAAGTAGATAACGTATTCGGCTTTAGTGTTTGCATTCCAACAATTTCCTTGGCTAAAAGTATTTTAAATTTAAAGATAGTTTAGTTGAATACATGTAAGAATATTTACTAAGGCCTTTGATTGATTTGGTGTAAAATACACCGAGTCAATATATAAGCGATAACTGATTCAACTAATATTTTTGACTAAAGAATATTTTACATATAAATGATGTTGAATTGATGAATCCAGTCCTTGATCAAGCTTTCGATTCTTCTTTCAGTATACTGTTGGTGCTTATATATAAGGTATGCCGCAGCCAACCCGCCACACCAAGATAAATTTGAAAGAATACCAATCACCTACCAATACTAACACAAAAGAAGCTTATGAGTTGAGATTTGAAGACTTGATTTGATGTTTACATGTATTATAAACACATGAATATGTTTTGAATTCTATATCAGGATTTTGAATGAGCTTAAGATTTAATTTCAAAGTTTTACAAGAATTGTGTTCATTGTTCCATGTTGTAGGATTCACATGTATTGCAAATTCCCGTTATGTGTTGTGACATTCCGGCATTCCGGGTTAACTGTGTGAACCATATTTAACAGGTATTGCATGGAATTACTAAAACAAAATCAGTCCAGAAACAATTAAACTACAAGGGTTAAACTTGTAAATACAACAAAGTTTCAATTTTGACTTTAGGAAGTCAAAATTCGGCCTATGCAACGTTGAAACTGAAATCCAATGTTAATATGTGTTAATAATCGAATTAAACTTTCCTTAATCATCACATTGATGATGATTAACAACTATTATACATGATCAAATCATCAATCATCGAACTAAACCTAAAATGACCTCAAAGGTCGAAACCGTAGCCATTAATTACCAAACCCATATAATTCGATCAAAATTCACAAAATTGAGGCTTTAGAAACTCCAGTCGGCATCCTTAGAGTCTTTTGCATCCAAAAATTCGAACCAATAAGCAGTGGGAGACGAATTTGATTCAAGAGGCGGCTGAACTCAACCTTTTAGTTGAGTCACATCAATTTGGCATCAATCCTGATAATAATCGACTCCTAAACCATCCTTCTATCATTTTCATTGAAAGCCATATGATAATTCGGAGTTATAATGTCGAATTATATGAATTCGATTCTTAGGGTTCTTAAACAAGAAAGAATTGGGGTCTTCAATTTAAATGAGTTCCATAATCAAATTAAAATATATACACAGTTTTTCAAGAACATACTAAACAAAAATCCTATGACAATTTCATCTAATTACAAAGAATTGGGTGAAATCGAGTTATAGGGATCTTGATGCAAATCGATTTGGGGGTATTGATTCAAATGGATTCGGTATACAAATTAAACTATACCGATAGTTTGGAATCCTTGGTTTAATAAAAACCCTATGATAATTTTAACAAAAAAACATCGAATACAACACAAACTGGTTTCACGTTTTGGATTGCAAAACGTTTTGGGGTTTTGATGCAAACGAAAAGGAAAATCAAATTAAATGGTACTCAGAGTTTTGAAATTCCTTGATTAATTAAAACCCTATAAAATAGGGGACTTAAATTGACGAATTTAACAAAATTAGATTATGGGATAATGGGGTTAGGTTTGAACCTGTGTAGGTTCATAAAACAGAATGATTTGATCAAAATAATTCAATTAAACTCATTTTTTGACTCGTCTAAATCACTGGAACAAAACCCCTATGGTTACATATTCAATTGGAAACGAATGGTGGTCCAATTGGAACTCAATGACTTCGATTAGGATAACAAAGGGGGAAACCGGTAGCTTAAAGGTTAAAACAATTAGAAACGGGAACCTGTTGCGAAACGGTAGTGAGCTGAGTTGGTAGTACGCATGTGTTGCATGTGGGATGTCGTGGCTTTGAAACCATACCTCACCGGTTTTTGAGCCAAAAACCTATTTTTGGTGTTTTGAATATATTTTCTTCATTTTAATTCCGTTTTAATCCGTTCAAATTGCATTGGTACCGAAATGGAATCCTGAACAAAATGAAAAGATAAAACCTATATTTTTGACCAAAAACACAGTCACGTACATTTACGTGTTTCTAAACATAATCGTATATACTTATATGATTTAAACAAACAAATTCAAAGTCACGCATACTTTTGTATGTACGTTTCAAAAAAACTAACATATGTGTGTTGATGTTATCTTAATAACATAGATTCCTCGTAGAAAGTTATCTACGTGGTTTCACTAGCATTTGATCATTCGATTCGCATTCTAAGGTGCGTACATGGCCCGCTTTTTACATTTTACTGTTTAGGGGGAGAAAACATGTGCAAAAAAATTTTTTAGATACATATCACTTGCATGAGTTATTTTTTTACTATAAGTGCTAACATAACACTAGAAGTCCTTACATATCGAACCGATTGGTTTGCCGTAGTGCAGAGCGTGGTAGTTGAAGATAGATATATTGGGTTTGACAAGCCTCACTTAGTAGATGGTAGATTTACGCAAGTGTTTAACTGACCAACTCAAACATTACTATTGTTTGTGTTAGATAATAGTGGAAAGGTAACCATTCATTCAAACAGTCAGCTTCGATGTCGACCGCTTATGTAAATAGTACAAATGAATAGCTATCATTGCTATGCAATGTGTGATTATGTGATCTGCAAACATTACTTACAAACAGTTTGTTCAAACATTCACGATTATTTATACAAACATGTGTACACACCAGCCTTGTGTTGACTATACTTGCATGTTTTCTCAGGACGCTAAGGCACAAGAAAGACAAAACAGGGACTAGGTTGTTGAGTCTCATGCATAATTTTCTTGTTTATTTGTTGGTTTAAGACACTAAACATTATAACTTGTGTTTTTGTAACTGTCATGTTTTGACATGGATTTTCAAACGCTTCCACGACGTTAAACATTGATTTTATGAAATGGGACTGAAATATGTTTGAAAGCATATAGAGGTCGTTCGTTATGTCTAATGACTAAGATCATGGTTTGTCACGCCTCAAACGGTATGATTCTGTTATTGGGAAATTGGGGGTTTGATAGATTGGTATCAGAGACCATTGCTTATAGCGAACTAGATTTGCATTGGTAGACTTACACTATAATTGCTGGACATTAGACACACTTGCTTACACAATAGCTTTGCATAGCATTTACATTTGGTACTATGTAACAGACATGGCATCATCATCCACACCTACTAGTGACAAGAAACAACAAGTCGTATCATCATCAGAATCCAAGAAGAGACGAATTGAGCTAGTGGATGACACGATCCACTACGATGAGGAGATACACATACGACCGAGGGAGATCGACCAGTATTGGCAATGGTTCCCTGATCACATTGGTAGCTGGGTGCGTGAGGAGCGAGTAGCTCCGTCACCTACTCCTGATACTGCCACTAGTGGTTGGACATTACTTACTCTAGGATAGCCACCAGAGAATGCACTTTTAGCCTTTGTTGCATGCTTGGATCGAGATATTCGCAGCATGAGAGAGGCAGCCGGAGAGATCACTAGATTACTGGAGGGATACAACTGGTTGATATAGAAGTGGACAGTATTACTGAAGATTTGGGACAAACTGACAAGGTACACAATAACTTAGCTGATTCTTTCGGGGAATTGAAAGAGACTGTGGCTGAACTCACTATAGGATTAGCGAGTGCTGAGTTACGGGTAGCTGTAACTGATCCTGGAGCCACTTTAGCAGTTGATATGGCTAGGGAGGACCAAACACTCATTGTTGGTTACTTAAAGAACGGTCATGGTGCTCGTGATGGTCCGGCGGAGCAGGCGGATTCATCATCCACTGTTGCTACAACAAACAGTGGGATCTAGATATTGGCTATCTAGTTTTCATTTAGTAAACATATATGAGTGGGTTGCACTCGTACCAACTGAATTTGCTGTTTTATTTTTTTGTGTACCTTTGAGGAACACTTATAGAACTGGTTTTACCATTTTATCTAAGAATCGTCATCTTTAATAGTTATAGTGTGTGTCATGATTCCTTTATGCATGAATGGTGATTATGTGATGGATGTAATATCATTATGTATAATCTCACTGCGAAGATCATGGATGAAGGCAACATTAACATGACCGTGGCAGAACTTGAAGCACTCATCAACAATCGGATTGTTAAGGCAATTGCAACCTATGCTCAGACACATCAGTTAGGACCACAAGGTCAAATGGGAGGGCTGTGAAACCCAACGGTGTGCACGTTCAAGACATTCCTGGACTGCAAACCGCATAATTTCAAAGGATCGGAAGGAGCTGTTAAACTTCTTCGGTAGATTGAAAATTTTGAGTCGGTGTTTGCAATGTGTAATTACCCAGAGGAAAACAAGGTTAAGTATGCTGCTGGTACTTTGGAAGATCCAGCACTGACATGGTGGAATTCTAACGTACAGACACTAGGCCTGGATGTGGCCAATGCACTTACTTGGTATGGATTCAAGACACTGCTTCAGGAGGAGTATTGCCCCCGCAATGAGGTACAAAAACTTGAGGATGAATACTGGTATCTCAAGATGGAAGGTTCTGATATTGAGGAATTAACTACTCATCTCACGAACTAGCAAGACTCTTACCTCAAATGGCAACTCCGCTATACATTGGAGGGTTGGTGTCTCAGATTCAAGGATTAGTCACATATGCTAATCCCACAACAATTCAACAAACTGTTCGACTGGAACACCAACTGACTGACTAGGCGGTGCTGCAGGGGACATTACCCAAGCGAATAGCAGCAGCTAAGGTGGGAGACCACAAAAGGAAGTGGGAAAGCAACGTTTCCAAATATTCCACTCAACATTCATTCCAACAGAACCGCAAGCATGAATCAAGCAAAACCCATCACAACTCAAATAATAATCAACAATCTTAGGAGGGTAAGGTGGTAAATACCCAACATGCAACAAGTGTGGATTCCATCACCTTGGGAATCAATGTGATAAGTACTGATGCCAACGGTGCGGGAAGATGGGTCATGCAGCGAAGGACTGTCGAGGGGAACTACAAACAAACCCTACCAGCCATAACAACACACAGAAGGGCTGTTATGAGTGTGGAAAACCTGGTCATTCCAAGAAGGATTTCCCACAACTCAAGAAAGGAGGGACTAATCATACAACCACAAATGGCAACGACATCAACAACAACAACACAAATGGTGCCAAGGGCAGGGCTTTTGTAATTGGAGGACGCCAGGCACAGAAAGATCCCAACATTTATACGGGTACGTTCCTCTTGAATAATCACTCAGCCTATATGATATTTGACACCGGTGCAGATCGGAGTTTTGTATCTAGTAAGTTTTGTGAATAGATGAGTGTAACTCCTTTTGCCCTAGACAACCCATACATTATAGAACTAGCTGATAGTAAGTTAGTTGTAGTAGAACATATTCTTAAAGGATGTATCCTTGACTTGATGGGTCACACACTTGACATTAACCTTATGCCTATCGTATTAGGCATTTTTTATGTAGTCATTGGCATGGACTGGTTGTCGAAACACCAGGCTGAAATAATATGTCATGACAAGATTGTCCGTATTTCTCTTTCACACGAAGAGACTCTATATGTACAAGAAGAGAAGTGTAGTACACCATTACGTCTCATCTCTAGTATGAAGGCACAAAAATGTCTGCGTAAAGGTCATACAGCGGTCATAGCACTTATAACTGAAAAGCTTGTAGCTGAGGAGAAGATCAAGGACATTCCAGTGGTGTGTGATTTTCCTGAAGTATTTCCAAAAGATTTACCGTTATTACCCCTACCATGCAGATGGAATTCCGAATCGACCTTACACCATACCCAACACCGATTGCTAGAGCGCCTTATCGACTTGAACCATCTGAAATGCAAAAGTTATCTACAAAACTGCAAGAGTTGTTGGATAAAGGTTTTATACGACCTACTTTTTCGCCTTGGGGAGCGCCAGTCTTATATGTTAAGAAAAAGGATAGGACTTTTCGCATGTGTATTGATTACCATGAACTTAACAAAGTTACCATCAAAAATCGGTATCCATTACCTCGATTTGACGATATGTTCAATCAGTTACAAGGTTCGAGTTACTACTCAAAGATTGATCTCAGATCTGTTTACCATCAACTTAAAGTTCAAGAAGCGGATATTCCAAAGATAGCGTTCGAATAGAAGAGGATCATGGTGAACATCTTCGTTTGACGTTAGAACTACTTAAACAAGAGAAACTTTAAGCCAAGTTTTGTAAATGTGACTTCTGGATAGAGAAGTTCAATTCTTGGGACATGTATTAAGTGAAAAGGGTATACATGTTGATCCAGCTAAGATAGAGGCGATTAAGAATGGGAAGCACCGGTAACATCTGTACATAATCACAGTGTAATAGTTATTGTTATGCAATCATAGTTCAAGTATTCAAACACTCATGGAATCATTGTACAATCGTTTGTATAGTTTAGGAAATTCTATCGTGAGGGATTTAATATATACTTACTTTTTATAGTCAAATACACTATTGTAATATAGCGAAAAAGTAATGGGCTGTCGGCTGATAAGGCAGGTAGCTGGACTCTATGTATACCCTATATATAAATTGTGTTATCATGTTTGGTATATTGGGATAGTGTTAGTGTGTAGTGGACAAACGAATAATAAAACAAAT
This sequence comes from Mikania micrantha, assembly GCA_009363875.1. NCBI lineage: Eukaryota > Viridiplantae > Streptophyta > Magnoliopsida > Asterales > Asteraceae > Mikania > Mikania micrantha. The sequence continues at coordinate 46,264,969 of CM018691.1, read as the reverse complement.
AAATCATTTAAACAAAATCGTAACGCGTAAGCGAGACTCAATATCTTTATGGGTGACTAATGTGTTAGTTTAACACATCCGTTTTGTACATAATCGAGTCTGTTTTCGTAATTATAGTTTATATTTTGAGTCTTTTTTGTTCCTTTTTACATTTTTCTTATTTTTGAAAAGGATTATGTCTCGGGGGAGCAGAAATGAAGGCAATCGGGCATCGGATTCGAGTGCGGTTGATCGAGTGAAGAAATTTACCCTAGGTGGTACGCCCCAGGCCAAGCCTTGATCCCAGGCGATGCGCCTGGGAACATTCTCTCATTCCCAATATTCCGCGTGCACCATCTGGCGAGATTGCACGGCCGCAGGCGATGCGCGTGTTAGCCTCAGCCGCCCAACTAACTTGTCTCGCGTGCTCTGCCTAGCCTCATGCACCTCCCCCAGGCGGTGCGCCCCACACCTATTTTAGCTCCCTGACCCTAATTTCAGGCTTTCTACAAAAGGGACGCGACCACAGCCGTTTTGGAGACTCTTCTTGCACCTTGGAACCCTAATCTCTCCCCTGGAGCTGCTGGAGCTTAACCACGAATGTTTGGGCTTGATTGGGGTGATTGAAGTGAAGATTTCAAGGAAGAGCTTGAGTAATTACCTTCTTTTCTTATTTAGTTATTGTAATTAGTAGTTTAATATGATTTCAGACCTTGTTTAGATTTGTTTGGCTACTGTTTTGTTGATTGTTGGCTAGATCTTGGTTATACCTAGGTTTGGGATGATAAAGTTCAGAACTTTGTGATGTTTTAGACTTGATTTATGATTATGGATGATATATGCTTTGTCAACAGTTTTAAATGTTGATCTTTGATGATATTTGCATGTGTTGAATGATGATATTTGATGAATGTTAGATCCACATGAATCTAGGAATGTATTTCCATATAAAGATTGCATGTTAGGCCTACTACTTGGTGTTTTAGGTTAGTTTATGGAGTGGGGATCACATTCCATAGGATTTGATATCATTAAGTGTTGTAATTCTCATTTGTGACCTAACCTAGAAATCCGGGAGGTGATAGGTTAGATGGTTGGTCTATTTCACTTGGGTTATTTGAATTAAACGACCCGAGAGGGCATTGTCTTATATTTACTTAGTGTTTGTGTCAATCCATGTCAAATTAGTCAACTTTATAACTCTCTAGTGTCTTAAGATACACGCGGGTGGAGAAATCCAAGAGGTGATCCACCCGTTTGAGTGCAATTGCATATCGAGAAAATCCGGAAAATGACCCGATAGACTAGTGCATACATCACATTCTTAGGATTCCATTGGTGTCACCTGGTATCTGATCTGGGTCCCATTAGGTCATTCCAAGTTTGTTTCTTAAGATCATAGTCTTCATCCATCACAAGTAAGTCCAAGTCATCACTTGTCACACTTTTGATTCTCAACCTAGGTATACCAGTTTGTCCTTATTGGAGTTATATTCCATTTTACAGTCCCATGTTAGCTGCAGTTTTAGTTAGCCTTTTTAGTGATTAGTCTTCAGTTTAGTTAGTTAGTTAGTTAAAGTCTCAATTAGGTTTTTAGAAAGTGCACCAAACCCCCTCTTTTAATTTATTTTGTTCACAGTCTAGGTTAGTTTTGTCAAACTAGTGTCCTTAGTGTTCGATATCCGGTCTTCCACAAGCTATAATGTCACCGATAGGTACACTTGCCTACGTAGCGGTCTAGTTTAGGATTTCTGATTTTAAATAGATGTTTAGGTCAATTCAGGGCCTAGGATTATGTATAGTGTCTTTAGCTTAGGTTAGACAGTTCTTAATTATCTTACTTTTAGGGTATAGACCGCACGCATCAAGTTTTTGGCGCCATTGCTGGGGACACTAGGCAATAGCAAAGATTACTTAGATTGTGGCCATTTCTTGCTTATTTTCCTATCTTTTTACCCTTCCCCTAGCTTAATTTTCATTTTTAGGTTTACTTTTATTTCTTTTAGTGCCTTTACTAGTTAATTGCTATTTGTGCCTTAGAATAAGTTTATCTATGCATATTTGAGAATTATTTGATTATCTTATTAGGGTATCGATAAGTGTATTCCCCACACCCGTTCGCATGGAGCACCGAAATTTGAGCTTACTTCACCAGAGGAGATCTTGTGTGCTGATCAGCAGGTAAGATTTATTGACCCTACTTTCGATATGGAGCCACCCCCACCCCCGCCACCGAGGCGTACTGTTCATGAGCTAGGGAGTCATGGATTTGTTGGAGCCAGATATGCGATCACACGTCCGGGACTCAACAAACTTGTAGATTCCTTCGCATGTCATGTCCACCATCATGAACTCCACTCAGTTTCATGGCCTTGACGATGAGGATGCCCCTGGTCATCTTTCTCTATTCGTGCATATCTGCGATACCTTTCGCATCAATGGCGTTTCTGACGAGGCTGTCTATCTTCGTCAGTTTCCTTTCACTCTCGCGGGCTGAGCCGCGACCTGGTTGAATTTACTTCTTAGGGATTCCATCACCACTTGGCTGATATGCAGACCAAGTTTCTGAAGAAGTGTTATCCTCCTTCTAAGTGTGCTAGACTGAGAGATCAGATCCATTCGTTCCGGATGGATGATGATGAGCCATATTGTTTGGCATGGGAGCATTTTAACTCCCTTCTGAGTAGATGCCCCCAGCATGTCCAATCCGATTGGGCCTTAGTTGAGAAGTTCTATACTGGACTTACCTTGGAGATGAAGAGAAGGTTCAGCACTACTGCTGGGGACACATGATGGATAAGAAGGAGCCGGAGGAGTGTGAGGCTATGTTTGAGGATTTTGCTTTGGCTGAGTATGAGGACCCGTCCTAAGTGACGAAAGTTGCACCAGTGATTTAAACCTACTGTTGCACTGCCGATCCCAACTAGAGGGATGCATCATGTCATGCCTGACACTAGCACTATTGCAGCCTTAGAAGCAATGGCTAAGGATATCAAGGAGTTGAAGATTGCTGCTGCTAGGTGTGAGATATGTCGGGGTGGACATGGTACTGCTGAGTGCCCGATCACTGATCAGGCACATTTAGATGCCATCAATTCGGGATAGAATAGGTCTTTCAATCCCAACCCCAATTGGAATCAGAATTTGAATTGGAGGAACCGCACTAAGGACAGAACCAAAATCAGCATCAGCATTCGAATTGGAGAGGGAACAACAACAACTCCTACGAGAGACCTCAAACGTGCCAGATTCCTATCACTAAGAGAGATGCACCTGAGAGTTCAGGCAGCAGGGATCGTGACATGAAGCTGGAGGATATGATGGCTCAACAGATGAAGATGCTATAGCAGATCATGGACAAAGACAAGTTGCGCGACCAGAAGATTGAGGAGAATGACACTCTGCTTAGGAACCAGCAGGCAGGATTCTCGGATTTGCAGCGGTCAGTTGGTGAGCTTGCGAAGAGGTTCGATGAGAGACCAGGTGTTTCTTTTAGAGCAAACACAGAGACCAACACGAGAGGCCATGTGAAGGCAGCTACCACACGAAGTGGTAGAGGAGGAGAGGTAGAGCTGCCACCACTGATCATTGAGGTTGATGATGAGCCAGTGGATGAGGATATTGAGCTAGAGACTCCTGCAGGGGTGCCATTTACTCTAGACCCAGCAAGTACCGCACCGAGAAGCGAGTCATCTGTTGAGAGGCTGAAGAGGGAGAAATTGGAGGAGAAGAAGAGAGGGAAGAGAGTAGTTGATGTGCCTGAGGTTGACTTGACTAAGTTTCCCTATCCTGCACATGCATTACAGTTAAAACATGATCAGGAGTATGGACATTTTTTTGGAGATGTTTAAGCAGTCGAAGATAAATCTCCCATTTTTAGAGGCTCTCCAGCATATGCCCAAATATGCTAAGTTCTTGAAAGACCTCTTGTCTAACAAGAAGAAGTTGGAGACACTCTCTACTGTCACTTTGCGAGCTAGGTGTTCTACATTGGTTCAGAACAAACTGCCAGAAAAGCTTGAGGATCTAGGGATTTTCACTATTCCTTGTCTGTTTAGCGGTTCTTCTGTGAACCATGCATTGGCTGATCTAGGTGCTAGCATCAATTTGATGCCTTACTTGATTTACAAGCAGCTAGATCTTGGAGAGCCGGCACCTACGCGCATGAGTCTAGCATTGGCCGACCGTTCTATCAAGTATCCTAGGGGAATTGTGGAGAATGTCCTAGTAAGGGTGGACAAGTTTGTTTTCCATGTGGATTTTGTAATTCTTGATATGCATGCCGATGATGGAGTTCCCCTCATTACGGGACGACCCTTCCATCGCACGGCGAAGGCAATGATTGATGTGTTTGAGGGGAAGATCTCATTGCGTGTTGGAGATGATACTGTCACCTTTGATGTGGTGAAGTCATTGAAGAAATCCAGTGGCCAGGATGATCAGGTTTACTTCCTTGATGCATTTTTCTCTACTATGGATCGTTGCCTGGACTACATCAGTGGAGCAGATCTGTTGTAAGATCAGGACTTAGGTGACGAGGTTGTGGGAGATGAGGTTGTTAGGGATGAGGGCCATGCTGCTTCTATTGAGGTTGACCTTGGTTACATTCCTAGCAGTTTAGCAGTGGAGCCTCCCGAGTATCCCATAGTGTTTGAGGTTGAGAGTTCTGAGCTGGCTGTCAAGCCATCTGTTGAGGATCCCCCATCTTTAGAGCTAAAGAAGTTGCCATCTCACCTTGAGTATGCATTCCTCGATGGGGACTCTGATCTACCTGCCATTATTTCATCAGCTCTGATAAAAGTAGAGAAGAGTAGACTGATTAGTGTGCTGAGGGAGCACAAGCAGGCGATTGCATGGAAGCTGATGGATATCAAGGGTATTCACCCTTCTTTCTACACGCATCGCATTCTGCTTGAGGAGGATTTCAAGCCAGTGGTCCAGCCATAGAGACGGCTTAATCCTAACATGGGAGATGTAGTGAAGAAGGAGGTCCTTAGGTTGTTGGATGAGGGGCTCATATACCCTATTTCTGATTCATCTTGGGTGAGCCCAGTACATGTGGTCCCCAAGAAAGGAGGGATGAATGTGGTGGTGAACGAGAAGAAGGAGATAGTTCTCACCAGGACAGTCACCAGATGGAAGGTGTCCATAGACTATAGGAAGTTGAATGACCCCACCCGGAAGGACCACTTCCCCCTCCCGTTCATTGATCAGATGCTGGACTATTTATCAGGGCAGTTGTTCTACTGTTTCCTTGATGGTTTCTCAGGTTATTTCCATATCCCTATTGCACCAGAGGATCAGGATAAAACCACCTTTACATGCCCGTACGGTACCTTTGCATATTTTCGTATGCCTTTTGGGTTATGTAACGCTCCAGCCACTTTTCAGAGATGCATGATTTCCATCTTCCTGGATATGATCGAGACTTCCATGGAGGTATTTATGGATGATTTTTCTGTTTTTGGAAGTACTTTCGATTAATGCCTGACCAACCTGGATAAGATGCTTAGGAGATGTGTTGAGACCAATCTTATGCTCAACTGGGAGAAATGCCATTTCATGGTGACTAAGGGGATTTTTCTTGGACATAAGATATCCCATGATGGCATCCAGGTTGATAAATCTAAGATTGAGACGATTAGCAAACTTCCTCCTCCTACGAGTGTTAAAGTTGTTCATAGCTTTCTAGGTCATGGGGGCTTCTACAAACATTTCATTAAGGATTTTTCTAAAATCACCCGACCTATCACTTGTCTGCTTGAGAAGGATGTTGAGTTTGTCTATGATGATGAGTTTTTGAGAGCCTTCGATTATTTGAAGGAGAGATTGGTGAGCGCACATATTCTGATAGCCCCGATTGGAGCGGACCGTTCGAGCTTCGAGCTCCTGTGTGACACGAGTGATTTTGCAGTGGGGGTGTCTTGGGACAAAGGGTGGAGAAGCACTTCCACCCTATTTATTATGCGAGTAAGACCTTAGACGCTGCCAGGAGGATTACATGACTACTGATAAGGATTTGTTGGCAGTTTTCAACGCAATTGATAAGTTTAGGTCTTATCTCGTCCTCTCCAAGACTATTGTCTATACCTATCATGCGCCTTTGCGATACCTTTTTGCGAAAATGGACACGAAGCCAAGATTGATTCATTGGATCCTCCTTCTGTCCGAGTTTCATATCGAGAGGATCCGGCCGCTGATCATCTATCTAGGCTAGAGGATCCGGAGAGGGAGTTGATTCGGGAGGGCGCGATGAGGCATAGGTTTCCCCAGGAGACGCTGATGAGCGTGAGGATTGAAGAGATCTGCCGCACGGAGAGGCTGGATGAGGGCTTACCATGGTTTTCTGACATTGCTAACTACTTAGCCAATGGTTTCCTTCTTAAAGGTTTGAAATCCCAGCAGGGCAAGAAGTTCTTTGCCGACATGAGGCACTACATCTGGGATGCGCCTTATCTCTTTCGTGTCGCTATTGATCAGGGTTTTAGGAGATGTGTGAGCCAGGAGGAGTGATTAGAGATCCTTAGACACTGTCACGAGGGGCTGACTGGTGGCCATCATGCACCTTCTTTCACAGCGAAGAAGGTATTTGATTCCGATTTCTATTGGCCTACCATTTTTAAGGATGCTCATGATCTTGTTAGGAAATGTGACACCTGTCAGAGGACAGGAAACATCTCATCTAGGAATGAGATGCCCCAGCACCCTATTCAGGTTCTGGAAGTATTTGATATCTGAGGTATTGACTTCATGGGACCTTTCCCTGCTTCTCGAGGGAACAGGCACATCCTCTTTGCGATTGACTATGTTTTTAAGTGGGTTGAGGCACAGGCACTTCCCACTAATGACGCGCGAGTGGTGGTGATATTTCTGAAGCATTTGTTATGTAGGTTCGGTACCCCGAGAGCGTTGATCAGTGACCGAGGCATTCATTTTTGCAATGCTCAGATGGAGAAGGTGTTAGCAAAGTATGGGGTCACCCATCATTTGCCAACTGCCTATCATCCACAAACAAGCGGTCAGGTTGAGAACGCAAATCGGGAGTGAAGAGGATTTTGAAGAAGACTGTCGGCCACACTAGGAAAGATTGGGCCGACAAATTAGATGATGCCTTGTGGGCTTTTAGGACCGCTTTAAAGAATCCGATTGGGACGACCCCCTATCGAATGGTCTATGGGAAAGCCTGTCATCTGCTGGTTAAGCTTGAGCACAAAGCCTTTTGGGCTTTGAAAGCCGTGAACTTGGATTTGTCAAAGGCCACTGATGTGCACAAAGTAGTTCAATTAAAAGTAACAAAATCACAACTAACCTAAGCACTAAGTAATACTCTAGACTCTCTAAAACTAAAATACTGATAGGCAAGTGAACCTATTGAAAATAGTAAAGAAAAAGCAAATCTGGATATCGAACCCACAGACTTCTACAGAAAATACTAACCAGACTCTAAGACTTATCTATACAAGTTTATTTAATTAAAAAGTATTGTTTGAAAGGGTTTTTTTTAATTTATTAAACTAAAATAATTAAATGACCTAAAAACCGATTTAAGACTAAGTAGCAAAAGTGAATCAAGAAGTAACAATGATGAAGTGACTACCTAGGGATTTACTCTATACGTGTTTAACACTTTTTAGATCGATTATGGAACTATTGTGAAACCGGGATCTTGGATTTTTAACTTACAAACAACCTAGAGTATCTTCAACCTTTCTCAAAGATGTCAACTAAGATGTTTACAAGTTACTAAATTACAGGTTTAATGAGTTTCTTTCACAAGTTACCCAAACCATCAATGACATATCCTAAAGACCATCTACCTCAAGGAAATAAAAGTCTCAAACACATAAATGTGCAAGGGATAATAAGGAATCTCAAATTGGATTCGGTAGGCAAGGAAATGTCCAATTAACTAGACTTAGTCTTTTGACAAAGAATTTAACTAGAAACCAAACACCTAAGACAAACCAACAACCTCTCACCTCATGAATTTTAAGATTGGTTAAACATTTAGATTATTTAGAACCTAATCAACATTCCTATGAACTACTACGTCTAGCAATTCATTTACTACTCAAAAACACAAAGTAATTGATCTAACATGCATCTATGTTATGAAAGACATTTATCAAAGCACACGAGGAATAAATTGATCAAATCATAAACGAATCTAAACATTCATACACATCCAAGATTTAAATCCAAATCGTTATGTCATTGCATAATCACAAATATTGTTCCACAATCGATCGAATCAAATGTTAAACATGCATAATCATTAAAACCGTAGGTAGTTCTAACGATTTAGTCAACAATCATCCTGAACAAACTGAAAGATCTAATCCAAAACCCAATACCAAACATCATTCAAATGAAATAAACAAGAAGGAAATCAAAACCGATCGTTGTACACCCTTCGTGTCACACCCCCAATTTTCAACTAACGGAATCATACCGTTTGGGAACGTGACAAACCAGGATCTCAGATCATTAGACATAGCGAAGACCTCTATATGAATTTCAAAACATACTTTGGTCTTTAAAACATAACATCAGAGTTTTTCAAAATGTTGCGGAAGCGTTATAAAACCAATAACAGTTGTAAAATGTAAATTACAAAAACAAAATACTCAATTGTTCAAAATCCAAATATCTAAAATGTTTAAAATGCATGCGACTCTATCTCCTAGTCCATGCCAGCTTTACACCTTAGCGTCCTGAGAAAACATGTAAATCAAGTCAACACAAAGGTTGGTGCATAACTCAGGTTTTAAGTATTCACAATGTTCAAAACAGCAGTTTGAATAACAAGTTTGTAGATAACATATTCACACATGCACAGTCATGATAGCTAGTCATATAAACTATTTACATAAGTGTTCGACACCGAAATTGACGGATTGCCATGCTATAGCATGTTTTCGCCTTGCCACTATTGTCTAGCACAACAATAGTAAAATTGTGTTTGGTCAGTCAAACACCTGCGTAGATCCCATCTACCAGGTGAGGTTTGTCAAACCTAATAGATCTATTTCCAACTACCACGCTTTGCATTACAGCAAACTAAACGGTTCGAGGTGTGTAAGGACTTTCAAGTTGCTATGTTGTCACCTAATGTAAACAGCTAACTCATGCAAGTGATATGTATCTAAAAATAGTTTGTTGCACATGTTTTCTCCCCCAAAACAGTTTAAAATAAGAAAGGGGCCGTGTACGCACCTTTGATTGTTGCAGAATGATCAAACACACTTAAACTCGTGTAGAAAGTCTTCCTACGAAGAACCTGTGTTTTAACAATAACCTAGTGTTATTCGAAATGTCGTTTTGTGCTCGAAATCACATACGTGTCAACAAACGTATGTTAGAGTGTTAGAAATGTACATATGAATGTACACGTGACTTTGAAATAGTTTAACAAAATCATATCTCCGTTTATGATTTTATTTAACAAACGTAATTATACGCGATTTCGTTTTCAGGTTAAAAACATAAATTTTATTATTTCAATGGGTTCGTATCCCCGTTACGATTCCAACGCAACTCGAACGGGTTAATTCGGAGCTCAAACGAAGAAGTTATGACTTAAACTTAAAATTAGTTTTAAAACCAAAAAAATGTTGAGAGCCGGGCTCGAACCCGCGACCGCTCACTCATATCACACACACTCTTCCAACTCAACTGCTTCAATTTTTGTTAACAAACTGATTTTTAATTTGTTTTAAGCATCAACAAAACTGAATTCCTTCGTTTAATCATAGCCGAAGCAACATGGATCCAATTGACCTGCAATTCGAACCCGGTCGATCCCCATACCATAGGGGTTTTGTTTCACGAGTTTAGACGAGTACATAGGTACGTTTAATTTAAGTTTTGTTTCAGTTTCAATGGTTTAAACATTCCGAATCGAATTCGAATTTAAAACCTATTCCTTTGATCCAAAACCTTCAAATTCGTTATTGTTACTCTGAAAAATCATAGGGTTTTCTTTCTAATAGGGATTTCGAAGCCATCAGGATTGTTTAATTCGAAAACTAAGTTCATTCCCAATAAAATCCCCAAGTCGTTTTCATTGATGAACCCTAAAATTCAAAATCTTAGAATTCGTTTTTGTTTCAAACTATTGATATATGTATTTCCTTAAACGCATCATTCTGAACCTATCTGTGTGATTTGATTCGATTATTAACCCGATTATACAAGAAACCCCCAAAACGTTTTCTCATAAGAACCCTAACAATTGAACCCGAACAAATCGATGTTAAAACCATGAATCATCATGGGGTTATGCTTGATGGTTATTCTCTGAAACTACTCATGTGATTTAATTTCGTTTTCTAGTTTGTTTGATCATAAACCCCCAATTCGTTCAACATGAAGAACCCTAGTTATTGAACTCGTACAATTCGTTATTGTTACACAAAATACGGTTAGGACTTTGCTTAATCGGCCCATTTAGGTGGTGTAGAAGCGATTGTTTACCTGTTTTGATGTAGAATCGTTGTAATTCGATTACAAGCCCTAGTTTCGGCCACCTCGAGATTAAATCTTCCATCCGGAACTGTTGGGATCGAATTTCTGTTTGCAGGAGTTTCTAAAGATGTCGATTTTGATGTTTGTGGTTTCAATTTGATGTAGTAAGGTCGAATTCTATGGTTTTGGTAATGATCTATGTCAGTTTCGACTCTTAAACATCCATTTGAGTTTAATTCGACTAATTAATGCAAAATAACGTATTCTAGTTGTTAATAATCATCAATGTGATGATTAATGATAGTTTAATTCAATTAATTTCTAGATTTTAATGTTAATTCGAATTTCTAATTTGATTTTTAAACGAATTTTGACTCTTAAAAGTCAAAATTTTGTATTTCCTTTAGTTACAAGTTAAAACCTTACAATTTAAATGTTTATACCCTTGTTTTGCTCTATTATAACCCTTGTAGTTTGATTTCGCATAGTTCCATGCAATAACATCACGTTTTGGTTAACAAAGTTGAACCAAAAATTCCGAATTGTCACTAGTTTGCCCAATTGGAATATTATTGGGTTAGATTAACCCAATTGGGCCTCATAAATACAATTGGGCCTACCTTGGGTTCATTGGGCCTACTTGGGCCTACCTTGGCCTTATTGGGCCTACCCTGGCCTTATTGGGCCTACCTATTTGTGACGTAGTTATTTTCAGTTAACGAGGTTAATTCGAAAAGTCGGATTGTCACATCATCCCCTGGTTGAAGGAATTTTCGTCCCGAAAATTAGCAAATGTTAGGAGTAGTTAGGAAACTACTTTCGAGTTTAAATCATACGTGTTAGTGTGGTTTGATCATTCCATGTGCTTGTGTGTATTCACACACAAAATCTAATGCTTGCAACATCACAACTAAATGTGATCGTTCAATGTGACTGTTTGCGTGTACACTAGTTAGTTCACCTAACTGTGACTGTTTGTGTTTGATCATACTGTGTTGTGTAACCTCACACATAGTGAGTGTCTGTAACTGTTTGTACTATGCAACCCTGCACGTATCAAAATGTGTGTAACTAATCATGTATGTACTACCATAACATGTAACATATGAAATGTAATGTAGCACAAATGTTTGTGACAAAACCAATTGAATAAAGTGTTTGTATACTGTACTATGTAATCTCACACATAGCAAATGTTTGAATGTATTCGTCAAAATAGAAACTTTCAAAATTCATGTGTACCCGTAAATTCATGATTACATGAGCCCCTATACTCGTCAATTTACCTTACACAATTATTCTGGTTCTTTCTATTTGTAGCACTACTATTGTTTAATTGCTCATGATTGTACCACCGTGAAATATAGTACATTGTTTGAAATCAATCATGTATGTACTAATATGAAATGTTTGTGTTTCCATTCTGCAAAGCTGGTGTTCAGCCCAGTTGTTTATACTAAAATCAATAGTATAAGGTGTTTGTGCTTGTTTGTGCTTACAGTTAGAGTGTGAAATATCACATCATCCCCTGTTGAAGGAAATTTCGTCCCGAAATTTAACGTGCATTCTTAATGTTTGTTGTTGTTTTGAATAAGTGGGGATACTTTTTCATCCTTTGGTCTTCCCTTTCTCATGTGAATTCAGGACCACGTCTTGAATTCCACCAAACTTTGACTATCGAAATCTTGCTTTGTTTGAGTTGTTTGACCTCTCGGTCCATGATTTCAGTTGGTTCTTCAATGAACCGTAACTGTTCGTCCACTTGTATCTCCTCAAGTAGTGCAATCAATGTCTCACCAGAAAGACATTTCTTTATGCTTGAAATATGAAAGACATCATGAACTCTACTGAGTTCATCCAGTAATTTAAGTTGATACACAACCGGACCAATCCTTTTCGGAATCTCAAAAGGTCCTACGTAACGTGGGCTAAGTTTCCCGCTCTTGCCAAATCGTATCACACCTTTCCAAGGTGATACCTTTAGAAGAACTCGGTCTCCTACTTGAAATTCCAATGGCTTACGACGTTTGTCAGCATAACTCTTCTATCGATCTCGGTCCGCTGCCATACGGTTCCGGATTTGAACTATCTTCTCAGTCGTCTCGTGTACTAGTTCAGGGCCTGTAATCTGACTGTCACCAATTTCAGCCCAGCAAACTGGTGAATGACATTTGCGACCATACAAAGCTTCAAACGGTGCCGCCTGAATACTTGTATGATAACTATTGTTGTAAGAGAATTCCACTAACGGTAAGTGGTTTTCCTAGCTTATCACCAAAGTTAATTACACACGCTCGTAACATATCCTCGAGCGTTTGAATCGTACGTTCACTTTGACCGTCGTTCTGTGGATGATAGGCGGTACTCATATCCAAGAGAGTTCCCAAGGACTTATGGAGTGATTTCCAAAAGTTTGAAGTGAATCGGGCATCGCGATCTGATATGATAGAGATTGGCATGCCATGCTGTGCTACCACTTTCTTGATGTAAATGCGAGTCAGTTTCTCCATCTTATCGGTTTCCTTGATTGCTAGGAAATGTGCAGAGTTCGTCAGTCAATCGACAATTACCCATATTGTATCACAACCACTCGGTGTACGGGGTAACTTAGTAATGAAGTCCATCGAAATCTGTTCCCCTTTCCACATGGGTATTTCTGGTTATTGCAGCAAACCAGATGGTTTCTGAGATTCAACTTTGACTTTCGAACAAGTCAAACATTTGCTAACGTATCTAACAATGTCAGCTTTCATGTGAGGCCACCAATACAGTGCCTTCAAGTCATGGTACATCTTATCTGATCCCGAATGGACTGAATATCTAGACTTGTGTGCTTCATCCACCACGAGTTCCCTTAAACCTCCGTGCAAAGGTATCCAAAGTCAATTAATGAAATAACGAATTCCATCAGATTTAACATCCAATTGTTCTTCCATTCCTTGTAAGGATTCATGTACCAAGTTTTCCTTTTTCAAGGCCTCGATCTGAGCACTGCATACCTTGTCAGGTAAGTCAGTATGTATCGTCATCATAAGTGCGCGAACCCGTCTTATTCCTGTTGTGTCTTTTCTGCTCAGAGCGTCAGCTACTACATTAGCTTTTCCCGGGTGATACTTAATCGCGCATTCGTAGTCGTTTAACAATTCAACCCATCGTCGCTGTCTCATATTAAGCTCCTTCTGATCAAAGATATGCTGCAAACTCTTATGATCAGTATGAATGGTACACTTGGTCCCATATAAGTAATGCCTCCAAATCTTCACGGCAAATACCACTGCTCCTAACTCCAAGTCATGAGTAGTATAATTCTTCTCGTGTAGTCATAGTTGTCTTGAAGCAAAAGCAATCACCTTATCACGCTGCATCAACACACATCCCAAACCCTGTGCAGATGCATCACAATACACCATAAAGTCTTCTGTTCCCTCCGGTAAGGACAGAATCGGTGCACTGTAGAGTTTTTGTTTCAGTAACTGGAATGCAGCTTCCTGTTTATCCGTCCAGTTATACTTTGTCCGTTTGTGAGTAAGAGCTGTAAGTGGTTGAGCGATCCTTGAGAAACCCTCAATGAATCGTCGGTAATAACCCGCCAAACCAAGGTATTGTCGTACCTCGGTAGGGGTCTTTGGTGTTTCTCAATTCTTAATCGCTTCAATCTTTGTTGGATCAACATGTATGCCCTTTTCATTGACTATATGACCCAAAAATTGTACTTCTCGCATCCAGAAGTCACATTTCGAGAACTTAGCGTACAGTTGCTCTTGTTTCAATAATTCTAACAACAATCGAAGATGTTCAGCATACTCCTCTTCAGTTTGAGAATAGATGAGAATGTCATCAATGAAAATAATGACAAACTTATCAAGGTAAGGTTTACAAACCCGATTCATGAGATCCATGAATACCGCTTGAGATCCATGAATACTGCTGGAGCGTTTGTCAACCCAAATGGCATGACCAAGAATTCGTAATGGCCATAGCGCATCCTGAATGCTGTCTTCAGAATATCTTCATCTTGAGCTCTGAGTTGACGATAACCAGACCTAAGATCAATTCTTCGAGCAATAACTCGAACCTTGTAACTGATCAAACAGATCGTTGATTCTAGGTAACGGGTACCGGTTTTTGATGGTAACCTTGTTCAGTTCCCGGTAATCAATACACATACGGAAAGTCACGTCCTTTTTCTTGACAAATAAGACTGGAGCTCCCCAGGGTGAAAAACTAGGTCGTATAAAGCCCTTATCCAACAACTCTTGCAGTTGTGTAGATAACTCTTGCATCTCAGATGGTGCAAGTCGGTAAGGCGTCCTAGCTATCGGTGCTGCGTCTGGTGTAAGGTCGATTCGAAATTCCACCTGTCTGATAGGCGGTAATCCCGGTAGGTCTTCTGGAAATAATGCAGGAATTTCACAAACCACTGGGATGTCTTCGGTCTTCTTCTCAGCTACCGGCTTCTCAGTTATAAGTGCTATAACTGCTGTATGACCTTTACTCAGACATTTGTGTGCCTTCATACAAGATATGAGACGCAGTGGCGTACTGTTCTTCTCGCCTTGTACATACAATGTCTCCCCATATGAGAGAGGTATACGAACGATCTTTTGATGGCATACTATTTCAGCCTGGTGTTTGGACAACCAGTCCATGCCTATGACTACATCAAAACTACCTAAAGTGATAGGCATCAGATCAATCTTTAGTGTTTGACCCAACAAGTCAGGACACAACCTTTGAGAATATGTTCTACTGTGATTAACTTGCCATCAGCTAGTTCTATAGTGTATTCAACCCCTAATGGTGTTAAGGTTATGGCAAATATTCCACTAAATTCATTAAATCTAAAGCTCATTTATGTTCCAGTATTCAACAACACAGATCATAACATTTTATCACATATGTACTTGTAGTGAGGCCGAGCTTTTCTTTATTCTTCTTATGATCATGAAGACTTGTCCCCCTTAGACCATTGTTTTCGTTTCTTTTGTTGTTACTACCAGTGTGGTTAAATTGAAGTGCCATGGCTTCTTGCATCCCTAGCATCCTTTGAGTATTTCTTGTCGTTGTTGTGGTCATTGAGAACTCTGCTCAGTAGACACATGAAATCAGATTTCGTTCTTCGTTTGATAGGGAATCTTTACAGATGTTCGCAAGTAGATGTTTTGACATACATTTGAAGTTATCCAAGTGAAGTGCAAAATCTCACTATGAGTGTTTCTCAAACACAGAGTAACCAGAACTACGGCTGGAAATTTGATGAATGTTATGTTGGAATCTCGATATGTTAACGGAATTCGTTTCAACTACTAGAATGAAAGATAAGTGAATATTATAGATATGTGTTTCGAAAATAGACTCACAATAGAATTTGCTAGAATTCATGCGTACCTGTAAATTCACGATTACATTGCGCACCATGATCGTCAATTTACCTTACATAAGGATTCTAGTTCCTCCTACCTTGAGCTATTTGGTTTTTGTGGAATTCAGAGTTTATTTAGGACATCAGGATTCAGACAATAGTCACATGATGTATGATTGGATAGTCTATCCAAAGAATTACTTAGGGATAGGTACTTGAGTTGAATGCTAATATAGGGTCTAGTGTAGATCCTTCAAGACTAGCTATTCGGCTTGCGTGTGTTTTTTTTTCTTATGAAATCTGATGTCGAGACACTCATTGTGTGAGTGTTAATGTGGTTGTTTGGAGTTCATCACCTTACAGTCATTGTATCTCCCATAAGCTCCCAAGTTGATAGTTATCTCACAATAGAGGTCACCAGTGTTTTCATATAATGTAATTTGCCTTTACGTATGTACCGGTAACGGAAATCTTTCCCACACGATCATTCTAGTTCTTCTTAACTCGAGTGATAGTGTCCGTTTGGTGGCACTTCAAGTGTGAAAAAGGGTTGAGTTTGAATTCTCATCTTACAATTGATGAGTTCATAAAGTGGTCCTAGTAAACAGTACCTGTGGAGGTACAAAGAGCTACAAGAATGTTGTCGAGGAGTTAGAAAGAAAATTGATGTTTTCCTATCAAGGCTGAAGCACATCCTTATTAACTATCGTCAGTGTTGTAAAGAGTGACAAATCATTTGTCAAAACCAAAAATTTCAATGGAACTAGTAGATATAGTCCTAAGCTAAGGAATGGTTTTGTTTGAGTCATTGAGTTTATTTCATCGGTTGACTCGTTGAGTGAGCCATAGGGCCTATTTCATCCCCCGACTTGTTTTAGTGAGTCACAAAGCCTATTTCATCTCCTGACTGGTTTTAGTGAGTCAAAGAGCCTATTTCATCTCTTGACTGGTTTTAGTGAGTCAAAGAGCCTATTTCATCTCCTGACTGGTTTTAGTGAGTCAAAGAGCCTATCCCTTGACTTGTTTTTGTGAATCATAGAATCTATTTCATCCCTCTAGTAATCCAGTAATCTATCCAGCTGCCTCTCGCATGTTGTGAATCTCCCGATTCACACGTGCATCAAAAGTTGCAAATGCTTACCCTGTGGATATCTTAGGTAATGTCCAACTACTAGTAGTAGTGCCATGAGTATGTGGTGGATGTACTCGCTCCTCATGCACCCAACTGTGAATGAGATCAGGGAATCAATGCTAATACTGGTCGTTCTCCCTCGGTCATATGTGTATTCTCTCATCATAGTGAATCGTACCATCCACTGGTGTCACACCCCGAGCCGGTGGGGTTGGATCGGAGTCCCCGCCGGGCGGAAGGTTCCCGGGGCGTGATATCGCGGATGATAATCATGATGATCAGATTGTTTACATAGCATCAATGTTTAAGAATATCTAAAGCACAATCAAATGATATATAGGATTACAAAGTTAAATTACAATAGCAATGTTCTGCAATTTAACTCAGTAAACCTAATCAAAAGAATAATGTTTATATCTTGTATATATACAAGATATCAAAAGTAATGTGTATCATCAACAAAATATGTGCTTCTTCCAAAAGTCTACTAGGTCCTCTATCTGGGCAGCCTAGTATGTAAATCCAAGAGCTTATGCTTAAACATGTCCTTCACCTGAGAAAGCATGTAAAAAGATCAAGTCAACACAACGGTTGGTGAGTTCATATAGTTTATAAGTTTAAAAATAGTTTCACAAACCTCCTTCGGTAAAACCTTAACCTCATTAACTCCACCTGTAATATCCAAGTCGGTATGCTTATATATAGGGCATATGTAAGGGAACAAGCCCTAGCCAACATCCCACCACATACTAACCCGGATATGACATTGTTGTTAATAATAATTAAGCATTTTACCTACCAATCAATTCAATCCTCATCAAAGCCTTTGTTATCTGTCTCAATGTTTTCATGTCTAATGTATTCGTACGTGTTAGTTTCTCATCACGTTTATCAAGCATCAAAGATTCACACACACACATAGGTTAGCAATTGCATATCTCCTATAAGCAGACAAAAGCTCTGGAATACCAGAAGTTTAGCAATTACATGTCTCTTATATAGATAACAGCTTAGCATTCAACAAGTTCATGTTTAGCCTTTACATACCTCTTATAAGACGACAAAAGCTCTGGAATACCAGACGTTCAGCAATTACATGTCCCTTATAACCAGGTAATAGCTCCGTAACGTTACGTTTATGTTTAGCCTTTACATACCTCATATAAGCCGACACAAGCTCTGGAATACCAGACGTTCAGCAATTACGTGTCTCTTATAACCAGGTAATAGCTTAGAATCGATACTTTCATGTTTAGCCTTTACATACCTCATATAAGCTGACAAAAGCTCTGGAATACCAGACGTTCAGCAATTACATGTCACTTATAACCAGGTAATAGCTGAGTATCATTATGTTTATGTTATTACATGTATCTCACCCCATAGGTACAAGCTCTGGAATACCAGACGTTCAGCAATTACGTAGACTATGGTTAGATACATGTATGATGGCCTAGTAGCATGTAATAGTTTCCAAACAATCATAACTCATGTATTAGTATCAAGTCTCATGTAATTGAATCAAGTATCATGTATTTGTATCATGTCTCATGTAATTGAATCACATCTCATGTAATTGAATCAAGTATCATGTATTTGTATCATGTCTCATGTAATTGAATCACATCTCATGTAATTGAATCAAGTATCATGTATTTGTATCATGTCTCATGTATTTGCATCAAGTATCATGTAATTGAATCAAATAACCAACAATTGATCTTAAGCATCTAGCTTAAAGTAAAGGTTTCCATCATAAGAAATCATGTTTATGTTTAAAGCATTAAATAACATTTCAATAAAAATGTTTAACATGCTTCTCAGTCCCGAAGTAAAACAAATGAGTTTGAAAGGGGACAAATGAACTCACCTTGGGTCCGTAGTGTTTGACTAAATAAAATGAGAATGCACGCGCTCTTTGTTTGCTCTTGTAGTTGTGTTCACGTTCCTGTATTGATTTCATATCGTATTTAACTTTTGAGTATAAAATGTAGGTTTTGTGCGCGTGCACGTGTTAGCCCTAAAGTTGGCTAACACTCGTGAGTCTCGATAATGATTCGACCCGTGTATGTGTTAAAGTCTTTGAGCCCACTTAACTTAATTAGGTTCAAGTTAGCATGTTGTTAGAATCCCCAAATTAAAGACTTATTCTTAAATGTTATCCCATGTATCTAGTTCATTATGACAAGATCAACTTTGCCATGATCAAATAAAGATTTGTATTGTTAAAACGTCGGGAATTCAACCTATTAACACTTCGTTAGTTGTAGTTGTTCTATATTAGTTACGTGGGCCAACACAGTGACATGAGCCGAATCAATTGGGCCTTGACAAACAAAGTGGGCTTGACAACAATCATTGGATAAAGATGATTTGCTATTGGGCCATCCAAGGAATTTGGGCTGAAGAGATTTCATGGATCATGGGTTTGAAGTTGGGCCGACATCAATTTAAATGGCCACTACGAAATAGCTAAACCGGCCGAATGGTTTATTCAAACTTTTGCATGAAGCATCTCCATAGCAGCGAACCCTTATGTGGGATTAAGAGAGGGTTCGGTCAACAAGTCTGGTACAACATGGTTCGGCCAGAATGAAGCCATGGTTAGTGACTCAATCAGGCGAACCAGCAAGGTTCGTGAAGAGGCCATAGGGTTCGGCAGTGTACATGGGTTCGCCGGGGTCGTAGGGTTCGCCACCCTTTCCTGGTTCGGGTAAAGGCTCGCCAAGAAGGGTTCGGTTCCTGTACGAAGGGTCGCTGAAGGTGGCAGACGAACCAAGGGTTCGCTGCTCATGAACCTGGGTTCGTTGATCTGGAAAGGAGAAGACAGGTTCGTAATCGTCACCCCAGGGTTCGGCCATGGCTGTGGCTCACGAATCCTGGTTCGGCATCATCATTTCCATGGAGTTCTTCGATTTCGAGCCACAATTTACATTGAGAAGGGTTGTTAGACATGCATGACTCGAAAAGGGTGGTGTTAAGATCCGGCTAAGGCCCTCGTCGTGTATACACACACCCACACACACCAAAAACCCTAATTTCGTGGTATTTCACTGCATCATACCTCGTTTTTGGCTGGCTAAATTGCAAGATCCGTTGTACTTTCTTGTAGAGCTCGTCAAGGGCTACGCGTGGGCGAAAGAATCACCCAAATCGGGCTAGAAACGAGAGAGATATGAGCTTCCAAAGGTTGGAAATGGGGGGTTTGAGTGGTGGCCGGAAATCTTGAGTTAGAGAGAGAGAGGTGTAAGTGAAAATGAATTTAATGAGGTTATTTAGAGTTTATATATCCCGGGGTGGTTCGGGTTTGTTTCGGTTGTCCAGTTCGTAGTTTCGTCGCGTATCCGGTTCCTTACGCATGTATTTCGAAATTTTAAATAAAAGAATATTTTTAGGATTTTTAGAACACGAATATTATTAGAAAATATTTTAAATATCGTTGCATTTAATTATTTATCGAAATATTAATATTTTACGCGTTTCTTTATTTAGTTCGCGATTTAATAAAATAGTTTGATTTAATTTATTTAATGATGAGTTTCAAAATTGTAAAATAAGAAATATAATATTTCTTTAAATTTATGATCGTCCGTATCGTTATTCGTTTTCGTAATCGTTTAATCAGATTGCGTCACCATCGCGCTTATTCGTTCGAATCGTCATTCGAACGAACACGTCGATGGTTTGGCTTTCTGATTCTTGTTATCTACTGTTAAGTCATTATTTCAGAACGTTAAACCACCAGAATCATTCGTACAGATCGTCACCTATACGAATAACTCGTCGGTTTAGCATTCCGCAACAATAACCGCTTTAGTTTCGTTTCGTTAAACCTCACATACGTTTATACAACTAATATCACATCATGTATTCGTTTTTCAACACTGTGTTGTCTGACATGTTTTCTGACTGTTAAACCCTAAGGTTTTAGTCAGATTCAGACAATCGTTTAATAGTTTCATGCTAATCAATATGTATAAATAGTCTAAACATAGTTTAACGAAATGTGTACCTGAATCACTGTACATGTTTACTGTTACGATCACTGTTCCGCCACGCATCCGGCACTGATGTTACAGTCTCCCCTTGTTAGAGAAATTTCGTCCCGAAATTTAAGACTCGTTATTCGGTACAACTTCCTCAGCAAAGAGTTGGGGATACTTGTTTCTCATGTGATCTTCACGTTCCCAAGTAAACTCGGGTCCGCGCTTTGAGTTCCAACGAACTTTAACGATAGGAATTCGACTTCGTCTCAATTGTTTGACTTTACGATCCATAATCTCCAATGGTTCTTCAACAAAACGTAAGTTTTCATCCAATTGAATTTCTTCAATTGGTATGATAAGTGTTTCATCAGCAAGGCATTTCTTCAAGTTTGAAACGTGAAACACGTCATGTACACCACTAAGTTCATCTGGTAAACTCAGTCTGTATGCTACAGGACCAATACGTTCGATGATTTCGAACGGTCCCACATATCGTGGTGTTAGTTTGCCTTTCTTCGCGAATCGTACTACGCCCTTCCATGGGGAAACCTTTAACATGACACGATCTCCCACTTGGAATTCCAACGGCTTGCGCCGTTTATCAGCATAGCTCTTTTGTCTACTTCGTGTTGCTTGTAACCTTTGTTGTATTTGAGCAATCTTGTCTGTAGTTTCTTGAATAAGTTCTGGCCCAGTGATACGGTTATCTCCCACTTCTGACCAACAGATCGGTGACCGACATTTCCGGCCATAAAGAGCCTCGAATGGGGCACAACCGATGCTGCTGTGATAACTGTTGTTGTAGGAGAACTCGATTAGTGGCAAGTGAGAATCCCAACTACCACCAAAGTCTAGAACACAAGTTCTCAGCATGTCCTCCAGGGTTTGAATAGTACGTTCACTTTGACCATCCGTTTGTGGATGATAAGTTGTACTCAAGTTTAATTGCGTCCCTAGAGACTTTTGCAATGATTGCCAGAACCTTGATGTAAATCTGCTATCACGATCTGAGATGATAGACAATGGCACACCGTGACGTACCACTATCTCATTGATATAAAGCTTTGCTAGTTTATCCATCGTGTAAGTTTCTCTCATCGGCAAGAAGTGAGCAGACTTGGTTAATCGATCAATGATAACCCAAATGGTATCGTGTCCACTGGAAGTGCGGGGTAGCTTGGTAACAAAGTCCATAGCTATCTGTTCCCACTTCCATAGTGGTATTTCAGGCTGTTCCAGCAAACCAGATGGTTTCTGGTGTTCCGCCTTCACCTTAGCACACGTAAGGCATCTACCAACATACTCAGCGATATCTTTCTTCATACCCGGCCACCAATAAAATGCACGTAAGTCTTGGTACATTTTATCAGCACCGGGATGCACAGAGTACTTGGTCTTGTGTGCTTCATCAAAAATAAGTTTCCTTAACTCATCTACTGCAGGAATCCAGATACGATCCTTGAAGTAAACAAGTCCATCGGGTTTTGTTTCCAATTGTTTCTCCACACCGCAATCTAAGTCTTTCTTCAAGTTTCCTCGTTTAATTGCTTCCTGTTGTGCTTGCCTAATGTGATCGTGTAAACTTGTCTGCACAGTCATTCCCATTGCTCTGACGCGCAAGGGTTTGACCCGTTCCTTCCGGCTCAAGGCATCAGCAACAACGTTTGCCTTGCCAGGATGGTACTTAATCACACAGTCATAGTCATTCAGAAGCTCAACCCAACGTCGCTGTCGCATGTTGAGTTCCTTCTGATCGAATATGTGTTGCAGACTTTTGTGGTCTGTAAATATGGTACACTTGGTTCCATATAGGTAATGCCTCCAGATCTTCAGTGCAAACACTACTGCTCCTAGTTCCAGATCATGAGTAGTGTAATTCTTCTCATGAATCTTTAATTGTCTCGAAGCATAGGCAATGACCTTGTCCCGCTGCATAAGTACACAGCCAAGTCCTTGATGGGATGCATCACAATACACCACAAAGTCATCACAACCATCTGGGAGAGATAAAATCGGAGCATCACATAGCTTTTGTTTCAATGTCTGAAAGGCTTCTTCTTGCTTTTGATCCCAAACAAACGGCTCGCTCTTCTGTGTCAACTTTGTGAGTGGCAGAGCTATCTTAGAAAAGTTTGAAATAAATCTTCTGTAATAGCCTGCTAAGCCTAGAAAAGAACGTATCTCCGTAGGTGTCTTCGGAGTGTCCCAATCTTTTATTGCTTCGATCTTGGCAGGATCAACGTGAATTCCCTCACTGTTAACAACATGGCCTAGGAATTGAACCTCTTTTAACCAAAACTCACACTTAGAGAATTTGGCATAGAGTTTCTCTTCCTTTAACAGTTCCAAGATCGTTCTCAGATGTTGCTCGTGTTCTGCTTTGCTTTTAGAATAAATCAATATGTCATCAATGAAAACAATAACAAATTGATCTAAGTATGGCTTACACACACGGTTCATGAGATCCATGAAAACCGCGGGTGCATTCGTCAAACCAAAAGGCATCACCATGAATTCGTAATGCCCGTATCTGGTACGAAACGCCGTCTTTGGTATGTCTTCGTCTTGTACTCTAAGCTGATGATATCCGGAACGCAGATCGATCTTCGAAAAGTACTGAGCTCCTTGCAACTGATCAAATAAATCATCAATCCTCGGTAATGGATACCGATTCTTGATGGTTAATTTGTTTAGCTCCCTGTAGTCTATGCACATCCGAAAGGATCCATCCTTCTTTTTCACGAACAAAACCGGAGCTCCCCAAGGTGAGTAGCTCGGTCGGATGAAACCTTTATCAAGTAGCTCCTGTAATTGGTTAGATAATTCCTGCATCTCCGAAGGTGCTAACCTATAAGGGGATTTAGCAACAGGCGTTGCTCCAGGAATCAGATCGATACGAAACTCTACCGGTCGCACAGGAGGCAAACCAGGTAGATCTTCAGGAAACACCTCAGGATATTCTCTCACTATCGGTACGTCTTGTAATGTTTTCTTGTCTTTGTCTTTCTCCACCACATGAGCCAAGAATGCTATGCACTTCTTTTGTAGACACTTACGCGCTTTTATGCATGATATGATCTTTACGTCTCTCTTAGCTTGATCCCCACGAACTTCCAATACACGATCATCCGTTACTGGAATCCGAAGTAACTTCTCGGAACAGATGACTTCAACTCGATTGAGTGAGAGCCAATCCATCCCCACAATGATATCGAAACTGCCCAACTCCATCGGCAACAAGTCGATGGAAAATGTATGATCTATAAGTGTAAGTGGGCAGTTCCTAAGTATAGTGCTAACTGTAACTTGTTTCCCATTAGCTACTTCAATAATGTAAGGGGAGTCTAAAGTATCCTCAGTAAGTCTAAGTTGTCGTGCAAAATCAGATGAAATAAAACTCTGGTCTGCACCAGTATCAAATAGTATGGATGCATAAGAGTCATGTAAAAGAAATGTACCAGTGACCACATTAGGGTCCTGACGTGCAGCATTAGCTCCAATAACAAAAGCTCGTCCTCTAGATGCTTGTGCTCCTGGTTGCACCTTCTTAGGACAGTTGCGAGAGAAATGACTCATTTCCCCGCAGTTGTAGCATCCTCTGTTGTTGTTGACTGGTTCCTGTGGTGGTGGTGGAGGTAGTGCTCTTGCTGCGGTGTTAGTGGCCTGGTTTACAGCAACTCGGCACTTGTTAACCCAGTGGCCAAACCGGCCACAATTCGTGCACTTCCTGCATTGAGCACCAACAGGATGATGATACTTGCAGTTTGCGCACTGGGGATATTCCCCTCCATAACCCCTAGTAGTAGGATTGACAGGTGCTGCAGGTGCTTGTCGCAGAGGGGTAACGGCTGCATAATTCTTGACAACCTTTTGTTTCTTTTTCTGATG
Source organism: Mikania micrantha (assembly GCA_009363875.1). Classification (NCBI taxonomy): domain Eukaryota; kingdom Viridiplantae; phylum Streptophyta; class Magnoliopsida; order Asterales; family Asteraceae; genus Mikania; species Mikania micrantha. The sequence continues at coordinate 46,240,155 of CM018691.1, read as the reverse complement.
GTACTCGGGTTTCTTCGATGTTGTTTCCTTGGCTTTTCCAGCATCATCTTTCAAGACTCCAGACTTTACCATTACCTTGGTAAGCTTAGCAGAGAGGGAAATGGCTGACTCCAAAGTAGCAGGATATGAAGCCAGTACAACGCTTTGTATACATGAAGGTAATCCTGCCACATAGCGATCAATTAGTTTCTCCAAGGTCGGTACCATTTCTGGCACTAGGGCTACCAGTTCATGATAGCGATTGGTAAAAGTCATATGATCAGCTCCCTTCATCTCATGATTCGAGAGCTCAATCTCCAGTTGTTGTAGTTCATGTTTCGGGCAAAACTCATTCCTCAAAAGAAGCTTAAATTCTGCCCAGGGCATCGCCATTGCTTCATCTCTTCCCTTGGCTCTTATCTGTGCGTTCCACCAAGTCAAAGCTCGCTTGCTGAAAGAACCAGCTGCATAACGAACTTTGTGATGTTCTGGACAACTGCTAATGTCCAGAGTGTTCTCCATTTTCTCTAGCCATTGGATTAATCCAACAGCTCCTTCAACTCCAGTGAAACTAGGAGGTTTGCATCCTACAAAGGATTTGTAGGAGCAATCAGACGTATGACCAGTGTTTCCACTAGCCTCTCCGGTGGTATGGGCAGAGGTGTTGCCATGCCCCTGAATCCGATTTATCATTTCTGGGATGACCTCCTTTAGTTGACTAGTCAGTTGGGTACTCAGTAGTGTCGCCAACGCGATAGTAGCAGGATCCAGTGTCGGTGTATTGCTTGAGCCTGGTGGTGGAGAGTGCGGAGGAGGAGGAGGTGGCGGTGGTGAATCCGCAGGTGATGGAGTAGATGAGTGAGGAGCAGAGACTTGCGGAGTAGGTTGTTTTCTCGGCGGCATTCTGATCATAACCAAAAGAATTTGGTTAATGCAATGATCGAATGCAGAAAACATAATGCAAACTTAAATCTTAAGTTCTCTACATGTGGGTCCCTAAGTTATAGTCTAGGTCAAACCGTTTTAGTAAATGGCCTATTATTCTCTATAACCTTGAGCTCTGATACCAATCTGTCACACCCCGAGCCGGCGGGGTTGGATCGGAGTCCCCGCCGGGCGGAAGGTTCCCGGGGCGTGATATCGCGGATGATAATCATGATGATCAGATTGTTTACATAGCATCAATGTTTAAGAATATCTAAAGCACAATCAAATGATATATAGGATTACAAAGTTAAATTACAATAGCAATGTTCTGCAATTTAACTCAGTAAACCTAATCAAAAGAATAATGTTTATATCTTGTATATATACAAGATATCAAAAGTAATGTGTATCATCAACAAAATATGTGCTTCTTCCAAAAGTCTACTAGGTCCTCTATCTGGGCAGCCTAGTATGTAAATCCAAGAGCTTATGCTTAAACCTGTCCTTCACCTGAGAAAGCATGTAAAAAGATCAAGTCAACACAACGGTTGGTGAGTTCATATAGTTTATAAGTTTAAAAATAGTTTCACAAACCTCCTTCGGTAAAACCTTAACCTCATTAACTCCACCTGTAATATCCAAGTCGGTATGCTTATATATAGGGCATATGTAAGGGAACAAGCCCTAGCCAACATCCCACCACATACTAACCCGGATATGACATTGTTGTTAATAATAATTAAGCATTTTACCTACCAATCAATTCAATCCTCATCAAAGCCTTTGTTATCTGTCTCAATGTTTTCATGTCTAATGTATTCGTACGTGTTAGTTTCTCATCACGTTTATCAAGCATCAAAGATTCACACACACACATAGGTTAGCAATTGCATATCTCCTATAAGCAGACAAAAGCTCTGGAATACCAGAAGTTTAGCAATTACATGTCTCTTATATAGATAACAGCTTAGCATTCAACAAGTTCATGTTTAGCCTTTACATACCTCTTATAAGACGACAAAAGCTCTGGAATACCAGACGTTCAGCAATTACATGTCCCTTATAACCAGGTAATAGCTCCGTAACGTTACGTTTATGTTTAGCCTTTACATACCTCATATAAGCCGACACAAGCTCTGGAATACCAGACGTTCAGCAATTACGTGTCTCTTATAACCAGGTAATAGCTTAGAATCGATACTTTCATGTTTAGCCTTTACATACCTCATATAAGCTGACAAAAGCTCTGGAATACCAGACGTTCAGCAATTACATGTCACTTATAACCAGGTAATAGCTGAGTATCATTATGTTTATGTTATTACATGTATCTCACCCCATAGGTACAAGCTCTGGAATACCAGACGTTCAGCAATTACGTAGACTATGGTTAGATACATGTATGATGGCCTAGTAGCATGTAATAGTTTCCAAACAATCATAACTCATGTATTAGTATCAAGTCTCATGTAATTGAATCAAGTATCATGTATTTGTATCATGTCTCATGTAATTGAATCACATCTCATGTAATTGAATCAAGTATCATGTATTTGTATCATGTCTCATGTAATTGAATCACATCTCATGTAATTGAATCAAGTATCATGTATTTGTATCATGTCTCATGTATTTGCATCAAGTATCATGTAATTGAATCAAATAACCAACAATTGATCTTAAGCATCTAGCTTAAAGTAAAGGTTTCCATCATAAGAAATCATGTTTATGTTTAAAGCATTAAATAACATTTCAATAAAAATGTTTAACATGCTTCTCAGTCCCGAAGTAAAACAAATGAGTTTGAAAGGGGACAAATGAACTCACCTTGGGTCCGTAGTGTTTGACTAAATAAAATGAGAATGCACGCGCTCTTTGTTTGCTCTTGTAGTTGTGTTCACGTTCCTGTATTGATTTCATATCGTATTTAACTTTTGAGTATAAAATGTAGGTTTTGTGCGCGTGCACGTGTTAGCCCTAAAGTTGGCTAACACTCGTGAGTCTCGATAATGATTCGACCCGTGTATGTGTTAAAGTCTTTGAGCCCACTTAACTTAATTAGGTTCAAGTTAGCATGTTGTTAGAATCCCCAAATTAAAGACTTATTCTTAAATGTTATCCCATGTATCTAGTTCATTATGACAAGATCAACTTTGCCATGATCAAATAAAGATTTGTATTGTTAAAACGTCGGGAATTCAACCTATTAACACTTCGTTAGTTGTAGTTGTTCTATATTAGTTACGTGGGCCAACACAGTGACATGAGCCGAATCAATTGGGCCTTGACAAACAAAGTGGGCTTGACAACAATCATTGGATAAAGATGATTTGCTATTGGGCCATCCAAGGAATTTGGGCTGAAGAGATTTCATGGATCATGGGTTTGAAGTTGGGCCGACATCAATTTAAATGGCCACTACGAAATAGCTAAACCGGCCGAATGGTTTATTCAAACTTTTGCATGAAGCATCTCCATAGCAGCGAACCCTTATGTGGGATTAAGAGAGGGTTCGGTCAACAAGTCTGGTACAACATGGTTCGGCCAGAATGAAGCCATGGTTAGTGACTCAATCAGGCGAACCAGCAAGGTTCGTGAAGAGGCCATAGGGTTCGGCAGTGTACATGGGTTCGCCGGGGTCGTAGGGTTCGCCACCCTTTCCTGGTTCGGGTAAAGGCTCGCCAAGAAGGGTTCGGTTCCTGTACGAAGGGTCGCTGAAGGTGGCAGACGAACCAAGGGTTCGCTGCTCATGAACCTGGGTTCGTTGATCTGGAAAGGAGAAGACAGGTTCGTAATCGTCACCCCAGGGTTCGGCCATGGCTGTGGCTCACGAATCCTGGTTCGGCATCATCATTTCCATGGAGTTCTTCGATTTCGAGCCACAATTTACATTGAGAAGGGTTGTTAGACATGCATGACTCGAAAAGGGTGGTGTTAAGATCCGGCTAAGGCCCTCGTCGTGTATACACACACCCACACACACCAAAAACCCTAATTTCGTGGTATTTCACTGCATCATACCTCGTTTTTGGCTGGCTAAATTGCAAGATCCGTTGTACTTTCTTGTAGAGCTCGTCAAGGGCTACGCGTGGGCGAAAGAATCACCCAAATCGGGCTAGAAACGAGAGAGATATGAGCTTCCAAAGGTTGGAAATGGGGGGTTTGAGTGGTGGCCGGAAATCTTGAGTTAGAGAGAGAGAGGTGTAAGTGAAAATGAATTTAATGAGGTTATTTAGAGTTTATATATCCCGGGGTGGTTCGGGTTTGTTTCGGTTGTCCAGTTCGTAGTTTCGTCGCGTATCCGGTTCCTTACGCGTGTATTTCGAAATTTTAAATAAAAGAATATTTTTAGGATTTTTAGAACACGAATATTATTAGAAAATATTTTAAATATCGTTGCATTTAATTATTTATCGAAATATTAATATTTTACGCGTTTCTTTATTTAGTTCGCGATTTAATAAAATAGTTTGATTTAATTTATTTAATGATGAGTTTCAAAATTGTAAAATAAGAAATATAATATTTCTTTAAATTTATGATCGTCCGTATCGTTATTCGTTTTCGTAATCGTTTAATCAGATTGCGTCACCATCGCGCGTATTCGTTCGAATCGTCATTCGAACGAACACGTCGATGGTTTGGCTTTCTGATTCTTGTTATCTACTGTTAAGTCATTATTTCAGAACGTTAAACCACCAGAATCATTCGTACAGATCGTCACCTATACGAATAACTCGTCGGTTTAGCATTCCGCAACAATAACCGCTTTAGTTTCGTTTTGTTAAACCTCACATACGTTTATATAACTAATATCACATCATGTATTCGTTTTTCAACACTGTGTTGTCTGACATGTTTTCTGACTGTTAAACCCTAAGGTTTTAGTCAGATTCAGACAATCGTTTAATAGTTTCATGCTAATCAATATGTATAAATAGTCTAAACATAGTTTAACGAAATGTGTACCTGAATCACTGTACATGTTTACTGTTACGATCACTGTTCCGCCACGCATCCGGCACTGATGTTACAACTGGCTCAAGTCTCCTCTTCTCGGATGCTGATGATGATACGACTCGTTGTTCCTGGTCACTAATAGGTGTGGATGATAATGTCATGTTTGTTACATAATACCATATGAAATTTCTATGCAAACTATTGTGTAAGCAAGCGTGTCTAATGTCTAACAGTTATAGTTTAGATCTACCAATGCAAACCTAATTCGCTATAACCAATGTCTCTGATACCAATCTGTCACACCCCCAATTTTCAACTAACGGAATCATACCGTTTGGGAACGTGACAAACCGGGATCTCAGATCATTAGACATAGCGAAGACCTCTATATGAATTTCAAAACATACTTTGGTCTTTAAAACATAACATCAGAGTTTTTCAAAATGTTGCGGAAGCGTTATAAAACCAATAACAGTTGTAAAATGTAAATTACAAAAACAAAATACTCAATTGTTCAAAATCCAAATTTCTAGAATGTTTAAAATGCATGCGACTCTATCTCCTAGTCCATGCCAGCTTTAACGCGCACCTTAGCGTCCTGAGAAAACATGTAAATCAAGTCAACACAAAGGTTGGTGCATAACACAGGTTTTAAGTATTCACAATGTTCAAAACAGCACTTTGAATAACAAGTTTGTAGATAACATATTCACACATGCACAGTCATGATAGCTAGTCATATAAACTATTTACATAAATGTTCGACACCGAAGCTGACGGATTGCCATGCTATAGCATGTTTTCGCCTTGCCACTATTGTCTAGCACAACAATAGTAAAATTGTGTTTGGTCAGTCAAACACCTGCGTAGATCCCATCTACCAGGTGAGGTTTGTCAAACCTAATAGATCTATTTCCAACTACCACGCTTTGCATTACAGCAAACTAAACGGTTCGAGGTGTGTAAGGACTTTCAAGTTGCTATGTTGTCACCTAATGTAAACAGCTAACTCATGCAAGTGATATGTATCTAAAAATAGTTTGTTGCACATGTTTTCTCCCCCAAAACAGTTTAAAATAAGAAAGGGGTCGTGTACGCACCTTTGATTGTTGCAGAATGATCAAACACACTTAAACTCGTGTAGAAAGTCTTCCTACGAAGAACCTGTGTTTTAACAATAACCTAGTGTTATTCAAAATGTCGTTTTGTGCTCGAAATCACATACGTGTCAACAAACGTATGTTAGAGTGTTAGAAATGTACATATGAATGTACACGTGACTTTGAAATAGTTTAACAAAATCATATCTCCGTTTATGATTTTATTTAACAAACGTAATTATACGCGATTTCGTTTTCAGGTTAAAAACATAAATTTTATTATTTCAATGGGTTCGTATCCCCGTTACGATTCCAACGCAACTCGAACGGGTTAATTCGGAGCTCAAACGAAGAAGTTATGACTTAAACTTAAAATTAGTTTTAAAACCAAAAAAATGTTGAGAGCCGGGCTCGAACCCGCGACCGCTCACTCATATCACACACTCTTCCAACTCAACTGCTTCAATTTTTGTTAACAAACTGATTTTTAATTTGTTTTAAGCATCAACAAAACTGAATTCCTTCGTTTAATCATAGCCGAAGCAACATTGATCCAATTGACCTGCAATTCGAACCCGGTCGATCCCCATACCATAGGGGTTTTGTTTCACGAGTTTAGACGAGTACATAGGTACGTTTAATTTAAATTTTGTTTCAGTTTCAATGGTTTAAACATTCCGAATCGAATTCGAATTTAAAACCTATTCCTTTGATCCAAAACCTTCAAATTCGTTATTGTTACTCTGAAAAATCATAAGGTTTTCTTTCTAATAGGGATTTCGAAGCCATCAGGATTGTTTAATTCGAAAACTAAGTTCATTCCCAATAAAATCCCCAAGTCGTTTTCATTGATGAACCCTAAAATTCAAAATCTTAGAATTCGTTTTTGTTTCAAACTATTGATATATGTATTTCCTTAAACGCATCATTCTGAACCTATCTGTGTGATTTGATTCGATTATTAACCCGATTATACAAGAAACCCCCAAAACGTTTTCTCATAAGAACCCTAACAACTGAACCCGAACAAATCGATGTTAAAACCATGAATCATCATGGGGTTATGCTTGATCGTTATTCTCTGAAACTACTCATGTGATTTAATTTCGTTTTCTAGTTTGTTTGATCATAAACCCCCAATTCGTTCAACATGAAGAACCCTAGTTATTGAACTCGTACAATTCGTTATTGTTACACAAAATACGGTTAGGACTTTGCTTAATCGGCCCATTTAGGTGGTGTAGAAGCGATTGTTTACCTGTTTTGATGTAGAATCGTTGTAATTCGATTACAAGCCCTAGTTTCGGCCACCTCGAGATTAAATCTTCCATCCGGAACTGTTGGGATCGAATTTCTGTTTGCAGGAGTTTCTAAAGATGCCGATTTTGATGTTTGTGGTTTCAATTTGACGTAGTAAGGTCGAATTCTATGGTTTTGGTAATGATCTATGTCGGTTTCGACTCTTAAACATCCATTTGAGTTTAATTCGACTAATTAATGCAAAATAACGTATTCTAGTTGTTAATAATCATCAATGTGATGATTAATGATAGTTTAATTCAATTAATTTCTAGATTTTAATGTTAATTCGAATTTCTAATTTGATTTTTAAACGAATTTTGACTCTTAAAAGTCAAAATTTCGTATTTCCTTTAGTTACAAGTTAAAACCTTACAATTTAAATGTTTATACCCTTGTTTTGCTCTATTATAACCCTTGTAGTTTGATTTCGCATAGTTCCATGCAATAACATCACGTTTTGGTTAACAAAGTTGAACCAAAAATTCCGAATTGTCACTAGTTTGGCCAATTGGAATATTATTGGGTTAGATTAACCCAATTGGGCCTCATAAATACAATTGGGCCTACCTTGGGTTCATTGGGCCTACTTGGGCCTACCTTGGCCTTATTGGGCCTACTTGGGCCTACCCTGGCCTTATTGGGCCTACCTATTTGTGACGTAGTTATTTTCAGTTAACGAGGTTAATTCGAAAAGTCGGATTGTCACATCATCCCCTGGTTGAAGGAATTTTCGTCCCGAAAATTAGCAAATGTTAGGAGTAGTTAGGAAACTACTTTCGAGTTTAAATCATACGTGTTAGTGTGGTTTGATCATTCCATGTGCTTGTGTGTATTCACACACAAAATCTAATGCTTGCAACATCACAACTAAATGTGATCGTTCAATGTGACTGTTTGCGTGTACACTAGTTAGTTCACCTAACTGTGACTATTTGTGTTTGATCATACTGTGTTGTGTAACCTCACACATAGTGAGTGTCTGTAACTGTTTGTACTATGCAACCCTGCACGTATCAAAATGTGTGTAACTAATCATGTATGTACTACCATAACATGTAACATATGAAATGTAATGTAGCACAAATGTTTGTGACAAAACCAATTGAATAAAGTGTTTGTATACTGTACTATGTAATCTCACACATAGCAAATGTTTGAATGTATTCGTCAAAATAGAAACTTCCAAAATTCATGTGTACCCGTAAATTCATGATTACATGAGCCCCTGTACTCGTCAATTTACCTTACACAATTATTCTGGTTCTTTCTATTTGTAGCACTACTATTGTTTAATCGCTCATGATTGTACCACCGTGAAATATAGTACATTGTTTGAAATCAATCATGTATGTACTAATATGAAATGTTTGTGTTTGCATTCTGCAAAGCTGGTGTTCAGCCCAGTTGTTTATACTAAAATCAATAGTATAAGGTGTTTGTGCTTGTTTGTGCTTACAGTTAGAGTGTGAAATATCACATCATCCCCTTGTTGAAGGAAATTTCGTCCCGAAATTTAACGTGCATTCTTAATGTTTGTTGTTGTTTTGAATAAGTGGGGATACTTTTTCATCCTTTGGTCTTCCCTTTCTCATGTGAATTCAGGACCACGTCTTGAATTCCACCGAACTTTGACTATCGAAATCTTGCTTTGTTTGAGTTGTTTGACCTCTCGGTCCATGATTTCAGTTGGTTCTTCAATGAACCGTAACTGTTCGTCCACTTGTATCTCCTCAAGTAGTGCAATCAATGTCTCACCAGAAAGACATTTCTTTATGCTTGAAATGTGAAAGACATCATGAACTCTACTGAGTTCATCCGGTAATTTAAGTTGATACACAACCGGACCAATCCTTTTCGGAATCTCAAAAGGTCCTACGTAACGTGGGCTAAGTTTCCCGCTCTTGCCAAATCGTATCACACCTTTCCAAGGTGATACCTTTAGTCATTTCCATTTGTCGCCTAGCGCGACAAGGTTTCCTTTAGGCGTCGAGTAGCGCGAAGGGCACAAAATCCAGCTTTTGTTGTTCTCTTCAATTCCAGACCCGTCCTCGCCCTACCGCGAGCTCGTTTCTTTGTATTCTCGTGCCAAATACATATGTTTGTGACCTGCAAGCATTCATTTACAAAACTGTGAAGCACCAGCTAATATAAATTACAAAACTAACTAAAAATTATGACAATTTCATTCGAGAATTACATCATTAATGACGAAATCACATTTGGTCGTGCTTGAAATCCACGTTGATTTGATGATTTTAATTATTACATGTTGATAGTATGCGAAAAATGGCGTTAGTATATCACAAAGAAACAACCATCACCTAATGTTTATTCAAATAGATGATCAACTAATTTCATGTCTATAATCATAACTCGGAAATGAAAAGAATGAGTGTAAGCGAAATCGCTAAACGAGGCTCCGATTTCAAGATACACTGAATCGAACATAGCGTTAAATAAGAGATCATATATTTTGAACTCTTTAGTTCTTGAAATAAAAACCATTGGAAAGATCTCGAAAAATCGTGAACGTAGGCGAAAACTGTGCGCAAAACGGAGTTCGTATGCTCCTGGAATCGCGAAACGAAAAAAATCAAAAATTTGAATAAACAAACGTGGGGAGGTACGCCCCGGGCCACGCACCCAGATGGGGCGTTGCGCTCGGAGGCCCCTGAGGCGGTAGAAAAGTTTAAAAATCAGATTTTTCACACAAAACAGATCCATTTCGTTTTCTAACCCTTCTAGTCGACTCCCAGACGAACCAACATCAATTTTTAGCATCCAAACTCCACTTTGAAGGTTTCTAAACATCCAGATCGCACCAAGGATTGTATCTACGTGTTCTGATCGTTGTTTTACCTGCAAAAATCTGTCAGATTAGGTAACGGTTTGTTTTAACCTTGTAGCTTGATTTTGATTGATTTAATCTTGTTTTTAAACGTAATGAGATAATTAGGGTTGTTGATTATTGCCTAGATGATGGGTAGGATTGAATATAAACAAAGAACACAATGTTCTAACGGGTAAATCCTTGTTTTGAGCCATTATAATGCCCGGTTTTCATGATAGCATAACTATGATTAAAATGGTTTAAACCATTTGATTGTAACAATGATTATGATTGTCTTGATCATTTCTTGAAATGCTAGGTTAAATCCAAGTGTTTCAAACTAATGACAACCATAAAGATAATCACCGGAATAATGATCTGATGTTATGATAACAGTCAGATTAGCACATTGAGCATGGTTATTAAACCTATTTTAATATCACATTCTCATGTTTCATGATACTTAAATGATCAATTACAAGGATTGACTATTCCTAAGCCAGAAATTCATCTAGAAATTGTTTAGTAAAATAATCAACAACAACATCTATTTGATTAATCCGAAAATGTCGTGATTAATTCAGTTAGTCATAAATTGTTATAGGAACCATATAGGATTTCCTATCAGCTGAACATCAAGATCATCATCATCAGCATATAACTGTGAGATCATAGCCCCCTCTCTTTCTCATTTTAAATGTCTATCAAAACTCGGGGTGGAACATGTAGATACAATTTCAAAACATATTTTATCAACTATTATGAAATCATATATCAATATTGTGACAACTAATACCTGACCGCCCGGCAAGTCCGTACGGTATGTGTACTTGTAAACAGTAATTATGTGTACATATACGATTGTAAACAGTACTTGTATTAACAGGATTCTAAATACAAGAACAGTTGTACGTATTTTCTTGTAAGTTTAAATAAATTAGGTACAACGTACATTCAAAACATTAGTTGTGTTTATCAAGTGAAAACTTAATGACAGTTAACACAACAAATCATGAGAAACAACGGGATTCAAACAGTTATCAGAAACAAATCGGTTGCGATCTGATATCCATAGATGACAGGAATCAGATGGCCGACATTTCAATGTGAAAACAAGGTGAAAACAGAATGTTTAGTTGAGTCCGACAGTGAGGAAACACAATTTAAACATAAACTGCAGTGTCGTTTCAGAATAACGAACTGACAGTGTGTTTGCGTGGGTGACGATTCACACAAACATATCTGTGAGTTTAATGTTCTGCAATGATGACTGGAAAGTAGAAAACAAAAGTCGGAAAGCAAAACCATCGTCGTGTTCGTTCGAATGATGATTTGAACGAATACGCGCGATGGTGACGCGATTCGACAAAACGAAAACGAAATACGACGCGAAACGATATTAAAATTAATTAAATAAAATAATAAACATTTTTACAATTTTGAAACTCATCAAATTAATTAAATTAACAACTTTATTTATTTATAATAAATTACGCGTAATTTTCCGGATACGCGACAAATTAACGAACCGAGCAACTGAAATGGACCCGGACACCACACGTGATATAAATAGGTTAAATGATGAGTTTAATTCATTTTTACATCCAAACACTCCCTTTTCTCTCTAATTTCCGGCTACACCAAGAACCATCACCAAGCCACCTTCAATCCACCATATCTTGCTCAATACTTAACCGATTCGAGTGATTCTTTCGCCCACGCGTAGCCCTCGACACCCTCTACTTGAAAGTACAACGGATCTGAGCAGATAACCAGCAAAATCGGAGGTATGGTGCTGTGAAAAACTCGAAAAATAGGGTTTTGTTGGTTTTGTTCGACCACCCATCTTTAACCTGCTTGTGTTCACCTTTCACGACTTCTATACCCTCAAGAACATCTCACACCTAAGGATAATCAGCGAAGGATTGGTCCTACAACCCTAAAACTGACGAGGATGATGATGGTTACTTACAGGTTCGCGGTTGTGAGGGGTGACAAGGAGGAGCCGAACCCTTATCATTGGCAGCTGAGCTTTCATGGCTCACGAACCCAACTCCGGCGAACCCCCATGCCGAACCAGTTCCTGCTCACGAACCCTCATCCTTGCATCTGAAAGCCACGAACCCTAGTCGAACCATACATCCTCGCCGAACCCATTTGCGGGTGACGAACCCTACTCCTACACGAACCTTTAATCTTCGAACGAACCTTGTGGTTGCTTAGAACAACATCACGAACCTGCCAGTTCCGAACCCTTCTCTGATATTGGAGACGAACCTTCGTGACAACACCACTGCCGAACCATTCTATAATAGCAGAACCATCACCTTGTTCGTCCAATTATCACAACCGTTTTGCTCATTTGTGAATCATCGGGTCCAAGCCTATGGGCCCAAGTCTTTTGATTCGGCCAGTCCATGTGAATATTTCTAGGCCATACACAAACCTTCGGCTTACTATAATTGATCCAGCCCACCCGTCATACAACCGACCCAATTTCCTTTACCCAGGCCCAAGAGACAATTGTAGGCCTCATTTTTTATTCCATGCAGAAGTTTCAATCGGCCCACTTCAGCAAATTCTAGGCCCAAGTGCAAATGATATCCATACCCCCACGGCCCAAATGCCATCCTGGGCCCATGTTATTCAGCCCACACATACCTCCCTCGGCCCAGTAAATTTTAGTCAGCCCACACGAAAATCATGAGGCCCAATTGGCCCAATAACATCTACTTGGTCCAACACATGTGATAGCCCACACAACTTCATAGCCCAACCGATCCAACTCTAATTCAATTGGCCCATTTTCGAGGATTGGTCCATGTTGGTCACTAGGCCATGTAATTTGGCCCATGTTGTTTAACTTAGGCCCACGCGAACTACGGTTCACACGACTCACATTCGGCCCAATGAGTTTCAAGATAACCTAAATTCAAGAGTTAATACATTAAACGAGATTAAGGTATGACGCACATTCTTAATTATTCAATTAAATTGTTACAAGATGACAAAGTTTTAGAAATGAATTCATAAATCCTAAAACAATTTAATTTTGGGTATAATCACAATTGGTTTCAAGTGTTAAGTCAAATAAACAAAAGACCAAGTAAAATCACTACAATTACTTAGGGCCGAACGAAGAGCGATACCGAGACACGCATGTGTTAGCCAACTCTTGGGCTAACACATACATGCACTTAAATCCTCAAGGTTTATACTTATAAGTTATAAATACAATGTAAATTCAATACAGGGTCGTAAAACAAACTCAAGGTCAATCAAGAGCGCGTGTCATCTTTCTTTTAAGCTAAGTCAACCCTACTACTACAAGGTGAGTTCATATGCCTCTTTTACTTTAATCTTAACTGATTTTAACTCTCGGGGCTGAGAAACATGTTTACTTTTATTTATTTGAAAGTTTTACTTAACATGTTAATTATACTCTGATTAAATGATATTAAATTGTTTATTATCATATATCATTGTATGCATGCTTGTATGATTATGAGATAACAGGGAAACTCAGATGGTTATGATAATGAAATTTCTAAATCATCAATTCTTTAGAATAACTTAGTTATAAGAAGATAGCTTATAACACTTAGTTATTTCCACATGAGCAAATACTTAGGCAATTTACACCTAATTATTGAATGAGAACAATCCCACATGGAGACTTTGGGATCACACGGATTTCAGTAAATGATGATCATGATAACGTAACTTCATGGGATTCTTATCATTTACGGATGATTATCATAATGTAATAAGACAGGTTCTTATTCAACTTTGATAATCACATGAGGACAATCCCACACGGAGACTTTGGGATCACATGGAATTCAGTAAATGATGATCATGATAACGTAACTTCATGAGATTCTTATCATTTACACATAATTAACATAATGTAATAAGACAAGATCTTATTCGACCTTGTTAAGTACACGAGAACAATCCCACATGAATACTTTGGGATCACACGGATTTCAGTAAATGATGATCATGATAACGTAACTTCATGGGATTCTTATCATTTACAGATGATTATCATAATGTAATAAGACAAGTTCTTATTCAACTTTGATAATCACATGAGGACAATCCCACACGGAGACTTTGGGATCACATGGCGGGATAGGAGAGAATGGAATGCATTTTAATCTGATTACGTGAGGGTTAAAATGGATTTCATTCGGATTCTATACGCTGCATTTGGGAAACATGATGAACAGTTAACTAACACTTCTAATTAATTAAAAGTGTAACATAAAAGTTAACCTCACAAGTAATAGAATAATACAAGGATCAGATTTAATTAATCTAAATTCCTTAATTCAACGAGGGTTTATCAATACTTCGGTTTGATAACTAAACCCCTCTTACTATATTATTCTACATATGATGACACATCGGACAAATTGGATGATTGGGAAATGGATATCTTTAGTTGTATCGCAAGTGGTGTGGAATTTGGTTGAGTATGTGGTGGGATAGCGTCTGGGCTTGAACCTTTCGTGATTCCCAATATATAAGCATACTTAATCAGGTGATATACTACTTGTACATATAACTAAGGAGAGGCCATTGGGTGGAACAGGTGAAACAAGTATTACAAGCAACAAATATGACATTGTGAATGTGTGCATGATCAATTCATCGGTTTTCAATTACTTACTTATGAACTCACCAACCTAGTGTTGACTTTGTTTTAAATACATGTTTCTCAGGTGACGAACAGGTGTAGACATATACATGCAAGGATTAAGCTAGTGGACTTTTAGAAGACCTAGCTTTATTTTGTGTTGCATGCTTTTGGTGCTTAAACAACGAATCATCTTTTGTATATCTTGTACATATACAAGATATAGTTGCATTGATTCTTTTGGTAGATTTACTTGATTAAATTATGAATGATACGGTGTAATTTAATCTTGTAATTCTATATCATGGATGTGTTAGCATTTCTCATTTATTTATCATGTGCTATATAACAATCTGATCATTTGATTATCACTCAAAGATATCGCGCCCAGGGAACTTTCCGCCTAACGGGAAAGCCCGATCCGTTCCCGCCGGCCCGGGGTGTGACAAATATCATGAGGAAAATCATGATAAACATTTATCAACACTGTGAAATCATATATTAGTATCATCATGAAAATCATGGCAAACTATTATCAAGTAATCTTTTATCAAATCATTAAAACAAGCGTATCACATGGGAACTTTGGTTATGTGGAGGCTATTTGGGCACATTCTTATGTGAACATCATTAACTTGTTATCAAGCCCTTGGTAGTACTGGTATGATCATATGCGGGAACACAAGATCATTATCACAAATCACTCCAACCGTGGGTTGGACCTCATCATGTGAGCTAACAATCATTACTAACGATCATTTATCATTAGGTTTGATGTTTGGATGCTCAAGTAGATTCAATTTCAAAGTACCTGTTTGATCACTTATGATTACTACATCCTAAAAATCATTGTTTGAACAATCAATTTAAATCAACAAAACCTATGAATCTCACTCAACCATTCGTAGTTGACTTTTATTTACATGTTTCAGGTAACGTGGAGCTTCAGTAAAGCAATCTAGGTCAGGATCAACAGCAGAAATAGTTATGACCTAGAAAGAAAACAAAAACATCGTATTGTATAATAATTATCTTACGATAAACTTGTTGTATAATATGTATGTTATGTTTGTTTAAATGAACCTAATTTTATGAAACATAGTAAATCATGGGTTATTCTCCAACATTGGCACATAAACACATAGTCACGCGCCGTGGATTCCGCACTCGGCGTGGGTTGTGACAGATGTGGTATCAGAGCCAAGGTTGTAGAGAATTAGGTTAACCTTAATGGATGACCAGACTACAACTTAAGCGTCCCTTATGTGTTTATGTGATTTATTACCTGAAACTTCTCATCCTTATCTTATGCATCATGCTAAATCTATTGTTTGTCGTTCTGTCTTTAGAATGGCCGACAATAATCCCAACGATGAGACAGACCTTTGGGCAGCTATCATCACTCGACAAAAGACGCAAGTGTTGCCAACTCTAGTTACTCAACTGAACAAATCTTATCAAAACTCTCTTAATGGTTCTCAGTATCGTCCTACTCAGAATAATGGTGAAAATTCGAATAGCTTTACCTTTAAGCAATTCAACGATGCTAGACCCAAAACTTTCTCTGGGATAGAAGGTGCCACTGGACTCATTCAGTGGTTTGAATCGATTGAGGATACTTTGGACTACACTAATTGTCCAGAGGATCAAAAAGTGAAAATGGCTGCAAGCACGTTCCAACAGGGAGCCTTGACATGGTGGAATGACGAAAAGAAGAATAGAGGCAGGGAAGCGGCCTTAAGCATGTCTTCGACCGATTTCAAAGCTCTTTTGGTTACGCAATTTTGTCCCAAACATGAAATGAAGAATTTGGAAGATGAACTATACAGTCTAGTTCAAGTATGTGGAAACAATCGCACCTATACTACCCGATTTCAAGAGCTCAGTACCTTGGTACCTCACATGGTTACTCCTGTATCCCGCCAAATCTACATGTACATTGGGGGATTACCATTGCTTATCAGGAGTATGGTGATGGGTAGTAAACCAGCAACTCTGCAATCAGCAATACATCTGGCTGCTGCTATTACCAATGAATTTGTGAAGGGTGGTTAGCTTACTAGAACAGATGATGTTCTTCCTGTGGTTAAGGAAGAAACGAAGCTAACAAAGCCACCTATGAAGAAGCAGAAAACCAATTAAAGTTTTGCAATATCATCAACCCCATCTGCTTCTATAAATCAAGCACCATCAGTTGTAGAGTCAACAACAAACTCCAGGATAACATACACTGGACCCCACCCTCTATGTAACAACTGCAAGTATCATCACCCATTTGGTCGACAATGCTTGAAATGTACCAAGTGTGGGAGATATGGCCATCTGGAGAACAAGTGTCAATTCACTGGGAAATTAGTCACTGCAGCTACGTCGATGCCTACACCAAAACCAGTTGGTTCAGCATGCTTTGAATGTGGAGCAACTGCTTATTTCAGGAACAGATGTCCTAGACTTTCTAACAACAACCAAGGTCAAAATGCTCCAGCAAGCGTGTTTGCTATGACTACTCCTGAAGCACGTGAAGAAACAACGGTTGTCACAGGTACGTTCACTATTAACGATCATTATGCTTCAGTTCTCTTTGATACTGGTGCCGACAAGAGTTTTGTCTAAACATCAATTATACATCATTTAGGTAAATCAGTAGAAGTATTAAAACCCCTGTATACCATAGAAATAGCAAACGGTAAACTTATAAATGCCAATTCTATCATTCGCGATTGTACCTTGAAACTCAATGATCATGAATTCTCTATCAATTTGATCCCAATGAACTTGGGAAGCTTTGACATGGTTGTGGGCATGGATTGGTTATCTCCTAATCGTGCTGAAATAGTTTGTTCAAATAAGCTTGTACAAATTCCGTTACCATCTAGGGAAACATTACGAGTCTATGGAGACAAGCCTTGTCGTACACTCAAAATAGTATCATGCATCAAGGCTCGAAGCTATCTTTGCAAACAATATCCTGCTTTCCTAGCACATGTTGTGGCTAAGGAATCTCCTAAGAAAACTATTCAGGATATTCCTGTCATTTGTAATTTTCCAGAAGTATTCCCTGATGAACTACCTGGACTTCCACCAATACGTCAAGTTGAATTCAGAATAGATCTTATACCTATGGCAAATCCTGTTGCTAAAACACCTTATCGTCTTGCACCATCTAAGATGCAAGGACTCTCAAGTCAGCTACAAGAGTTGTTAGATAAAGGCTTTATTAGACCTAGTTATTCTCCCTGGGGTGCACCAATTTTATTCGTCAAAAAGAAAGATGGATCGTTTAGAATGTGCATCGACTATCGTGAACTCAACAAGTTAATTATCAAGAATCGTTATGCATTACCAAGGATCAATGATTTATTCGATCAACTTCAAGGAGCTACTTATTTCTCTAAGATTGATCTTCGATCTGGTTATCATCAACTGAGAGTTCATGATGATGACATTTATAAAACAGCGTTAAGAACACGCTATGGACACTATGAATTTTTGGTTATGCCTTTCGAACTAACCAATGCTCCTGCGGTGTTCATGGACCTTATGAACAGGATGTGTAGACCCTATTTAGATCAATTTGTCATTGTCTTCATTGACGACATTTTGATTTACTCTAAGTCTGAGAAGGATCATGAAACTCATCTCAGGCTGATTTTGGAACTTCTAAAGAAAGAACAACTTTACGCCAAGTTCTCGAAATGCGAGTTTTGGATGAAAGAAGTTAAATTTTTAGGTCATGTTGTGGATCAGCAAGGTATTCATGTAGATCCAGCCAAAATTGAAGCTATAAAAGACTGGAAAGCACCAAAGACACCATCAGAAATTCGTTCTTTCCTAGGATTAGCTGGATACTATCGGCGATTTATTGCCAATTTTTCCTAAATAGTTGTTCCACTTACTACTCTCACTCAGAAGGATCAACCATTCATTTGGGGTGAAGCACAAGAAGATGCATTCCAATTACTTAAACACAAGCTATGCAATTCACCTATTCTTAGTCTACCAGAAGGTAACAATGACTTCACAGTTTATTGTGATGCTTCTAACTTGGGTCTTGGTTGCGTGCTAATGCAACGAGACAAAGTCATTGCTTATGCGTCACGACAACTCAAGATTCATGAAAAGAACTATACGACACATGATCTTGAGTTAGGTGCTGTAATTTTTGCTTTGAAAATTTGGAGACATTATCTTTATGGTACCAAATGTGTTATTTACACAGACCATAAAAGTCTTCAACACATTTTTGATCAAAAGGAACTTAATATGCGACAAAGACGTTGGATAGAATTGCTCAATTATTACGACTCTGAAATCCGCTATCACCCAGGCAAAGCTAATATGGTGGCAGACGCATTGAGTCGAAAAGACAGAGTTAAACCCAGAAGAGTGTGAGCATTGGAGATGACTATTCAGACTAATCTCATACCCCAAATCCATGAAGCACAACGAAAGGCACTTACTGAGACTCATGACTCTAACGAAGCTTTACAAAGTTCAAATCAACAATTTGAAACAAAATCAGATGGAGCATACTATTTCTTAAATCGAATATGGGTAACTTATTTTGGCAATCTAAGGAAAGTAATTATGGATGAAGCCCGTAAATCTCAAAATTCGATTCACCCAGGCGCAGACAAGATGTACCAAGATCTTCGTGAATTGTATTGGTGGCCTGTAATGAAGAAAGACATTGCTACATATGTAAGTAAATGCCTCACGTGTTTACGAGTAAAAGCTGAACATCAAAGACCCTCTGGGTTACTACAACCATTGGAGATCCCAGTATGGAAATGGGAGCAAATCTCTATGGACTTCATAACTAAATTACCTAAAACGCCTAGGGGTCATGATGCAATTTGGGTTATTGTAGATCGATTGACTAAGTCAGCACATTTCTTAGCCATTCGAGAAGATTACAATACGAACAGATTAGCCAAACTTTACCTTGATGAAATTGTAAGCAGACACGGAGTGCCAATATCAATTATCTCTGATAGAGATAGCAGATTTACTTCAAGAGTTTGGCAAACGTTTCAAAAGGCTTTGGGTTCAAAACTTAATCTTAGCACAGCTTACCATCCTCAAACTGATTGCCAAACCGAACGAACCATTCATGTTTTAGAAGATATGTTAAGATGTTGTGTTATTGATTTCGGGGGTAGCTGGGACACTCACCTTCCTCTTGTTGAATTCTCTTACAACAACAGCTATCACACAAGTACCAAGTGTGCACCATTTGAAGCCTTGTATGGACGAAAATGAAGGTCTCCTGTTTGCTGGGCTGAAGTAGGTGAAAGCCAATTCACATGTCCGGAACTTATACAAGAAACAACTTATAAGATTGCTGTTATACGAGATCGAATCAAGGCTGCGCATGATCGTCAAAAGAGCTACGCTGATACTCGAAGAAAGCCTATAGAATTCCAAATCGGTGACAAAGTTATGTTAAAAGTCTCTCTGTGGAAAGGCATAGTCAGATTCGGAAGACAAAGTAAACTAGCATCTAGATATGTTGGTCCTTTCAAGATCCTTGAAAGGATTGGACCAGTAGCATATCGATTGGAATTACCTTCCGAACTTAGCAATATACATGATGTATTTCATGTATGCAATCTTAAAAAGTGTCTATCAGATGAATCACAAGTCCTACCTATTGAAGAAATTCAAGTTGAAGATAAGCTTCAGTTTGTTGAAGAACCTATTGACGTAATGGATCGAGAAGTTAAGAAACTAAAACGCAGTCGGATACCTATCGTGAAGATTAGATGGAATTCCAAGCGCATGCCTGAGTTCATTTGGGAACGTGAGGATCGTATGAAAAAGAAATATCCTCACTTGTTTTCATAAACAGACAATCATAGATGAGCGGAAACTGAATTTCGGGACGAAATTCCAATAACAGGGGAGACTGTGACAATTTCATTCGAGAATTACGTCATTAATGACGAAATCACATTTGGTCGTGCTTGAAATCCACGTTGATTTGATGATTTTAATTATTACAGGTTGATAGTATGCGAAAAATGGCGTTAGTAGATCGCAAAGAAACATCCATCACCTAATGTTTATTCAAATAGATGATCAACTGATTTCATGTCTAGAATCATAACTCGGAAATAAAAAGAATGAGTGTAAGCGAAATCGCGAAACTAGGCTTCGATTTCAAGATACACTGAATCGAACATAGCGTTAAATAAGAGATCATATATTTTGAACTCTTTAGGTCTTGAAATTATAACCATTGGAAAGAGATCGAAAAATCGTGAACGTAGGCGAAAACCGTGCGAAAAACGGAGTTCGTATGCTCCCGGAATCGCGAAGCGAAAAAAATCAAAAATTTGAATAAACAAACGTGGGGAGGTATGCCCCGGGCCACGCATCCATATGGGGCGGTGCGCCCGGAGGCGGTGGAAAAGTTAAAAAATCAGATTTTTCACGCAGAACATATCCATTTCGTTTTCTAACCCTTCTGCTCGACTCCCAGACGAACCAACATCAATTTTTAGCATCCAAACTCCACTTTGAAGGTTTCTAAACATCCAGATCGCACCAAGGTTTGTATCTACGAGTTCTGGTCGTTGTTTTACCCGCAGAAATCCGTCAGATTAGGTAACGGTTCGTTTTAACCTTTTAGCTAGATTTTGATTGATTTAATCTTGTTTTTAAACGTAATGAGATAATTAGGGTTGTTGATTATTGGCTAGATGATGGTTAGGATTGATTATAAACAAAGAACACAATGTTCTAACGGGTAAATCCTTGTTTTGAGCCATTATAATGCTCGGTTTTCATGATAGCATAACTATGATTAAAATGGTTTAAACCATTTGATTGTAACAATGATTATGATTGTCTTGATCATTTCTTGAAATGCTAGGTTAAATCCAAGTGTTTCAAACTAATGACAACCATAAAGATGATCACCGGAATAATGATCTGATGTTATGATAACAGTCAGATTAGCACATTGAGCATGGTTATTAAACCAATTTTAATATCACATTCTCATGTTTCATGATACCTAAATGTTCAATTACAAGGATTGACTATTCCTAAGCCAGAAATTTATCTAGAAATTGTTTAGTAAAATAATCAAAAACAACATCTATTTGATTAATCCGAAAATGTCGTGATTAATTCTGTTAGTCATAAATTGTTATAGGAACCATATAGGATTTCCTATCAGCTGAACATCAAGATCATCATCATCAGCATATAACTGTGAGATCATAGCCCCCTCTCTTTCTCTTTTTAAATGTCTATCAAAACTCGGGGTGGAACATGTAGATACAATTTCAAAACGTATTTTATCAACTATTATGAAATCATATATCAATATCATGAGGAAAATCATGATAAACATTTATCAACACTGTGAAATCATATATCAGTATCATCATGAAAATCATGGCAAACTATTATCAAGTAATCTTTTATCAAATCATTAAAACAAGCGTATCACTTGGAAACTTTGGTTATGTGGAGGCTATTTGGGCACATTCTTATGTGAACATCATTAACTTGTTATCAAGCTCTTGGTAGTACTGATATGATCATATGCGGGAACACAAGGTCATTATCACAAATCGCTCCAACAGTGGGTTGGATCTCATCATGTGAGCTAACAATCATTACTAACGATCATTTATCATTAGGTTTGATGTTTGCATGCTCAAGTAGATTCAATTTCAAAGTACCTGTTTGATCACTTGTGATTACTACAACCTAAAAATCATTGTTTGAACAATCAATTTAAATCAACAAAACCTATGAATCTCACTCAACTATTCGTAGTTGACTTTTATTTACATGTTTCAGGTAACAGGGAGCTTCAGTTAAGCAATCTAGGTCAGGATCAACAGTAGAAAGAGTTATGACATAGAAAGAAAACAAAAACATCGTATTGTATAATAATTATCTTACGATAAACTTGTTGTATAATATGTATGTTATGTTTGTTTAAATGAACCTAATTTTATGAAACATAGTAAATCATGGGTTATTCTCCAACATTGGCACATAAACACATAGTCACGCGCCGTGGATTCCACACTCGGCGTGGGTTGTGACAAAAATGTACAGAAATAATTAAAAACAACCGAGTAAACTGATGTGTTTAGCAACACAACAGCCGCCAAGAACCAGTTCCTCCAGATGCACGAGTTGGATGAGCTACGCGACGAGTCGTATGCTCGGTCGTAGAGTTATAAGGAGCGCACGAAGGCGCTGCACGACCGGAGACTGAAGAAGGTGAAGGATTTTGAAAATGGCAATTGAGTTCAGGTTTATGACTCGATATTGAGGCTTTTTTCAGGAAAGCTAAAGTCAAGATAGAGAGGCCCTTTCGTTATTCGTGAGGTGTTCCCGCATGGTGCGGTTGAATTGGAATCAGGGGACCACACCTGGAAGGTAAATGGGCACCGTTTGAAGCCCTACATTGGAGGTCCGGTACCATCAGATGAGGAGATTGTTCTCCTTGAATTCCGAGCAGATTAGGGATTCGGGCTTCGGCCCAACTTGTATATACTGTACATAGTTTTAATTAAGTATTTCGAGTCTTATGTGATTGGTGATGTATTTATGCTTATGCGATTGTGTTAGATTCAAGTGTGGGTATTCGTTTCACGTACATTCGATATTACCATTTCAATCAGGTGATTACCATACCCCACTTTCAATCTGATCATTTTAAGCATCACCGATCACTAACTTGATTTTCTTTGATTTAGGTTTATTAGAACAATTTTACTTTTAAAAATTTAGCGTTTAATTTAGTTTTAAATCTTATTTAGTTTTAATTTTGTTAATTATTTAATTTATTAGAATTTAATTTAGTTTAATATTACTAGTTTAATTTTTTTTATTTGAATTATATTTTAGTTTAATCGCATTAGTTATAATTTTTTAGGATTTAACTTAGTTTTTTACTAGTTTAGTTTTTTTTTAGGATTTTCTTTTATTTAAAATTAGTTAACACACACATAAAAAAATAGAAAATTAATTAAAAAGAACCCTAGATGCAACACCCCGCCCCAAGTAATCACACCAGGCGATGCGCGCGGATCCAGGGCTCAGAATTCAAACCGTTGCACTTAGGCGCAATGCCCAGAACCAACGTTTGGTCTGAAGCGTTGCGCGCGGGTCCAAGAATTTCGAAAAAAAAATATAAAAACTCAGTTTCCACAACTATGCCTCAACCATATCACAACCACGCCTACCACCGTCTACATGCAGGACATCACCATCCAGAAGAAAAACGAACTCCACCGTCACCTACGACCTCCACCGGCTATTACCATCATCATCTCCGATCAACTGCTGCTCGTGTTCCACCACCAATCATCTCCATACTCCGGTAGCCATCAACACTAATGTCACACCCCCACCTCTCGTCACCTGAGATGATGTCATAAGTCTCATTCTATTGGTTGCGGAAGCATAGTGGTGATGTCTCCGAGATGAGGTGTGACTTACTTGAACCGATATCACAGCACACAGATTCACTTAAAATAAATATAATACATAGGTTTCGTCAATACAATAATATAATATCTTAGTTTATTACACAAACTAAACTCCTTAGTTACTTAAGTGTAACGTGCATCCTCACCGTGTTGTCACCGTTGACCTGCAAAAATGTTAAGTTTGAAACGTCAGCACAAAGCTGGTGAGTTCGACAATTCAGTTAGAACAATATGATATGATAAGTATGTTCACAAAGAGTTCAGTTCTGTATAACCATGGGACCCGTATCTAGTTCCTTTCGGACAGTTGTTCGTTCACGAAGATACTACCCGTCGGTAAATATCTTATTGCCTCATTATCTTAATGTCTATCACTAACATCAAGAAGTTGTTACGGAAACAGGCACCAAACATTCACACCAGGGGAGATGCAATCCTCCCAGCAAATGGGTTGTCAGCCAATAGTATTATCAATGATTCCTGTTCGGCCCCACATGGGTTCACTAGATACAGTTAACGAGATGAGGACTTTTGAAACTGTGATAGTTGTTACTAACGGCAAAATCCCATGAAATCACACAAAAAGTCACATGAAATCACACAGATATCAGTGATGCATATCATATGTTCAGAAAATGAGTTACAGATTTACCCCGATGTTTATAAAACTTTAAATAGAAAAGGGGTTGTACGAAACTCACTTGATATCTCACAGCAATAGGAACACTCGCAACTGGTGCTAATGATGAGATTCTGCATTAGTTTATGTTTAACAAGTTATTAATGTTCCAATCTACTGATTAAATACTTTTGAACGTCCAATGTCAAAGACATTGCCTTGATAGTCATCAAACCGATATTAAGTTATTAATTAGCCATTTTATTGACTTATCATACAATGTATGATAATGTAGGAACCTATACTGATTCAGGTTCCCAATACTAAGTTGATGACACACTTGATTAATCAATATAATCTCAGATTAACCAAATAGTTAATGTTGTTGATTATAATGCTAAAGCAGTTCCTAGACCGTTTAATGGCTTGAGAATGACTAATCCTTGTTATTGATTACCCAAATATCATGGAATATCACAATGTAGTATTAGAATAGGTTTAATAACCATATTTAACATACTAATCTGACTGTTATCAGAAACATCAGAAAATCGTTCCAATGAGTTAGTTTGAAACACGTGGCTTTCACGTTGCATGTCAAAGATTAATCAAACTAATCCTCTACATTGTCATAATCAAATGGTTTAAACCATTATAACCATTGTTATGATTCCATGCAAACCGGGCATTACAACGGCTCAAAACAAGGATTTACCCGTTAACAGTTCGAGTTTGTCATTTCTAATCAATCCTAGCCATCATCTAGGCAATAATCAACAACCCTAACTATATCATTACATTCAAAATCAAGATTTAATCATTTATAATCAAACTAGATGGTTTTAAAATGAACCATTACCTATTCTGACGGATTCCAACGGATGAAATGATGATCAGAACTTGTTTTAACGCTTCTTGATGCGATCTAAACGTCATGAGGCCTTCAAACTTGAGTTTTTGCTGGATCAGATGATTATTTTTGTGGGTGATGGTTGCTGGCGTCGAGAGGAAGATAAGAATGAAGATGATGATGAAAATCTGATATTTCAAGCAAGTTGGCGACTTCTCCATCTGTCGCGTACCGCGAAGATAAGAAAAGTATGCTTCGCGTACCGCGAAGAAATCCGGAGAAATCTCAGATATTTTCAGGCATCGCGTACCGCGGAGAACCCTTAGCTCCTCCTTAGCGCACCGCGAAAACCATTTTTTTCCCTTTTTCGACAGACACTTCGTTTTACGATTCCAGATCATCCATAACTCCGTTTTGTACGCTGTTTTCGCCCATGTTCCTCATTTTTCGCATACTATCATTCTGCAATAATCAAAATTGATAACTCAACATGGATATCAAGCACGATCAAAGGTGCTCGTTTCTTTGATGACGTAACTCTTTGTACGCAATTATCACAACTACTTCAGTCGCCATCCCCGTTGCTGCTCCAACCGTCGCACTCTGGTCCACGGTATCTATCAACAACCACAACCACTACTGTTGTCATCTACGCCACCATCTCCGCACTCGACACCGGTAAAACCCCCTTTTTTTCTTAATTTTTTTCGATTCTTAGATTAGAAATCAATGTAGTTTAGATTAGTTTAGTGTTGTTTGGGATTGATTTTGATCGAAAAATGGTCCGGGAGACATCGGGGTGGTTGGATTTCATCATTAAGGTTATCCTAGCCTTAGGCGTATCGCCCGGGGGTATCTTCTGGTTCCAGGCGTACCGCCCGGACCCGCTAATTCAATTTTTCTTTTTATTTTAAAGTTTAATTTTAATTCTAGAAAAATAAATAAGTAACAGCTTATAAATGGATGTCAAAACATCTTTTGTTTATGGGAAAGTGAAATAAGAAATATATGTTTGTCAACCTCTAGGATTTGTTGACTCTGATCATCCAAAGCATGTTTATAGGCTCGATAAAACATTATATGGCCTTCATCAGGCTCCACGGGCCTGGTATGCTACACTGACAAAACATCTGCTGGGTCAAGGATATACACGGGGCACAATTGATCAGACTCTGTTTCTCAAAAGAGTTGATGATATTATTTGGGTTCAAATTTATGCTAATGGCATCATTTTTGGATCAACCAGTGAGAGGTTTTGCAAGAAATTTGAAAGCATGATGAAGAAGAAATTTGAAATGAGCTCATTGGGAGAAATGACCACATTCTTGGGATTACAAGTTCGTCAAAATTCAGAGGGTATTCCCATTCATCAAAGCAAATATGTGACACCTTGTGCTCACGTCTGATGAACATGGCTCTAAGGTCAATCAAACTCATTATCGCTCCTTGATCGGGTCGTTGATCTATCTCACTTCAAGTCGGCCATATATTATGTTTGTAGTGTGTCAATGTGCACGTTATCAGTCAACACCAAGACTTTCCCATCTGACTGCGGTTTACAGGATCTTTAGATATCTAAAAGGGAAGCCCCTCTTTGTTTTGTGGTATCCTTGAAATTCTAAATTTGATCTCTATGCCTTTAGTGACAGTGATTACGGAGGATGTGACATTGATCGTAAGTCCACCTCTCCTAGATGTCAATTTCTGCGAGACAGGCTCATTTCAAGGCAATGCAAGAAACAACAAACCGTTTCTATCTCCACTGCAGAGGCTGAGTATGTTGCAGTATCTGCTTGCTGTTATCAGGTGATATGGACACAACATCAACTGCTGGACTACGGTTTAAATTTCAATAACACTCCAATTTTTTGTGAAAACGTTGCAGCAATCCAAATTTGAACCCGGTTCAACACTCTAATACCAAGCACATTAACATGAAAATCCACTTTATCAGAGATTGCTATGACCATAAACTAATTAAAATGGAAAAATTGGCACAAAATTAAATATGGCTAACATGTTCACCAAGCCGATGAGCATCTCTACCTTCAATGTGCTTGTGGAATTGCTCAAAATGATTGTTTTTAAGGATTGATCACTTGGTGTGCTTTAAATGAGTTCTTTTGGAGTCTTTTCTTACATTTCATACAAATTTATTTTAATAAATTTTTTCATACCATATGAATAAACTTAGGGGGAGAAATATGCAAAAGAAATTAAGTCTAGACATATTTTGGGAAATGATATAAACTTTCGTGATAAAGGGTCCGTTAAAATGTCTGAAATACGCTATCTCTGAAAAACTGAGGTTGAAATGATATGTTGGTAGGCTCACTTGACTGAAATAGTTGATCTATTATGTGCTTAACTAAAGAAATTGTGTGTTGTGTTGTGGAAATATCACTACTTAAAAGAGTGCATTACCTATTTGACTGCCTTACAAATCTTAAGACACTTTTAATATGCACGAGATTCTGAAAATATGTCAAAAATCGAGTGCTTTCTCTGAAAGTGCTTTGCGTTTGTACATAAAATTTTGTAGTGCTCATGAATGTCTTCTCTCTGTTATGCTTTCTCAGAGA
Organism: Mikania micrantha; assembly: GCA_009363875.1. NCBI lineage: Eukaryota > Viridiplantae > Streptophyta > Magnoliopsida > Asterales > Asteraceae > Mikania > Mikania micrantha. Next base: position 46,211,897 of record CM018691.1, on the reverse strand, counting down.
CCATAGAAGTGTAACTCTCTTTGTTCTGTTTTTGCGGAGACATGAGATGTTACTTTCATCCATGAGCACATGCTCCGAAATCTGGATCTGCTCACACCAATAAAAGATACCTTAGAGCACTGTGACACTTCGTAATTTCCAGGTCAGCAATTCTATTATTTTTAATAATAATGTTATTATTATTCCATACGTGGCACTAGAATAAATGCATTTAGTGTGACACGTGGCACAACAATCTGAACACGCCGATGATTCAAGGAATTATCGCACAACACTCGCACGTGTCTTGAATAACGAACGTTGGTGAACGGATCAAGCGGTAACACGAAAACACTGCACTTAGGTTCGGTGAACCTAAATTAGCTAGAACAAGACCAATATGACGAGAAACGATGATCGTATTCCAGAAATACGAAAGATTCGGTTCAAAACAATGAATTGGGCCTATTGGGCTCAGCCGAAATCCATCGCGGTACGCGATGGGCATACGATTGGGCTTTCGCGGTACGCGAAGCCTGAGCGGGAAAATTTGAATTCTCCGAAAAACGTCGCGGTACGCGACGACCGATCAACTTCCACCACCGCGGTACGCAGCGTGTTTCGGAAACAGAATTATTATTTTAATCACCGCGGTACGCGGGGTTGCTTTTTGGGCAGTCTCCGCGGTACGCGAAGACCCCAACACGCAAAAATCTTATAAATCCAATGTTAATCATTCTGTTACCCCCTCCTCCGATTTCTCTCGACTGAAACCACCTCTCTCGACCATATTCTCTCTGCTACACCATTGTTGCTCCATTGGAAGCCATTATTGTGATTTTGGAAGATCAAAATCGAAGATAGGAAGCTTGAGAGAAAGATTCGGGGAAGACAAAAACACCACACCACTTGTGATGAGTTCCAGAAGCTTTTGAAGCTCCCTAGTTCTGTTCCATCGAGATTCAAGCATCCAAAGAAGCCTTAGAGGTAGTTTCTATGGTCAAAACTCCTTAAAATCGCATATAGGCACACATGCAAGCCATTTAGGCCACATGCATCACTACCACCACCATTGTCACGAATTTTTTGATGTTAATAATCTGTTAATGAATGTGTTTGTTACTGATTTGATGATCTCGTGATGATCCATGGAGATTTTGATTGAATATGATGTTGATTTGTTGATTTGGTGAAGAGATATGCACTTTTAACAACATGCATGTATGATCTAACATGATTCACATGATACTTGGTATTGAAATGTTGCTAGATATGTTAATGATGATGTTCTACACGATTTAAGATGTTGGATGATGTCAAAATAGGTTATTTAGGACATATTGCTAAAAATAGTAACTTTTATGTTACAAATTGTGCAATTTTGATGAAATGGTAACATGCACGTGCTTAGGTCTATATGCTATGCTTAAAGGATGATTAGAAACTATTGAGATGGATACTTGATGCATAGAAATGTCTAGAATAGTCAAAAGTATGATTTTTGTAAACGTTACTATAAATAGTAACTTTTTGTCACAAGGTTGCAAATTGATAAAATGTATGATAATGTCTTGAGTCTAGCATGCTCATTTGGTGATTATATGATGATATTGGAAAGTATATATATTGTGAAACTTGATTTGGTGATATTTTTATAAGTTACTAAATATAGTAACTTTATTTTATAAAGTTTACGATTCGTCACACGTTAGTCGTAATGATCATGATTAATAGACTATTTAGGACTAATATGATGATATTAGATGATGTTGATTGTTAAACTTGTGGTAATATGCTTATTTTAGAAACTTTCCAAATATGGAAACTTTTACGCGCAAACTATGCTAAACCGGCTATGTGTAACTATGTGCTATGTGATAACATGCTCATATAGGATAAATATGCATGTTAGAATAATCGAAATGTGATTTTATGCATAACTTGCCAAATATGGAAACTTTTTCTAAAATAGAAACTTACCATAAATAAGTTTTCTCATCAAAATGATTTTGGTATCCGTACGTTTCACACGACACTAAAACCGCACGATACACGAACACTTGATCCAAACCGTCACCAACGGGTCGTTAGGTCAAACACGATCGACACGGGTAAACACGGTCAGCTCGACCACTCAGTGTTGTTGAACACTAACATGGTCCGGTGAGACCCACACTTGTGAACACAAACTCATAGTACCTATGTGATATAGGTGACTACTAGCCGGCGATCTACACTTACTCTATTGAGCTAACGCATTACATAAACTCAGGTGAGTTTACGGCCCCACTTTTACTCCTTGACTGCTTTTGCTAAACTATTGGGGTGAGAATACAATGCAACTGTTTTAGATATATGACTGGTATGTTGTGAAAACTATTTTCGAGTGTAACTATTATCGCATAAAGTCCTCACTTATCCTTACTGTCAATTGTATGACAAACGAGTCGTTATTACGTAGTACTACTGGGTTTGACTAACCCCACTCGGCAACAACGTTGACTGGAGGTCATAACGAGTGTAATATCGATGTGAATTGCGAGCTCAACGATGGCTCGCGGAGGAAAACGGAAACAGTCTAGTTTCGGTAAGATGACATGACACACTCTACGGATCGTAGTATCCAACAAACAACTTAACATACCCAGTATATGTCTGTTTACTTTTCTGTCTGTCTAAACCTGTGAACTCACCAACTTTATAGTTGACACTTTTTCGCATGTATTCTCAGGTAACTAATGGAGCTTACGCTAGAATACACACAAGGACGCATTAAGGAGTCAAGCTTACATATAGACTCACGTCCTAGGCTTGCGTGCATCTGTTATGTCTTGAAAACCATTTAAGCATTTGTAGTGTCTGTTTTGAACAATTACTTTCCGCTGCAACATATGCATTTCTGATGTACAACTTTCCGCTGCATACTTATGAAATCTTGTACCGCTTTACAAACTGTGTGAATGTGTAACTCATATAGAGTCATTCTATATGACCAAGAGCTATGATCCTGGCCACGTCACACCCACATGGACTGACACCACAAATGGAAATTTGGGGGTGTGACAGACTGGTATCAGAGCCTTGGTTATAGGGAACTAGGTTTGCATTTAGTGAACTTAGACTATAGCCACTGCTCTACATTAGACACTACACTAGAATTTGCACACTGACGTTAATTCTTTTATTGGAAATATTATGTACTAACATGAAAACTTACAGGATGGCTGACAACAATGGAAACGCTAGCAGGAACCCGGGCAAACGCCCAGCAGTTGACGACTTGACTGAGGAGAGTCGACGTAGGATCGACAGCATAGTAGCTCAAGTGGACGCGGAGATGGAGAGGCGGACCCAGATGTTAGCACGGGAACGCTACTGGGGGTGGTTGCCTAACCTCCTACGAGAGTGGGTAGTAGCTGAGCGGGTGCCTACCCCGCGATACAGAGGTGATACCTCTGAGGGTCCACGACTGCCGGCACTTGGGATGCCGATGAAGAGAGCTTTCGCGGCTCATGTTGCCGTAACCCGGCGGGAGCTTCGGAGGACCGCCGAGCTGTCCGAAGAGGTTCGTGTTCTTCGTGAGAAGAACGATCGCCTGGAAAGGCGAGGCGACCGGCTGGAGGAACAGAACGATCGCCTAGAGGAACAGGTGGAGGCACTACGTCTCCAAGTATCTCAGCTCATGTCTCAGCACGGGCAGATAGTCGATGTCGTGCAGGAGCACGACGGGCGTATCACGGAGAACCGGATGGACATAGTCGAGACGCAGGCGATGGTGCAGGCGAGCGACGCCATGCTTAACGCATGGGCGGCGCAATTTATCGAGGAGCCGCCAGCTGAGGATGACGGACCACAGTTTGAGGCAGAGGACCTCGAGGAAGGTGAGTTCGACGAGGATCCCGACGAGGATCCGGAGGAGGGCGATGACGATGATGAGAACACAGCTAGCGATATCTCCCATGTCTCCATGGACTCTGATTAGCAGATTTTCTTATTTGGCACTGTTTTGTTTTTCTTTTATTCCCTTTGGCCTAGATTAGCGGGATGTTCTCGGAGAATTTACATTGTACTTTCTTTTCAAATTATTGTATTTCAAATTTGATATTAATGAAAATTATGCCTTATCATTATTATCTGCTTCATTATTACTGCTGTTATTTGAAACTTTTGTTGTGATATCTAATCTGATATTTGACATGACAGCTATCCTAACTAACACTTAACATATGCTGACTAACATTCTAACCCCTCTATATAGAAACATGTCTGGAAGAGGAAGCAACGCTCTACGACTTAAACGCAAGGCCGAAAAGGCACGGATCGACATGATGGTCGAACGGAAATTCAACAAGGTACTCGCGAAGTACGAAGCCAACCGTCATGCCAGTGAGACGAGTGGCACTAACAACGGTACTAACCTTTGCCTAACATGACTAACATAGTATAGGCAGCCTAGACACTAACACATTTTATTGAATTACGATGCACAGGATCTCATGGGGGAGCTGCAAAGGGATGCTCGTTTAAGGCATTCCTGAGCTGTCACCCTCACAAGTTTCAAGGAACTGAAGGAGCAGTGGGACTGCTTCGTCGGATAGAGAAACTAGAATCGGTTTTCTCTATGGCTGAATGCTCGGATGCGAACCGGGTAAAATATGCCACGGGAACACTGGAGGGACCGGCCCTCACTTGGTGGAACACTCATGTCCAGACGCTCGGACTGGATACCGCAAACTCCATTCCTTGGGAGAACTTTACAAGGATGCTTCACGAGGAGTACTGTCCTCGTGATGAAATCCGAAAGCTTGAGGAGGAATTCTGGACACACAAGATGGTGGGATCCAAAATCGAAAAATACTGTACTCGGTTTCATGAACTGTGCAAGTTGTGCCCGGCAATGGTGACGCCGGAGTACAAAAAGATCGAGCAATTCATCAGTGAATTGCCAGAACAGATACAGAGCACGGTGACAGCAGCCGATCACACCACCATCCAACCACTAATTCGCTTGGCGCACAAGCTTACTGACCAGGCGGTAGCCCAAGGGAAACTGCCAAAGAGGGGTGAACATCTAAAACCTCAGGAGCCCAAGCGAAAGTGGGAGCCCAACAACAATCGTGTTTTCTCACCCCAACAGCCAACTCAACACCGTCATACACCTGCCAAGGTCTTCACTGCCACCCAATCGAACAATCAGGACAAAGGGGGATATCGGGGTAACAACCCCAAATGCAACAACTGCTCCTACCACCATCACGGCCCATGCCGAAGAGTTCGATGCACCAACTGTGGACGAAATGGCACACGACCAAAGAATGCCGATCGAACCCCAACCCCAATCTCAACAAAGATAACACACTAAAGGGGTGCTTCACTTGCGGCAAGCCCGGACATATGCGCCGAGACTGCCCGCAAAACAAGAACGCAGGAGGCAACCCGGCTAGGGGTCGGGCATTCGTGATTGGATCTGGTGAAGCCAAAGATGATCCGAATGTCGTCACCGGTACGTTTCTTTTAAATAATGTCTACGCTAGTATATTATTTGATACCGGTGCCGATAGGAGTTTTGTCTCTAGTGAATTTAGTAGATCGCTTGACATGACACCAACACCACTAGATTATAAGTATACCGTAGAGTTAGCGGATGGCAAACTTATCGAAACACAACACATCATCAAAGGATGCGTTCTGACACTGGCAGATCATCAGTTAGTGGTCGACCTGATGCCGGTAACTCTCGGAAGCTTCGACGTGGTGATTGGAATGGATTGGCTATCTGCGAACCATGCCGAGATCGTGTGCAACGAGAAGATTGTACGAATTACGCTAGCAAATGGAGAGCAGATCTCAATCCAAGGGGAAAAACGCGGAATACCGCTAAACATTATGTCATGCATGAAGGCCAACAAATACCTGCAGAAAGGATACACGGCTATTCTAGCTCTTATCTCTAAACAACCTAAGAAGGAACAGAAGATCGAGGACATCAAGGTTGTTCGTGATTTTCCGGAAGTCTTTCCTGAAGATCTACCGGGACTACCACCAGCACGGCAAGTGGAGTTCCAGATAGATTTAACCCCTGGAGCAACACCAATAGCCAAAGCACCATACCGATTGGCTCCAACGGAAATGCAAGAGTTATCTAATAAACTGCAGGAGTTATTGGATAAAGGATTTATCCGACCGAGTTTCTCACCATGGGGAGCTCCGGTCTTGTTTGTGAAAAAGAAGGACGGTTCATTCCGTATGTGTATAGACTATCGAGAGCTGAACAAGGTAACGATCAAAAATCGATACCCACTGCCACGAATAGACGACCTATTTGATCAGTTACAAGGGTCAAGTTTCTATTCGAAAATCGATCTGAGATCGGGTTACCATCAACTCAGGATACAGGAGGACGACATACCAAAGACAGCATTCAGGACGCGGTACGGACATTACGAGTTTCTAGTCATGCCTTTTGGACTGACTAATGCACCAGCAGTATTCGTGGATCTCATGAATCGGGTATGTAAACCATATCTCGACAAGTTCGTAATCGTGTTCATAGATGACATCCTGATCTATTCCAAGACTCGGGAAGAACATGCCGATCACTTGAGACGTATCCTAGAACTGTTAAAGAAGGAACAACTATACGCGAAATTCTCCAAATGTGATTTCTGGATTCGCGAAGTTCAGTTCCTTGGACACGTGGTAAACGAAAAAGGGATACACGTAGACCCAGCCAAGATCGAGGCAATCAAGAAATGGGCAACACCTAAAACTCCAACTGAGGTACGGCAATTCTTAGGATTGGCCGGGTACTACAGGCGATTTATCGAAGGTTTCTCGAAGATTGCGCAATCGTTGACTTCCCTTACGCACAAAGACAAGAAGTTCGAATGGGGGAAAAACAGGAAATTGCTTTCGACCTATTGAAACAGAAGTTATGCAGTGCACCAATCTTATCGCTACCAGACGGGTGCGAGGACTTTGTGGTGTACTGTGACGCATCAAAACAAGGACTCGGTTGCGTGCTGATGCAATGCGAGAAGGTTATAGCATATGCATCACGACAATTGAAAGTGCACGAAAAGAACTACACAACTCACGATCTAGAGTTGGGAGCCGTAGTGTTCGCACTAAAGATTTGGCGACACTATCAGTACGGCACTAAGTGCACGATATTCACTGATCATAAGAGCCTACAACACATCTTCGACCAGAAAGAGTTAAACATGAGACAACGCAGATGGGTCGAACTGATAGGTGATTATGATTGTGCCATCAAATATCATCCCGGAAAAGCCAATGTAGTCGCCGACGCACTAAGCCGGAAGGAAACAACCAAACGCGTGTGCGCGCTACAACTCACCATACACTCCGAACTGCCTAACCAAATTCGGGTCGCACAACAAGAAGCGTTGAAAACCGAAAACCTCACTCTTGAAGCCATGAGAGGGATGGACAAACAGATGAAACAAAAAGATGGCGGAGCTTACTACCTACTGGATCGTATTTGGATTCCACGTTTTGGGGACTTAAGGAAGGTAATAATGGATGAAGCTCATAAGAGCCGATACTCAATTCATCCAGGTTCTGACAAAATGTACCACGACTTAAAGGCAACTTATTGGTGGCCCAACATGAAGGCAGAAATCGCAACGTATGTGAGTAAGTGTCTGACTTGCTCAAAGGTCAAGGTTGAATACCAGAAACCTTCGGGACTACTCCAACAACCGGAAATCCCAGTATGGAAATGGGAACAGATTTCCATGGATTTTATCACGAAACTGCCAAAGACTACGAATGGTTGCGATACCATTTGGGTTATCGTCGACCGACTCACGAAATCGGCGCACTTCCTACCGATCAAGGAAACCGATAAGTTGGAGAAGTTAACTCGAATATACTGGAAGGAAATCGTATCCAGACACGGAGTCCCAGTCTCTATAATATCTGACCGCGACAGCCGTTTCACGGCACACTTCTGGAAGTCCTTACACCAGGCACTCGGGACAAGATTGGATATGAGCACAGCATATCACCCGCAAACGGATGGTCAGAGTGAAAGAACCATCCAGACTTTAGAGGACATGCTTCGGGCATGCGTGATCGATTTCGGTAACAGCTGGGAAACTCACTTACCTCTGATAGAATTCTCGTATAATAACAGCTACCACACCAGCATTGGAGCTGCACCGTTTGAAGCACTTTACGGGCGTAAATGCAAATCACCACTCTGTTGGGCGGAAGTTGGAGAAAACCAACTGACCGGACCCGAACTCATGCATGAAACAACTGAAAAGATCGTGCAGATACGCAACAGAATTACAGCAGCTCGGGATCGACAGAAGAGCTATGCCGACAAAAGGCGCAAGCCTTTGGAATTCCAAGAAGGAGACCGTGTACTTCTTAAAGTCTTGGCTTGGAAGGGAGTGATTCGATTCGGGAAACGAGGTAAACTAAGCCCTCGTTACATTGGACCTTTCGAGATCACTAGACGGGTAGGCCCGGTGGCCTACGAACTACAGCTGCCACGGGAACTAAGTAGCGTACACAACGTGTTTCACGTTTCAAACCTTAAGAAGTGTTTGTCGGACGAAACTCTCACAATTCCTTTAGAGGAAATCCAGATCGATGAACAACTACACTTCATGGAGGAACCGGTGGAAATTATGGACCGGGAACTCAAGAAGTTGAAACATAGTAAGATACCCATTGTAAAAGTTCGATGGAACTCACGACGAGGACCGGAATACACCTGGGAACGGGAGGATCAGATGAAGAATAAATACCCTCATCTATTCGCCGAACAAGCCAACACCGGCACATGAACTGAATTTCGGGACGAAATTCCCAATAACTAGGGGATGATGTGACACTTCGTAATTTCCAGGTCAGCAATTCTATTATTTTTAATAATAATGTTATTATTATTCCATACGTGGCACTAGAATAAATGCATTTGGTGTGACACGTGGCACAACAATCTCAACACGCCGATGATTCAAGGAATTATCGCACAACACTCGCACGTGTCTTGAATAACGAACGTTGGTGAACGGATCAAGCGGTAACACGAAAACACTGCACTTAGGTTCGGTGAACCTAAATTAGCTAGAACAAGACCAATATGACGAGAAACGATGATCGTATTCCAGAAATACGAAAGATTCGGTTCAAAACAATGAATTGGGCCTATTGGGCTCAGCCGAAATCCATCGCGGTACGCGATGGGCATACGATTGGGCTTTCGCGGTACGCGAAGCCTGAGCGGGAAAATTTGAATTCTCCGAAAAACGTCGCGGTACGCGACGACCGATCAACTTCCACCACCGCGGTACGCGGCGTGTTTCGGGAACAGAATTATTATTTTAATCACCGCGGTACGCGAAGACCCCAACACGCAAAAATCTTATAAATCCAATGTTAATCATTCTGTTACCCCCTCCTCCGATTTCTCTCGACTGAAACCACCTCTCTCGACCATATTCTCTCTGCTACACCATTGTTGCTCCATTGGAAGCCATTGTTGTGATTTTGGAAGATCAAAATCGAAGATAGGAAGCTTGAGAGAAAGATTCGGGGAAGACAAAGACACCACACCACTTGTGACGAGTTCCAGAAGCTTTTGAAGCTCCCTAGTTCTGTTCCATCGAGATTCAAGCATCCAAAGAAGCCTTAGAGGTAGTTTCTATGGTCAAAACTCCTTAAAATCGCATATAGGCACACATGCAAGCCATTTAGGCCACATGCATCACCACCACCACCATTGTCACGAATTTTTTGATGTTAATAATCTGTTAATGAATGTGTTTGTTACTGATTTGATGATCTCGTGATGATCCATGGAGATTTTGATTGAATATGATGTTGATTTGTTGATTTGGTGAAGAGATATGCACTTTTAACAACATGCATGTATGATCTAACATGATTCACATGATACTTGGTATTGAAATGTTGCTAGATATGTTAATGATGATGTTCTACACGATTTAAGATGTTGGATGATGTCAAAATAGGTTATTTAGGACATATTGCTAAAAATAGTAACTTTTATGTTACAAATTGTGCAATTTTGATGAAATGGTAACATGCACGTGCTTAGGTCTATATGCTATGCTTAAAGGATGATTAGAAACTATTGAGATGGATACTTGATGCATAGAAATGTCTAGAATAGTCAAAAGTATGATTTTTGTAAACGTTACTATAAATAGTAACTTTTTGTCACAAGGTTGCAAATTGATAAAATGTATGATAATGTCTTGAGTCTAGCATGCTCATTTGGTGATTATATGATGATATTGGAAAGTATATATATTGGGAAACTTGATTTGGTGATATTTTTATAAGTTACTAAATATAGTAACTTTATTTTATAAAGTTTACGATTCGTCACACGTTAGTCGTAATGATCATGATTAATAGACTATTTAGGACTAATATGATGATATTAGATGATGTTGATTGTTAAACTTGTGGTAATATGCTTATTTTAGAAACTTTCCAAATATGGAAACTTTTACGCGCAAACTATGCTAAACCGGCTATGTGTAACTATGTGCTATGTGATAACATGCTCATATAGGATAAATATGCATGTTAGAATAATCGAAATGTGATTTTATGCATAACTTGCCAAATATGGAAACTTTTTCTAAAATAGAAACTTACCATAAATAAGTTTTCTCATCAAAATGATTTTGGTATCCGTACACTTCACACGACACTAAAACCGCACGATACACGAACACTTGATCCAAACCGTCACCAACGGGTCGTTAGGTCAAACACGATCGACACGGTTAAACACGGTCAGCTCGACCACTCAGTGTTGTTGAACACTAACATGGTCCGGTAAGACCCACACTTGTGAACACAAACTCATAGTACCTATGTGATATAGGTGACTACTAGCCGGCGAGCTACACTTACTCTATTGAGCTAACGCATTACATAAACTCAGGTGAGTTTACGGCCCCACTTTTACTCCTTGACTGCTTTTGCTAAACTATTGGGGTGAGAATACAATGCAACTGTTTTAGATATATGACTGGTATGTTGTGAAAACTATTTTCGAGTGTAACTATTATCGCATAAAGTCCTCACTTATCCTTACTGTCAATTGTATGACAAACGAGTCGTTATTACGTAGTACTACTGGGTTTGACTAACCCCACTCGGCAACAACGTTGACTGGAGGTCATAACGAGTGTAATATCGATGTGAATTGCGAGCTCAACGATGGCTCGCGGAGGCAAACGGAAACAGTCTAGTTTCGGTAAGATGACATGACACACTCTACGGATCGTAGTATCCAACAAACAACTTAACATACCCAGTATATGTCTGTTTACTTTTCTGTCTGTCTAAACCTGTGAACTCACCAACTTTATAGTTGACACTTTTTCGCATGTATTCTCAGGTAACTAATGGAGCTTACGCTAGAATACACACAAGGACGCATTAAGGAGTCAAGCTTACATACAGACTCACGTCCTAGGCTTGCGTGCATCTGTTATGTCTTGAAAACCATTTAAGCATTTGTAGTGTCTGTTTTGAACAATTACTTTCCGCTGCAACATATGCATTTCTGATGTACAACTTTCCGCTGCATACTTATGAAATCTTGTACCGCTTTACAAACTGTGTGAATGTGTAACTCATATAGAGTCATTCTATATGACCAAGAGCTATGATCCTGGCCACGTCACACCCACGTGGACTGACACCACAAATGGAAATTTGGGGGTGTGACAAGCACAATCATGCAAAAAGCATGTTAAAAAAACCCTTAAGAGTCCAAAACCCAAACTCCACTGTATATTAAGCCTTGTATATTAAAACCTATGATCCATTCTTGCTCTCTCTTTCTAAAATTCTCATACATATAATCAGGATCGGATGCATGTTGATTTTGAATTAAGAATTCTTTGGCTTGATAAGATGCACCATAGGTATCTAGGATTTGGTATGATTCGCTTACAACACACTTAAGGTACCAAAACATGATAAATATGCATAAATAGAAAAACGGAAAGGTTTTAAGACTGGGTTTAGCTGGACAATATACCGGCAATCATGATATTCAATTCATAGGGGTTAGCATTGAAAAGAATTTTTTTCTGTCTCAAAACGATTTGATCCCAAAATATGTGTTTGTAAAGATTGATCAGTTTTGCTAATTCAAAATGAAGATTTTAAACTTATGGGTCGGTTTATATAGGCTTGTGTGAGATTATTGGATTTGATAAATTATAAAAAGGGGTAAATGAGGGTTAAAAAGATTTACCCTAGCCGCTGTCAGTATCCCCAATCACGTTTTCGAAATTCTCTCACAATCGTTTTCTCAAATTCTCAAAAAAACATTCTCAAGGTTTTTTTTATGTTTCTTGGATTCTACATCAATTAGCTTCATCTTCTTCATCATTGATTTGCTTACTGACCGTGTGAAAAACGTATTCGTAGGATTTGGAACTTGTTGAGTTTGATGGTTTGGATAGAAAATAGGTATTTACATTAAATGTTCAAGGATCGAATCATGATTTGAGTTATAAATTCAATGAAATATTCGACTAAAACTAGCTTGAATAGATTCTTGGAAGGCTGAGATCGCATGGAGTGGTTTTCGAATTCATTTTCAAAAGGATGATTGGTTCTCGAATTAAACTCGAGAAAGAGATAGGATTTTGAGAACTCAAGTGGTTTTCGAGAACCGACCTGTTCGATCTTGAAAATAAATTCGAACTCGAGAAACGATTCTATATTATTCTCGAAAATGAACCATTGGTTCGAGAATGGCTATAAAATTCGAAACAGTTACTTAAGCCAGTTTTGAGAATTCGAAAATGACTTGTTTAGAATTTAAAGCAAATTTTTGATTAAAATTAATAAGTTAATTTCTAACTTAATTTTTGTTGTTGTGTCTTGATCATTAGCAGGTTAAAATGGCACAAAAACAACTTCATTCTGTGGAAAGATAATCATAATTTAGCTTTGTTGATAGCTCCTCCTATTGAAAGTCAGAAACAGTTTGCATCTGCAATTCAGAGGTTCAATACCTGCAAGATATCTCACGCATTAAGAATGAACCCAGTCATTCATGAGAATCTGATTGAATATTTCTGGTCATCTGGTAAGCTGCACAAAGAAGGAGACAGTGGTAAAGGAACTATTGTTGCACGTGTTCAAGATACAGAAATTGTGATCTTAGAAGCTACAATTAGAGAAGTTATGGCTTTCACTGAAGAACCTACGGATCCGGTGACACTGGAGAAAGGTGTAATTGAAGGTGTACTATCAGAAATGGGATATGAGGGAATATACCCCATGCTGCAGAAGAAACTTCTGATTCGGTACCGGAGATACATAGGTCACTTGTTCATGCTGTGCATGAGTGGAAACAAGGGGACTTTTGATATGCTGAAAAAGGAGCAACCTTCTGCCTTTGTCGCCCTTGCAATGAACTGGGATATAATTTTTCAAAATTCATATTGAATGAGATGAAGGGACTTCTGAAAGGAAGCAATCTGAGAGATTCATGATGTATCCAAGATTTCTGCAAATGATATTTGATAAGAGATATTCTAGGCTACAAAGAGGAGTTATGACTCAAGATCTGAAACTGTTAAGTAAGTCAACATTTCCTTTGATGATGCAGAATCGAGGTGGAAAATACAAGTTTGAAGGGCTTTATCCGTTAGAGAAATTTGGTCAGTTTGCAGAGATGGAGGGTGTTGATGCTGTTGAAGCTGCTGAAATTCCAAATGTATTTGTAAAGGAAGAACATGATGTAGAAATTGTGAGTTCAAAGCCCTCGGATGAAGATGTTTATGTGGTTAAGCTGCCAGAGTATAAAGATGTTGTAACTGGAGAGGAACCTGATATGGATTTGGATTTTGAGATAGAGACTATACCGATTGAGAATGATCCTCCTGAGCAAGTGAACATGCTTACTACTGAAAATCTTGAGGCACTGCTTGAGCATGTAAAAAGGAGTGTAGGAAATCCTCTTTCTGCATCTTCTTTTGCTGATCAAGAACTACCTATGGATGATGCTGCTGATTTAGTTCCAAGGAAGAGAAGAAGAAGAGACCCAAGGCAAGGGGTTGTTATTAGTGAACCAGATACTGAACCCGTTTCAGTAACTTCGATACAGATCATCACCGTTGTACCAACTGAACCATCACCACAAGTTAAAGAATCAATTCCCGGATCTTCTTCACACACTGAAGATATTCATTATGACTCTTTTCTGGCTGGAGAAAAAGAGATTCGAGCTGATAAAGGGAAGAATGTGTTGCCTGAAGACGAACCAATTGATATTGTGAAGCTGCAAAGTAGGGTGTTTGAGTTAGAACAATACTCCCTATCTCATACACTTCTGATTCAAGAGCAGAAGACTGACAATGAACTCAAGGACAAGAATATCAAAGACCTTTAAACAAATATGGGTCACTTATCAGCTATTGTTCTGGATTTGAAGTAAAAGTTACAAGACAAGTTCAAAGGGGAGTCTGTTGATGAATCAAGTCCATCGAATGCTTCTGAACCTGTACCTGAAATTAGTAAAGCTAATTTTGATGAGCTCACTCGAAGTCGTGAGGAAGGGTTAAGGAAATATTTTGCAGGTAATACTGGATTTAAGGTCAGTATAGCCAAATCCAGGGAGCTTATGATGACTACAGAACGAACTATTCAAGAGGCTAAAGAGGCAGCAAAGTTCAAACCTACAAGGTTTATTGTCGATGTGGGAGATAGTACGTATAACTATGAAGGAGATAGATCTAGAATTGTTTGCTGGGGATATGATGAAGTTAAGGATTTGTGGTGGATACGAAGAAAGTTGATCAAGCGTATTGAGTATTATGATCATCCTTCTTCGTTCAAGTCATTGACAGTGGTGGATATGGTGGAGTTGGCAAGACAAAGATTTTACAATCCCAGCAAGAATAGACGAGGAGAAAATTTTTACACTTCGGTGCAGCAGCATGTCAAGAAAGGATTCTCTTATATGACTCTTTCTCAGTCTATCAAAACAAAGAAGAAAACAAACTCTCTTGGAAATCCAGTCGACATTGATATTTTTGAAGTAAGATGGCCAGCCACCAACTGGATGAAGAAAGTCCCGATACTTCCTGATTTACCTGAGAGAGTTTTGGATGGTTTCAAATTCTGGGCCTTCGATGAACAGACATATGTTGTGATCATTAACTGTGGGGATGTTGAGTATACATTTTATGATCCTATTGATCTAATGTGTTTAAGTGAGAAAGACATAAAATTCCTGAATAATCAAGAGATGAAAGTGCATCAAGGTCACTTGGAAGATGCTTTGGAGTTTGTTGTTTATGCTAGAGTCATTGTGAAGAATGAATCTTGGTCTAGAGGTAAAGGAGATTCCTCTACATTGATGATCAAGTATGGAGAATCTGATGAACCTGCAAAAGAAAAGAGCACTGAGGAAACACAAAAATAGGGGAGATTGTTGGGAAGTAAAATGAGTTTTGGTGTTTCTATGTTTCTTGTGGTTGATATGGGGGTTCTCGAAATGGTTAATTGTTCTCGAGTAGGTCATGGTTTATTTTGTTTAAGTGTTGGGTTTGTTTAGTTATGATGGGCCGAGAGGCCTAGAATCATGTGTGGGTATATAAACCAGGCTGGTTAGTCACATGAAGGTTGGTTCGTTTTTGTTCTTAATTTTCTCTGTTCTTGGAGTCGAACGTATTGTACCAGTCCGTGAGTAATCTTATTATTCTTTTCATCTTGTTCTTGATTATTATTGTTCTTGCACACACGTGATACCATTCCACACTCTCATGTGTGATTGGATAATCGATATCAGTTTTAGATCTTGTAGTGGGACTAACAAATTCTAGCACTTCAATCACAGGTTGAAGATATACAGTCTGAAAACATTCAGTTGAAGGCCCGAGTTAATTCTCTAAAGGTTACAGTTGAGGAGCTATAGAAGAAAACTTCTTTGATTTTACCACTTCAAGATCAATTGAGTTTGCTTCAATCTCAGGTTGAGTCACAACATAAGACTCAGTTTGAATTGAATCAAACTGAGTTAGCATCTTTCAATATTTTGAATAAGAAGATTACTGATTTGATTACCAGTTCAGTCAAGGTATTCAAAGGTCATGAAGCCCAATTGAAAGATATTCATGATAGATTGGCTAGTTCTTCAATTATGGGGGAGAATACATGTAGAGTTGAAGCAACTAGGCTATCACAGGGCAATCAGAATGATGATGATCAAGATGATCCAGCTGCTGGTGGTTCAACTGGCAATGAACTTGCTACTGGAAACTAGGAAGGCTCAAGTGCAGATAATTCTGTATCTCATGGGGAGCCAGTTGAACAGACAACAACACCAGATGATAAAGCCAAAGAAAAGGTACAGGAAGAAGAATTTGATGATACTTTGATTGTTGATCAAGACCAATATCAAGATGATGATTTGATGATTGATGCTCTTGTTGATATTAATGATGATGACCTCGGATATGATGATCAAGTTGATGGAGATTATGCTCTTGATGTTGATCCTAGGCTAAATGAGAAAGAGTATCATTTTGCACCATGTTTTGAAGGTATTGATGATAGTATTGGTCAAGATCTAGAAGAAGGAGAATGGTTCCATGTAAAGGAAGTTAGAGATTTGTTTATGAACCTAGACTGGGAAGAGAAAGTAATGCAAGAAAAGATTGAGAAACTGATAGTTGATTGTGTTATTCAATCAACTAAAGATGAAATAAGAAAGAAACAAGCTGAAACAGAGAAGATTAATGAAGATTCTTTCAAGTTTTTAACAACTGCAGAAGTCATTCAGTTGGCTAAAGATGATCTTCAAAATGCTCCACGCAGTCCAATTGTAAAGAAACAATACAGGTATAAAGTGGAATGTGTTGGAAAGATTTTAGCATGGATGTTTAGAGCTGAATGTAAATTATTCATAATAAAGAGAATTTATGGAGTTCAGTACTTGAAGAAAACAATTAAAAGCTTTCATCAAATTCTATTATGTGAATTAAGAGTTTTAGCTGAAATAAGAATGATAAATCATTCAAATGAATACATGGCTGGTTTAATAGAACAAACAATCAGAAAGAAGGTTCGAAGTATGAAGTTTGAATTACTAAAACCTCAGAAGCTGAAGAAGATACCAATTGTTGTTAATCTTGATTGGATTACAAGGAAATGGAAGGTGAGATATGAATTCAAACCAGTTAAATCTTTAAAGAGAATTCCACTTTTAAAGTTTAACTTGGGACTTATGAATAACCACCATAGATGGTATTTGGATGGTTATACCTCTGAAGCTGTTTTTCAAGATGTAAACAAAGTGGAATTTTGCAGAATTTTTGATCCAATCCACTTAATTAATCTGTCAGAGGATGACAAGAGAAAGTTGGAGATAAAATAGATTCAATATCATAAAGACGATAGAGATGAAGCAATGCATTTCAAGAAGGTGTTAGATGTATGTATCAAGCAGAAACTTTGTGCTAGTAGCCATTTACCCTTGCAGTAGAAAGAATGAAGATTAACACTAAGCTGTTGCTAAGGGGGAGTCTGTTAGTACCTTGATAGCATCAGCTTCAGTTGTTAAATTGAAGACTGAAGACTGTAGCTGATTTGATATGAAGATCTTTATGTTTATTGTATTTGTTTTCGTTTTCAATATAATGTTTTTGTTTGCTTTGTTTTGTTTGTTTTTGAATAGTTTGAAAATTGTATAAGTGTTGAATTTGTCGATTTTATTAGTATCGATAGTAGTTATATCGAAGGTAATATCACCGATACTATTAGTATCAATAGATCTGCCTATAAATAGTTTAGGTTCGATGTGATTAGCATCGGTTGGACATAATTCAGAATTTTAAGATTGTCAATTTCTCTCTACTTGTACATTCATCATTCAAGAAATTAATACAAGAAAATTGATTTTGTTTCATTATGTGTGATTGATTCTATTCATCTTAATTCATTATATTTTATTCAAACTTGATATTATGGAGTCCGCACATAATGTCTAGTTATACCAGATCATTTGGATCCTAACCATGAACCTACATATATATCCAAGAAATTATGATCGATCAAACTTCACTGGTTCATTCAGACATAGACGATTTTCACACTTGTTCTTCTGCGAATTGTCTGTAAGGTGTTACCGTGAAAACAAAACATCTCTACCGTCAAGCTAGTGCCACGAATTTATTAATAGCCTCTTCAATTAGTAACTGTAGTTTGATAGAACAGATATATGCTTTTGACTATTTTCAATTAGTAACTGCAGTTTGATCAAACTTCATAGTTTGTCACTTTGTCTATAATGGAGTTAATTGATGCAATTGTTAATTTGTTTTGTTTTTTGAGCTCTTGCTTCTTATTGATATTAGATCATGTTTTTCTGTTTCATATTATTTGTTGCATATTTCATTAGTAACTACAGTTTGATAGAACAGATATATGCTTTTGACTATTTTCGGTGGGGGATGAGAAAGTGGGAAAAAAGTTCACCAAATAAGAAAATGTATTCTCCAGGGATTCGAACCCGGGTGTGCTCGTTAAAATAAAGAACCCTATGGCCAGATCTAGGAGGGAGCATTTTATCGAGTAACGATCAAGACCGAAAAACCAACCCGGAAAAAACCGGAAACCGAAACCGTTTGACTATTTATGTGTGTTTTTTGGTCCTGGAATATCCCATCATTTGGGTTTGGTCTATGTACCGGGTTTTTTTAAATACAGCCCGAATATTAGGACCAGACAGAATAATTGATTTAAAAAACCCTATGCAGTCTTGCGAATTATAGATTATTGTAGATGCTATAAAGCTAGTACAGATTTACATCAAAGATGCAACATAGTTGGTACCTAATTCATTTAACTGGGTTGATTTTTGTTTCCAAAAGTTCACAATAGTTTATTGAAATGAAAATTTAAAGTGTAAAATATCATGTATTTGTTTGTCTTTTTTTATTTGAGTTAGAGTTTCTTTGTAAGCAATCTTTCTTGTTTTCTTTTTAGAAATAAAGGTAAAATATGCCTCCATTTCACCCTCACCAAACCTTACAAATTATCATGCTATGAGAGAAATTTCATGTGTTTGATTGATTGATTAATATATTTTTTATGGTGTTATGTATTTATACAAAATTTATTTGACCACCAATAATATTTATAAACACAAACATAAGCATATTTTACATGAAAAATGTTACATAACTAAAAGCATAAAGACCTTCCTTACTAAATCATAAACGAAGTAAAAGCATGTATGCATACTTTCTTCAACCAAATGAAACCACCGTCGATGCCAATTTTGATTGACATAAAGAACTAATGCAAATCCCAACATGAACACAAAACATGTGGAACTACAACTTCCATAGAATGATGCCATATCCATATCATACCATTTCTCATCACTTCCTTCTTCTTTTGAGGGTTGAGTTCCATGTAATTCCTTGATGCATTCATTTTCTAATGGTGGACCACAAAGAAACGGATTCCCTTCATAACTCTCTTCGGTAAACGTACCAAATTGTGCTTTTATTTCTGGGAGTCTACCAGATAGATTGTTAAAAGAAACATTGAACACTGCTAATCTATTCAACTTAATTAGTTCTGTCGGAACTTTGCCCGTCAAACTGTTAAAAGAGAGGTCCAAACTCTCTATATTGGCAAGATTCGAGAATTTCACAGGAATGGGTCCGGTCAACCCATTATGAGACAAGTTCAAAGCGTGAATTTGGGCCAATAAACCTAGTTCTTCAGGAATATTACCAGTGAGTTTGTTACAAGATAAATCCAATCCTGACATTATATCAAGAACATCACCCTTGTAGGCCATGAGGAGGCTTTTTGTTGTGAACAAAATTTCATTTTGCATTCTAAATCGAGCATATGGTTGGAGACCAAAGTGTGTATATAGAGCACTGCTATATAGATAAGGTGTCGAAACTACAAAGCCTTCAGACAAATAGTTATTTTGCATTACAGCCGGATAACTTGGACAAGCAATATTTTGTAGACATCGAGGTATTGAACCCGAGAGTAAGTTATTGGACAGATCAATCATAGTAGCATAAGTTAAGTTGCACAATTTACTCGGAATAGAACCACTAAAGTTATTTTTTCCCAAAATAAGAATCCTTAAATTGGATAGTGTACCAAGAAAATTTGGAATCCTACCTGACAAGTAATTGTTACCAATGTCTAAAGTCGAAACATCCGTCAAATTACTAAAAGAATTAGGTATTAATCCAGTAAATTTGTTGGAACCCAGATGAATATGCCATGCATTTAAGAAGAAAGGAATGGGTCCTGAAAAATTATTTTTTGAGAGATCAAGAAACCTGAGTGAAGTCGGAAACGTACTATTGATGTTTACATAATTAGGGATCAAACTAGTAAATAAGTTATCACTTATATCTAAATTTCTTAAATAACAAAAGGCGCCCATATTTTCCAGTTTACCAGTGAAATGATTATTGTCTAAGTGAAGACTTGATAAGTAACTCAAGTTAAAGTTTCGTGAAAGTACCTCACCATGCAAACTGTTATTTGATAGTATTAACATTCTCAAGTATGAATTCCTGAGCAATCCAATTGGTACTTTTCCAGACAACCTGTTATGAGATAAATCAAGTTCCACTAACACACTCAAATCACCAATTGAAGATGGGATAACACCATCTATAGAATTCCTCGACAAATTTAAATGCAATAAATAAGGAAGTGACTTGTGTATATCGTTGGAAATATGACCAATCATGTGATTTCTAGAAACATCCAACCACCATAAATTGTGAGGATTCCAATGGAATGATGTAGAAATTATGCCACCAAATGAGTTGTCACCTAGAATAAGACATTGTAGCATTGTGTTATTTTTAATCAACCAATCTGGGAAGTTTCCTTCCAAAAAGTTGTGTGACATGTCAAGTTCCCTTAACTTGTGTTGGTGATGTAGAAAGCTAGGAATAACACTTCCTTTACGCCTGTTTAAATTGCATTTTGATAGTATAACAACTTTTAATTGGGTCATGCAAGTCCAACCAATAGGCTCTTCTGTTTCCACCTCAAACTTGTCATTATCACTCGAGAAGGCAACAAATTCAAGCTTCGTGTGATTAGAGAACCCGCTCAATGAGAACGAACCTTCAAATTTGTTGTGGCTAAAATCAACATATTCAAGAGATCTGAGATTAGTAATCAGAGATGACAAAAGTACTCCTGTGAATTGATTTGAAGATATATCAAACAACTTAAGAGCTGATAGTCTATTTAAGCATTCAGGTAGCTTTCCATGAAACATGTTGTAACTAAGATCCAGCTCATGAAGGTTTTTTAACTTGCAAAACTCTGTCAAAAGATAAAATTATATACGGTTCACAATTTATCTTAATTCAACAATTTAATTTGTTTTAGATAACTTACCATGATTCATTAGTGAACCATTAAGTGCATTGCTAGCAAATGAGACAGCTTTAAGAGAAGCTAGTGAATTTATTATTGATGAGATGCTTCCAGTAAAATTGTTCTGACTCAAATCTAAGATCTCAAGATGATGGAAAGAAGCTAAAGCTATACCAAAAACAAAAACAAAAAACGTAACATTAGTTAACAAAAAGAAAAAAATGTGTTATGAGCCATATGATATCATATAACATTACGGGTTGGAAATTTGATCGATTTTCTAAACTCTTATACATAAATCAAATAAAATCTATATATAAACTCTTAAGATGAAAAAAATTCTCAACGTTGAAATGAAAATAAAAAGAATAATTCAATCTATTAGAAAGCTTAAGACATAAACATAAAAAAATCACTAAAACATTAAAGTTGTCAAGTGTAGCAGGTAAATAATAACGTGATCATACAAGCTAGACACTTCTGAATTAAAGAAAAAAAATTAATTATTCATTTTTTTAGAAAGATGAGAAGAAATGCTTTAAATTTGAGAAGCAAACCATTAGCAAGAAGTCTTCCTCCTAACAATTGTAACGATAACTTGACTTAATAATTCTCATTTGTTGTTTACATGACTAGCAAATTTTATGGAACCATATATATGATAAAACTTATATTTTTCAATTGTGAACATAGTTGTGGTATATTTTTGTTTTAACACAAAGTAGAAATAAATGACCCAATAAAAACTAAAATAAAGGAAAGAAAAATGATACACTTGTTTCAGAAACAGTGAATATATTTAAAGTTAAATACAATTTGTTCGAGCATCATTTATCCATTTTACAACACACATAAACCTGAAAAGAAAAGAAAAATACCAAAATGAGGTCTAAATATCAATATTTAATTCCTTCATAAGAGTGTAAAGTGAACTTCACGTCTAAAAAACCCCAATGATGTAGGGGTGTTCGTGGTCCGGTTTTTACGGTTTTAAGTGGAACCGTAACCGAACCGTTAACAACGGTTTTTGATCGAACAATGAAAACTAAAACCGAACCGTTCAAAATAAAAACTAAACCAAACCATTATCAACGGTTTGGTTCCGATTTGGTTTGCGGTTTGGGATTTTGATTCCGCTAAAAATAAAATCGAATCAAACGAAACCTTTATAGTTCAACACGGAATATTAACACAAAGTCCATATGTGTTTTTTTTAAATCGCGAACAAATCAAGAACTCAATATGTGGATACACACATATATAAGCATCTATATATGCATATATATGCATGTATATGTCTATATCGATATATCTATGTGTATACACGTATACACACACATATATATACTCGTGCACACACATATACGGTCCGATCCGGTTTTTTACGACCGTTTTTTATGAAAACCGTAAACCAAACCGTTTATTACAGTTTTAAACTTTGAAAACCGACCGAGCGAATGTTTGAAAAAATAAACCAACCGTGAAACCGAACTAATGAACGGTTTGGGCGGTTTCACTGTTTAGAACCGAACCGTGAACACCCCTAACATGATGTAAGCTACAATTACAATCAATAATATTTTTTTTCGTTAAAGTGGGTGCAATACACATTGAACATCCAAATATGAATACTATAACCCTGTGGAGATAGTACTTGAGGTCGTGAGTTCTAGTCATAGGGCAGGTGCTTGTGCCCACGGTTTACCCGTTTCCCCACGTTAGTCGGGTATTAAGGGGGCCTGGGGTTTACCATGCAAGTGGGTTCCACGGTAAAAAAAAATGAACATACAAAGATAATGGTTTTTATATGCTTTAGGAAAAAAGGCCCTCATTTTATCATCCGTTTTGAGACCTGACAATCCTTACCCAAAGCAACATAAATGAGTTTGTTTAGGTGAACAGTTGTTGTATTTTGGTTGAAATAGGTAACATTATAACATTGAACTGGTTGAGATGAGTAACGTTTTACCACAATGCGGGTCAAGATGGGCAATTTAAAACTATGAGAATATAATAGATTCAAACGAATAAAAATTATCTATAATATATTTGATTATAAAATTACTAAAGTTTATGCAAATAAACTATTTATTAACTTACAACCCATTTTAACTCTAACTAAATTGGTGTATTTTAAAAATGACATATTTAGACCCAAACTGAATTTGCTTAAAACTCATCCTGACCCACCACACCCATCCTGATCCGAACATGTTCTAACCCGCTATCCGACCCAATGCGTCTATTATGTCAGACTTAGTTTTAACCACGAAAAATATACTTAGAGCCGACCTTGATTAAGAATGCATATAAGGTGTATACAACTCTAACAGGAATTTGAGAATTTCTATATGATTAAAACTAGTGTTAGAAGGAGACATGACCAAAACATATATATATATATATATATATATATATATATAGGGGAAGGTTCCATTGTTAACCCTCCCTTATAGCGTTAACCGCTTAACCCTAGCGTTTTTTGCCCGAATCTTAGTTTTTTTTTCATGGTTTTTATTATGCAAAAATTGAGGGGTTTCTTTTTTGTGTTTTTGCTAATTCATCATCGTTTAAAAGTTATTGTAAGTGTAAGTTACTTACACTTACTTACAATCCGTATCTGATGTAAGTAAATGTAAGTAAGTGTAAGTAAGTTATACTTACTATAACTTCTAAACGGTGATGAATTAACAAAAACACAAAAAAGAAACCCCCATATTTTTGCATAATAAAAACCATGAAAAAAAACTAAGATTCAGGCAAAAAACGTTAGGGTTAAGCGGTTAACGCTATAAAAAAGGGTTAACATTTGAACATCTCCCTATATATATATATGTGTGTATTAAAATAGAACATGAAAACAGAACTAGGAAAAATTGAAATTCATTTTTTATTTTCAATTCACCCTTGTAATTTTCAAATCTTTTAACGAAAAAAGTCCCTATTAAGAGTGTGACATACTGACATGTCAGGAGTACGAGCGTGACAAAAAAAAGTGTAAAAAAGCTGAAAACATGAGGGCGACAAATAGACCCTCACATCAATCACCACGCATTAGGGGTGTTTAAAAAAAATTCGTATCCGAATCCGAATCCGAAAATTCGAAAAAATCGGATATCCGGAAGTTTGGATATCCGAAACTTCGGATTCGGATACATATTTTGAAAATTTTCGGATAGTTCGGATATCTGATATTCGAAATATATATTTTTTTTGGATATTCGGATATTTTTTTCGGATAATTTTTCGAATATCCGAATATTTTTCCGATATTCGGATATCCAAAATATATTTTTTTCCAATTTTTTATTATTTTTTTCCGATTTCAGATGAATATCCGAAATTTCGGATTCGGATATTGAAAACCACTATCCGAAATTTTCGGATATCCGAAAATGAACACCCGTACGACGCATTAAGAGGATGGGGTGGTATTCCGATCCGTGACTAGCTAAGGTAGCAGCGTGGAAGCCTGATCCATTTGTTAGAACATGCGGTATGTCCCTTGGTTGTAAACACTCCACCTAGGCGCCACGTAGGCATCCATCGCAACCACTCACTCAACCACTTGTGATGGAAATGACAAGTGGTTGTCATTATGATGTCATCATGATGCAATGATTGATTTATTATTTTAAATTTCTAAATAAAGTTATTATTTTTATCATAATAAAGTTTTATTATGATGTCCAACGTTCGAATGTGTCGTGGTCGTGACCATGCCCTGTTGGGTTTAATCTTAATTAGGTCAAATGGGTATTTTAGCATGTGTTTTAGTTAGATTATTCAGCATGTTTAATTTGAAAGAGTCTTAGTAGTGGGGTCTAACTAGTGGGCTAAGTTGTAGGAAGTAGTGAGATTAACATGAGATCATGGTCTTGCATGTTTGAGTCTATTTAATGTAAGTATGAGTATGAATGAAAGTGTGTGAGTTTTTTTTTTTTGACTTGGGGCCTGAACCAACATTTGGTATCAGGGCTAAGGCTAATTAAAGGAGTCGGTTTGAGAGTCGGTGTCAAGTACGAGAGCCCCTTGGCTGCAGGGCTGAAGAAGAAGCAGGAAGTTAGATAGAAAGAAAACAACATGAAGCTAGGCAGGCGAGTTTATGTAAAGATCTCGCTGAAAGAAACCAGAAAGAAGGCTGATTTAGATCAGCAAAGAAAAGAAAGAGTTGAAGAAGGAGGGCTGAATTGCCACCCATGTAATCAGCAGAAAGAAAGTAAAGCAAGCAGCATCTTATCTGGTGGTCAGAATAAAGAAAGCAGGCTGATTCATCGCATAAAGAAGAAAGAAAGAATGTGCAGCGAACCAAGAAAGAAATCGCAGCAGACAAAGAAAGGATAATTAGCAAACCAAAGAAAGAAAGAAAGAAAGTCGGTTCCTTGATGAAAGAAGAAAGACAGGTGCCGCTCGGGTTTGTTGATCCAGAAAGCAAGAATACCGGAAGGGGTGACCGAAGACAGAATGATCACCTAAGCAAGTTTGAACCTGTGTGGTTCGTAGAGCAAGAGCAAGAAGATTCGAAGAAAGCAAGCAAAAGATGTTCGAATCAAGCAAGAATAGCAAGAAGCAAGTTTAGCAAGAAAACCTATTCCAATTTAGCAAGAAAAGCAAGAACAGAAGCAAGTGGCAAGAAGACCGACATCAATATAAAGGGGGTGAATGTTGGGTTTAATCTTAATTAGGTCAAATGAGTATTTTAGCATGTGTTTTAATTAGATTATTCAGCATGTTTAATTTGAAAGAGTCTTAGTAGTGGGGTCTAATTAGTGGGCTAAGTTGTAGGAAGTAGTGAGATTAACATGAGAACATAGTCTTGCATGTTAGAGTCTATTTAATGTAAGTATGAGTATGAATGAAAGTGTGTGAGTTTTTTTTTTTTTTGACCTGGGGCCTGAACCAACACGCCCAACCCAAAAACGCCCTGCCAAGCCCCTTTTTTCATCAACCATAGGGCACACCGAAGGGTGTTATATGTATCTATGTAGAAAGAATGTTTGGATTATTACATACTATATCTACTCATCATTTTAAAACAACAATGAATTGAACCAGGCACAAGCATGTTTTAGTGGTCACCTACTCAAAATTCCCCCAAAAACAAAAGGAAAATGAAAATACAACGTGTACCTTCTATCGGTAATGTTCCATTGAAATTATTATGTCTTAAGATGAGGACTTTCAAGTAGGGTAAATTAGGCACTTCTGAAAATGAATACATAACTCTATTCAATAAAAGGATTATTTTCACTCAATAACTGTAAATATGTTTCATATCGCAAAAACAAACCATTAGCAAAAAGTCTTCCTCCCATAAAGCATCCGTGTAATGAAAGAAATCTTAATGATGGAAAAGTTGCAGCCATGGACCTCATATCATCCAGCGAGTTGAGGTTGTTCCCATTGAGATTTAAGTACACAAGCTTGCTCATGGTACCTACACCAATTAATTCAAAACCAATGCATATTACTGCACCAAATGTCTTTAAAATTACATTTAAGAGGAGGCTGTGTATTATTAAAAACAACTTAACCGTTGAACGTGATTGATTGAAACCCACAATCGCTTAAGTCAAGTGTCTTTAACTCTCTCAATAAAGATAATTCTGCATATATAAGTAATTCTAAATATAAACAATATATATAAGTTGTTTTCTTACAACAAAGAAATTTACATGCCTTGCATTGGAAAGGAACTTCCAATTTCTTCATCAAAAATACTGAGATCAAGAGTATTGAGGGATGGGAGGAAACTTAGGCATGATATGATGCTCTTGTTGAATGCGTCGACTCCAAGGGACAAGCTCTCTAGCTTTTCTAGTCTCGTTAAACTCTTACAATCTATATATAAAGGGAAAATGTTTAATTATATATGTTTATAATAATTCTTCAATTGAAGAATGAGAGGAAACTTAATTAATTGATGTTTTTATTATTCTTTTACCTTGAATACTTGGTGTTACATTGAAACTATCCAAACTGAAATCCAACTTCTTCAGGTTAATCAAATGACTTAATCCTGTAATACAAAATAACATAAATGAGTTGCATGTATTATACCCTTATTTTCTTTTAATAAAAACTTATATTCATAAAAGAATGTGATTAAACAAAAAAAAAATTCACAAAATTGGATCCTTCCTCATGTTTCTTTTATTTAGAAAAAAAAAAAAAACAAGAACTTATATTCATAAAAGAATGCGATTAAACATGCAGCCGTTATTCATCAAGTCTTGGGTTGTTTAGGAATTCGGGTTTTTGTTATTAAATTTAAAAATCAGCCTTCGATCACGTACTAAATGAGAAGCATTGGCTATCACTTCAAAACCCCATACATCAAGAAATACCAAAACATAACTTACAATAAAATTCAAAATTTTGAATCTGCTAGAAATCAATACCTACATTTGTATTCAAAATGTAACATACAACAAAATACAAATTACTCGTATATAAAATTCCAGAAAAATGCAAGAAAGTTTGTAAATAAAACTAGAAATGTAAATGAATGAATTCTATGACAGTTACTCAAAATCTGCTTATTAAAAGCTTAGATTAAACAATACGTCTCAAGTTAAAACCAAAATGATAGCTCAATTTATAAACAAACTAAGTCAAAACCAAATTTTTAAAATCAGAAATACGAAGCTTCAAAGAACCCTAAATCGCAAAAATAATGTATTTTAGTAGATTTTTCAAAAGAAACAAATTCTTACCTAAAAGATCATATAACACATGAATAAGTTTTTGAAACCTTATATTGTCTCCATTGGGAGTGAAACAATACTAGAACTATTTAGATCCAAAAACATACAAGGATGTTAAATCTTAAACAATGATAAATTAACACATACACATAAAAGAAGAAGGTGTTATATACGTGTTACATTGATGTTCGAAAAATAATCCAAGCTTTGGCTTGATATTAGCGGAGTTATTTAGGTTAGTACAACAATAGTGGGTTATATTTTATTCCCAATCATACATATATATATATATATAGTAAGGTTATTGTACAAATGGTTACTTTTGTAAAAAGTGTGAGAAACAATCTGGGTCATTAATGTGCTAAGATCAAGGGTTGTGATTAAAAATTGGTTAAAATTTTAATTAAAAGGAATCTACAGTTATCAAAAGGGCAAATTAGGGATTTTTTTTGGTTTTTTGATTTGCTAATATCATGGTTTTACGGAAAAAATGGGATTCGGTTTCCAAAATTAAAGATTCGATCCAATTTTTTTGTGCTTCACGCTCATCGACGACCAAATTATGTTTCAATCCGACACCACCCTTTGATTTTTGCTAGTTATGGCTGATAAACAAGCCCTGTTATTTTAGCGATGAAGAAGGGGGTAAAAATTTTGAAATTTAAGAGATGTGCTATTATGTGTTGGTATGTGCTATTATTGAATAAGATAGTGTGTTGTTGTCTTGTTGTACACATTATGTGAAACATTGTACTCTTATGATGTTATAATAGTATTGTTATTCAACACATTGTGTTGTTATGTGTTGATATTGTGTGTGTTTTGAAAACAACACATGTCAGATCGTTAATTTAAACATGATTTCTCATATCATCACATACCAATACATACCATCACATATCATGTCAATGCCTGCGAAACTTTTTACTAAAAAGAATTCGTATTTGTCAGTTAATGGAAATTACCCACTTTCCTTGTTTAATAGAAATTTAAAAATCAATTAATATTAAATTTCCTGAACTACCCTTCTCTATTAATTAACCATAATGCCAAATGTCAACATTTAATTGGTTCCTACCATTTTTACAAAAATTCCATTTTGTACATGAACCTACTCCTATATATATAATTCAATGTATATATGTATACAAGTTTAGGTATAGAATTGTTAAGAAGATTTATTTTGAATAAAAACCAAATTGAATTAGAATAAACATTCAAATAATATTTGATAAGAATTAATATATATATATATATATATATATATAAAGTTCATAAAACTATCACGTTCTAAATACTTACAAAGATTCTTATAAAAAAATTTATAAAGACTTTAAACATAAAAAATAATAAGGAATATGGTGGGACCAAAAGTGTAAAGTTTGAAACAATGGTTCTGACTTCTGAGTGAAGAAACCTTAGAAAACAAATGCAAAAACTCAAAATAGCCGCAACTCCAATTTCGTTCTTCCCGATCCCCGTTCGAACCTCCCTGGTTTCGGTTAAATTCAAAAACCGACCATAAAGTGGGTTTAAATTTAAACCTAAAACGGAAACACGTTTCTAACACTTAATCGAATACAAACGCACTATCAGTTGCAGAATTAATCTGAATTAATCTTGTTTGGCTATAACCGAACATATCATTCAAACTTTAATTCCAGATTGATCAAAGCAACGATAATAGATCAAATTGAAAACACGTGTATCCTAGCGACATCTCTCTAGCTCTAACAACATCAAAAACAGTGAAGCCGAGTCAAACCAAGAACTGAGTATCAATTGAACTAGCGTAATCTAAGTCAAATTTCAAGTAATCATTGATGCTAATATCTTCTTTATTACATGATGAACAAAAGCCCTAACAATGCGTGAAGTCACGATCAACAAAAAAAGCCAATTTGATCGAGGTTAATTTTAGGTGTTTATGTGATTTGGGGACGCCAATGAAAGACATGATAAAAGAAATTCAGATCTAGGCCTCTAGGGGTAGGGGTTTGTGACACCCGGCAATTTCAGGTAAATTGCAACTCTTATATTCTTTACACTTCACATTCATACTTGTTGTATTTCATTTAATTATGTTTAATTAGATGAGTTGAACACACACATCTGCGAAACGATAGTTCGAGGAACTATCGAATCGTACATTGCACATTGGTTTTAGAAACCAAGTGTGGCAACCACAACACTTACACAAAACAATAATTCGGGGAATTATTAAATTGTGCATCACACGTTGATTGGATTAATCAAGCGTGCAAACACTTCGTAGAACACGAACACAAACTATCAAAGATAATTCGAGGAATTATCGAAACACACACACGAGTCTCACGAACGTTGGTGATCAATCAAACTTATGTGATACTTGTATTACGTGCTTAAACGAGCATTAGATGCTTTAGATAAACGTTAGGAATCATGTTTGAGCGAAATCGTTTCAACGAAATCGAAAAACATAGAAGTGGACTCATCGCGGTACGCGATGACCCCTCTGCAAAAGGCTCCGCGATACGCGAAGGAAAGCGGGAGTCGAGACTCCCGAATCCTATCGCGGTACGCGGTAGAAAATTTTGATCGGCCTCCGCGGTACGCGAAGGCCATGCAGATCAGATTTTCTTTATAATCAACCCCATTTCACTTCTACTCGGTTCCTTTGCAATTCACCCGACTTTCTTTGTTCAATCTCGACCAAACCACTCTGAAATCAGTCCTCCAACCTCCTGGAATCACCATTGAAGCTAGTTCTTGGCATTTGAGAGCTATAGGAACATCAAAGGAGCTTTGGAAGCCATCAAACAACAAAAGACTCAATCTTAGCCACTTGAAGAATCTCCAGAACCTGTTCTAGCACAAATCTACACATCTAAGGTAGTTTTAAATGTTTACATAGTGTTAGATCGTACATGCAAGGGTTAAAAACCCACAAGCAACTCCTTACGATTATTGTGCTCGAATTTGTTGGTGATTTGATGGGTATTTGATTTAGAGTTACTGATTTTGGTGCTTAGAAATGTTAGGATTGAGTTTTGGTTAAGCTAGATTCGATTTGATGATGTTTTGGTACACTTGCCATAAAAGGAAACTTTTATGTTGCAAGTCCTCGATTTGTGATGATCTAGACATGTTAGACATGTCTAGATATTGTTAAATGTGTATTGTAGTGTTTAGAAACACATTGGGATATTTGATTTTGTCAAAAACTTGGTTTTATAGAAACTTTCTAAAAATGGAAACTTTTAGAAATCAAAAGAGGGCTTTTGATGTTTTAAAGTGTTTTGATAAACTTGGGATATTGAAATATGTTTAGAAATGATTTCTAAGCATATCGGAAACCTTGATTTGCGAAAACGAGTTTTAAACGGATACTTTCCAAATAAGGAAACTTTATTTGGGCAAAACGGCATAAATAGTGATTTATGCACAAACGACGTGTTTTAAGAGTTTAAACGTGTTTTATAAACATATTGGAAGTCATTAGTTTTATAAAATGGAATTTCATAACCACACTTTCCTAAATGGGAAACTTGCTAAAAATGGTAACTTATGTGACTAGAGTCATAGGATGCATATTAGTGTCTTATGTGCGTCAAGGCACATAAACACAACAATCGTGTCACCAACGATTCGTCGAGTCTCACTAGTTAACACACACCCACTCGGTTGAGCACACCAACACTTGGAGTTGTATGGATTACAACACACCACAAAACACATACTTACACCTATACGATCATAGGTGCTTACTAGCAGGACAGCTAGCCTTCGCAGACGCGAACACCCTGTAAACCGGAACTGCTCTATCAGGTGAGTTCACGGCCCCTTTTTACTTTTTCTACCTTTGGGGGAGAAAACATTTCATGATAAACTGTTTTTGGAAAACAACTCATTTCATTTATGTATGGACATGCTTTATCATTATATGTATATGTGTGGGCCCCTATCACAACTAAAAGTCCTCGCGATACTCCTCGGACCGTTAATAGCTTAACACCTAGCATGGTAATCTTGAATAGTACTATTTGGGCCTGACAAGCCCCACCCATCGCGCCTGGGAGGCCAACCCGACTTGAGGTCGGAATGGGTGCAATATTGACCAACACTTTGCCATTGTCTTGTGATAACGTGGCGGGAGGCACAATCTGTCAGCTTCGGTACCATCCACAATATAATATAACTGTATTGACTAGCTATCAATCGATACTGCATTGTCGTGAAATGTAAATCTACTGAACACTTACTTTAAACATTTGATGTTTACTACTTATGGAAAAACCTGTGCTCTCACCAACCTTTGTGTTGACCCTTTTACTCGCATGTTTTCTCAGGTAGCTAAGGCACACGCACAAGGATAGGATGCTAGGATGGAGTCCCATGCATCAGCTTTTGTGTCTTAGATCATCGAAAACATTTAATATTTGTACTTGATTATGTCTTGTATTGATAAACATCTTTTAATCGCTTCCGAAAACTTTAAACTTATGATGTTTTGAAAATTGGTTTAAATAACGCTTCCGCAATTTATTAACAGTTATTGTTTTGAGATTGTATAACTTCCGCAACTCTGATACTTCTAAAACTGTTTTATCCAAAACATTGGATGTACGTACTTAACCAGACATATAGGTCTCGCTTGTTGTGTGACCGGAGACTGCGATCCTGACAATCTGCCGCCGTTCGCGCCCCGGAAGGGACGGGATTTCTCGGGGTGCGACAGATTGGTATCAGAGACTCCGGTTATTGGGAATTAGGTTTGCATTTAGTGAACTTAGTCTATAACCACTAGTCTCCACACAACACATAGTGCTTAGTATTGTAGTACTTGCACACACGTTACATCTTTTATGCATTACGTTCGTCACTGCACGTGACTACCCATGGCGGGGAAGAGCGGATAGCTCTACACGTTCTTTACAGTACCTATCGCACACGCTACATTAGTCATTAGTCAAACACTAACACGTATTCTCACTATGAAGATCATGGCTGGAAGACGTGGAGGACGCAGGAATGCAGGTGGACGTGGAAACATCAACTTGACTCAAGCTGAACTGAACGCGCTCATCAACGAGCGAGTTGAGGAGGTACTTGCTGCACGGGAAGCTGCCCGTAACCAAAACCCACTGAACCAAGGTGATGAATCTACTCATACTCACCTTGCATCACAATCACTTGTTTCAAATTCAACACGTCTAACCGATACTTAACCCAA
Organism: Mikania micrantha; assembly: GCA_009363875.1. NCBI lineage: Eukaryota > Viridiplantae > Streptophyta > Magnoliopsida > Asterales > Asteraceae > Mikania > Mikania micrantha. The sequence continues at coordinate 46,178,567 of CM018691.1, read as the reverse complement.
CTCTACTCTTTGCATATCACAGGAGCAAATCCTAACCCACCTCTCTGCACGTTCAAGATGTTTCTGGACTGCAAACCCCACTCCTTCAGCGGTACAGAGGGTGCCGTTGGACTATTACGCTGGATCGAGAAGGCGGAATCGGCCTTTGCCATGAGCAACTGCAGGAACGAGGACAGGGTCAAGTTCGCTGCAGGGACATTCGAGGGAGCTGCCCTCACTTGGTGGAATGCCAATGTCCAGAATCAAGGGCTCGATGCAGCCAACGCCCAACCTTGGGATGACTTTAAAAGGATGTTGAACCGCGAATACTGTCCTCGCGGCGAAGTGCAGAAACTGGAAACAGAATTCTGGAACCATAAGATGATTGGTTCCGAGGTCGAGGCTTACACAGCTCGATCGTATGAGCTGGCAAACTTGTGCCCGGAAATGGCAACCCCACCCTTCAAACATATAGAAAAGTACATTGATGGACTGCCACCTCAAATTCAGGGCATGGTGCTCTCTGCTGACCCCATCACCATGCAACAAGCCGTGCGACTAACCCACAAACTCACTGATTCAGCTGTCGCACAAGGACTCTTGCCACCCGTGGTACTATAACCACAACCAATGACAAGGGCAAGCGAAAATGGGATGACACCATGAGCAAGACTTCCACTCTCCAACCACCACCGCAGCAACGTAAGTTTGGGTCACCTCAAGCTTACGCACCACCCATCCCAACCAACCAAGGCTCAGGATCCTACGCAGGCAAACATCCTAAGTGCAACAAATGCAATTTACACCACGTTTTGGGACAATGCGGTTCTATCCGATGCCAACGTTGTGGCAAGGGGGGACATCTCGCCAAAGACTGCAGGGGTGAGCTGCGTACAAAGACCCCACAGCCGCAGCAACAACAACTCGAGGCGCCAAAAGGCTGCTTCGAATGTGGAAAGCCAGGGCATTTCAAGAGGGACTGCCCGCACCTGAAGAACAATGACAATAACGGGAACAACAACGGTCCGAAGGGACGAGCCTTCGTGATCGGGGCAAAGGAGGCCAGAAGGGATCCCAACCTTGCAACCGGTACGTATCTCTTAAATAATAATTATGCTTCTGTGTTGTTTGATACTGGAGCCGAGAAAAGCTTTATATCTAAAGACTTTAGTGAGGTACTTGCCATAACCCAACACCCTTAGAAGTTGAATACACAGTAGAGCTAGCTGATGGTAAATTAATTGTGACTAAGCACATTCTGAGGGAATGCACTTTAGAGCTAGCAGGCCATAAATTTAAGATTAACCTTATGCCCGTTACACTAGGCAGTTTTGATGTCGTAGTGGGCATGGATTGGTTATCTGAAAACCAAGCCGAAATCATTTGCCACGACAAGGTTGTGCGCATACCACTCCCTGACGGAGAGACTCTAGACATAAAGGGGAAAGGAGTGACACTCCTCTGAACATCATCTCGTGCATGAAAGCTCACAAATGCTTACGAAAGGGATACACAGCCATTCTGGCACTTATCACCGACAAGGCTGAAGAGGAAAAGAGAATAGAAGATATCCCAGTCGTATGCGACTATCCCGATGTATTCCCTGAGGATCTACCAGGACTACCACCACCTCGACAAGTGGAGTTCCGTATAGATCTTGCGCCTGGAGCAGCACCTATCGCACGAACACCTTATCGACTTGCACCTTCGGAGATGCAGGAACTGTCCAATCAACTGCAAGAGCTGTTGGACAAGGGTTTTATTAGACCAAGCTTCTCACCCTGGGGAGCTCCGGTCTTATTCGTAAAGAAAAAGGATGGCACGTTTCGAATGTGCATTGACTATCGGGAATTGAACAAAGTGACGATCAAGAACCGTTACCCCTTACCTCGGATTGACGATCTGTTCGATCAACTGCAAGGATCAAGTTACTACTCTAAGATCGATCTGCGATCTGGGTACCATCAACTGAGAATACAAGAGGAAGATATACCCAAGACTGCTTTTCGCACTCGATATGGCCACTACGAGTTTTAGGTCATGCCGTTTGGGCTAACCAATGCACCTGCAGTATTCATGGACCTCATGAATAGAGTGTGCAAACCCTACCTGGATAAGTTTATCATTGTCTTCATAGATGATATTCTCATCTACTCCAAAACCGAGGAGGAACACAAAGAGCATCTTCAATTGGCTCTCGAACTGCTACGGAAAGAGAAGCTGTACGCTAAACTCTCAAAATGCGACTTCTGGATTCGAGAAGTCCAATTCTTGGGACATGTTGTTAATGAACAAGGGATTCATGTGGATAAGTCTAAGATAGAGGCAATCAAGAACTGGGAAGCACCGAGGACCCCAACTGAGGTGCGACAATTCCTAGGATTGGCCGGCTATTATCGACGATTTATCGAAGGATTTTCGAAAATAGCCCAACCCCTTACAGCCTTAACTCATAAGGACAAGAAGTATCTCTGGACTGACAAACAAGAAGCTGCATTCCAACTTCTCAAGCAGAAGCTCTGTAGTGCACCTATCTTATCACTTCCTGATGGAACGGATGACTTCGTAGTATATTGCGATGCCTCAATACAAGGACTCGGCTGCGTGCTGATGCAGCGCGACAAGGTGATCGCATATGCTTCGAGACAACTAAAAGTCCATGAGAAGAACTACACCACCCACGACTTAGAACTTGGAGCCGTGGTATTCGCACTCAAGATCTGGAGACACTACCTGTACGGTACAAAGTGTACGATATACACTGATCACAAGAGTCTCCAACACATATTCGAGCAGAAGGAACTGAACATGCGACAACGTCGCTGGCTCGAGCTCCTAAACGACTATGAGTGCGCTATCAAGTACCACCCGGGGAAGGCCAATGTAGTGGCCGATGCCCTAAGCCGGAAAAACACATCGAAACCCAAGAGGGTACGAGCTTTACAACTCACCATCCTTCCCAACCTTCCTGAGCAGATACGCGTTGCCCAAGTGGAGGCACTTAAGGCAGAAAATCTAGCGGCTGAATCACTAAGGGGAATGGAGCAACACCTTAAAGTAAAAGCCGATGGCTTACACTATTTCATGGAACGCGTATGGGTTCCACGCCACGGAAACCTACGAGACCTTGTGATGGACGAGGCTCACAAATCCCGATATTCCGTTCACCCTGGATCTGATAAGATGTATCATGATCTGAAGATACTTTATTGGTGGCCACATATGAAAGCCGACATCGCTACCTATGTAGGCAAATGCTTGACTTGTGCCAAAGTCAAGGTCGAGTACCAGAAACCATCTGGATTACTCACACAACCCGAGATCCCCATGTGGAAATGGGAACAAATCTCCATGGATTTCATTACCAAATTACCCCGTACCCCAAGTGGATGTGACACTATCTGGGTAATTGTGGACCGACTGACTAAATCAGCACATTTCCTTGCGATCAAGGAAAATGACAAGATGGAAAAACTGGCCAGAATCTATGTCAAGGAAGTGGTCTCGCGACATGGAGTGCCAATCTCCATCATTTCGGATCGAGATGCCAGATTCACTTCTAACTTCTGGAAATCACTACAAAAGTCGCTTGGCACGCGGTTGGATATGAGTACAGCATATCACCCACAAACTGATGGCCAGAGTGAACGCACGATACAAACTCTTGAAGATATGCTACGAGCGTGCGTAGTGGACTTTGGAAACAGCTGGGAAATTCACCTACCATTGGTGGAGTTTTCCTACAACAACAGCTACCACACGAGTATCAAAGCAGCGCCTTTTGAGGCACTCTATGGCAGGAAATGCCGATCACCCATCTGTTGGGCAGAAGTGGGCGATAGTCAGCTCACTGGCCCGGAACTTGTGCATGAAACAACCGAGAAAATCGTGCAAATCAGAAATCGCATGGCAGCAGCTCGCGATCGTCAAAAGAGCTATGCCGACAAACGCCGTAAACCTCTGGAATTTCAAGTAGGAGACAAAGTCCTTCTGAAAGTCTCGCCATGGAAAGGCGTCATTCGTTTCGGTAAACGAGGTAAACTGAACCCACGGTATATTGGACCTTTCGAGATCCTGAAGAGGATTGGTCCAGTGGCATACCAACTCAACCTACCAACCGAACTCGATGGAGTTCACAACGTATTTCATGTCTCAAACCTAAAGAAGTGTTTATCGGATGAAACACTTATTGTTCCGCTGGATGAGATCCAGGTGGATGAACAACTACGGTTCGTGGAAGAACCGGTAGAGATCATGGACCGTGAGGTCAAACAACTCAAGCAGAGTAAGATTCCTATTGTCAAAGTCCGATGGAACTCGAAACGCGGACCTGAATTCACGTGGGAACGTGAAGATCAGATGATGCGCAAATATCCCCATCTCTTCAAGCGGACAACGTCGAACGTCGACAACAACGAATAAATTTCGGGACGAAATTCCTTTCAACAAGGGGATGATGTGACAACCGGAAAATTTTTACCTTTCAAACACTGTTGCTTCTCAAATACTACCAACAACAACCAAATTTCGGGACGAAATTTCTTTCAACAAGGGGATGATGTGACACCCGGCAATTTCAGGTAAATTGCAACTCTTATATTCTTTACACTTCACATTCATACTTGTTGTATTTCATTTAATTATGTTTAATTAGATGAGTTGAACACACACAACTGCGAAACGATAGTTCGAGGAACTATCGAATCGTACATTGCACATTGGTTTTAGAAACCAAGTGTGGCAACCACAACACTTACACAAAACAATAATTCGGGGAATTATTAAATTGTGCATCACACGTTGATTGGATTAATCAAGCGTGCAAACACTTCGTAGAACACGAACACAAACTATCAAAGATAATTCGAGGAATTATCGAAACACACACACGAGTCTCACGAACGTTGGTGATCAATCAAACTTATGTGATACTTGTATTACGTGCTTAAACGAGCATTAGATGCTTTAGATAAACGTTAGGAATCATGTTTGAGCGAAATCGTTTCAACGAAATCGAAAAACATAGAAGTGGACTCATCGCGGTACGCGATGACCCCTCTGCAAAAGGCTCCGCGATACGCGAAGGAAAGCGGGAGTCGAGACTCCCGAATCCTATCGCGGTACGCGGTAGAAAATTTTGATCGGCCTCCGCGGTACGCGAAGGCCATGCAGATCAGATTTTCTTTATAATCAACCCCATTTCACTTCTACTCGGTTCCTTTGCAATTCACCCGACTTTCTTTGTTCAATCTCGACCAAACCACTCTGAAATCAGTCCTCCAACCTCCTGGAATCACCATTGAAGCTAGTTCTTGGCATTTGAGAGCTATAGGAACATCAAAGGAGCTTTGGAAGCCATCAAACAACAAAAGACTCAATCTTAGCCACTTGAAGAATCTCCAGAACCTGTTCTAGCACAAATCTACACATCTAAGGTAGTTTTAAATGTTTACATAGTGTTAGATCGTACATGCAAGGGTTAAAAACCCACAAGCAACTCCTTACGATTATTGTGCTCGAATTTGTTGGTGATTTGATGGGTATTTGATTTAGAGTTACTGATTTTGGTGCTTAGAAATGTTAGGATTGAGTTTTGGTTAAGCTAGATTCGATTTGATGATGTTTTGGTACACTTGCCATAAAAGGAAACTTTTATGTTGCAAGTCCTCGATTTGTGATGATCTAGACATGTTAGACATGTCTAGATATTGTTAAATGTGTATTGTAGTGTTTAGAAACACATTGGGATATCTGATTTTGTCAAAAACTTGGTTTTATAGAAACTTTCTAAAAATGGAAACTTTTAGAAATCAAAAGAGGGCTTTTGATGTTTTAAAGTGTTTTGATAAACTTGGGATATTGAAATATGTTTAGAAATGATTTCTAAGCATATCGGAAACCTTGATTTGCGAAAACGAGTTTTAAACGGATACTTTCCAAATAAGGAAACTTTATTTGGGCAAAACGGCATAAATAGTGATTTATGCACAAACGACGTGTTTTAAGAGTTTAAACGTGTTTTATAAACATATTGGAAGTCATTAGTTTTATAAAATGGAATTTCATAACCACACTTTCCTAAATGGGAAACTTGCTAAAAATGGTAACTTATGTGACTAGAGTCATAGGATGCATATTAGTGTCTTATGTGCGTCAAGGCACATAAACACAACAATCGTGTCACCAACGATTCGTCGAGTCTCACTAGTTAACACACACCCACTCGGTTGAGCACACCAACACTTGGAGTTGTATGGATTACAACACACCACAAAACACATACTTACACCTATACGATCATAGGTGCTTACTAGCAGGACAGCTAGCCTTCGCAGACGCGAACACCCTGTAAACCGGAACTGCTCTATCAGATGAGTTCACGGCCCCTTTTTACTTTTTCTACCTTTGGGGGAGAAAACATTTCATGATAAACTGTTTTTGGAAAACAACTCATTTCATTTATGTATGGACATGCTTTATCATTATATGTATATGTGTGGGCCCCTATCACAACTAAAAGTCCTCGCGATACTCCTCGGACCGTTAATAGCTTAACACCTAGCATGGTAATCTTGAATAGTACTATTTGGGCCTGACAAGCCCCACCCATCGCGCCTGGGAGGCCAACCCGACTTGAGGTCGGAATGGGTGCAATATTGACCAACACTTTGCCATTGTCTTGTGATAACGTGGCGGGAGGCACAATCTGTCAGCTTCGGTACCATCCACAATATAATATAACTGTATTGACTAGCTATCAATCGATACTGCATTGTCGTGAAATGTAAATCTACTGAACACTTACTTTAAACATTTGATGTTTACTACTTATGGAAAAACCTGTGCTCTCACCAACCTTTGTGTTGACCCTTTTACTCGCATGTTTTCTCAGGTAGCTAAGGCACACGCACAAGGATAGGATGCTAGGATGGAGTCCCATGCATCAGCTTTTGTGTCTTAGATCATCGAAAACATTTAATATTTGTACTTGATTATGTCTTGTATTGATAAACATCTTTTAATCGCTTCCGAAAACTTTAAACTTATGATGTTTTGAAAATTGGTTTAAATAACGCTTCCGCAATTTATTAACAGTTATTGTTTTGAGATTGTATAACTTCCGCAACTCTGATACTTCTAAAACTGTTTTATCCAAAACATTGGATGTACGTACTTAACCAGACATATAGGTCTCGCTTGTTGTGTGACCGGAGACTGCGATCCTGACAATCTGCCGCCGTTCGCGCCCCGGAAGGGACGGGATTTCTCGGGGTGCGACAGGGTTAATTAGCAAACCCCTAACCAATGAGTCATTATATCAATGGTATCCCAAGATTCCTATAAATAGAAGGTCTTGAGTTCAAATCCCTTCAGAAGCGAAAAATGGCTCTGAGAGGAGTCAGAGAGTTTTTCTAGAGGAGTTTCCTCCTGGGTGGTTGTGATGGCTTATTGGAGGGTCAGGTAACTAGACATTGATGACATGAACTGGAAACAGTGTGTTCACACGATTGAGACCTTCGTCATTAAAAAAAATTAGCAAACCCCTAAGCTAGCCTAGCGGTAAGACACACGGGTGGTAAGAGGCACAGGTTCAAAACCCGCCATAGGCAAATTTGGTTGGTTTTTAGCCTTTTGAACGTTTTCATTATTCTTTTTAATTCTAAAAAAATATGTAATTATTCTACACAAATTTCACTTTCTAGAAAAATTATTTTTCATTTTAATCAATTTTAAAAATAATATTTGCAATACAGATGTAATATGAAAGTATAAAGAAAATTATTTTTACTTAAAAATGTAGATATATATATATATATATATATATATATTTATATTATCATTTCAAGATGAAAATTATAAATTAATTAATTTATTTTAATGAAACGTTATAAAAGTTATTCTCTTGGAATGTAATTACAATAATACTTTTATTCTAAAAACATTTTAAAAGAAAACATACGTACGTACGTACGTACATACATACATACATAAGGAAGTGTTCAAATAATAAGTCACTCTTAAAGCAATAACCCAGATAACTTTGCCAAGATGAGCCGAATCTTGAATTTTTTTTTTGAACATCATTGTAACACAATTAGAACACTATATTTTTTTATGAGTTTGTGAAAATTCATAATCGTTTAAGAGATATTATCATTATAAGTTTTTAATTTACAGCACTATAACTGTTTTATGTCCAAAACTTACAACGATTTAAACTCTCAAACGGTGATGAATTTTTGCAAACTCATAAAAGAACATAGTGTTCTAAATGTATTACAATGATGTTCAAAAAAAATTCAAGATTTGGCTTCAACTTGTCAAAGTCATCTGTATTATTGCTTTAAGAGTGGGTTATAATTTGACCCTAATCCTATATATATATAGGGGATAGAATTTTTAATAACCCTTATCTTTTGTTACAACCCATTAACTATCATCCAATGGTTACAACCCATTAACTATCATCTAATGGTTACTCTAAAAAGCTAAGTGTATAGAATCGTGTCACGTGTCAATTTCCTTTTTTTAATATGAAGGGAATTTATAACATTTGTCATTTATGTAAAGTTTACCCTTTTTTTTTAAACATTCATAACTCATTGTCCATTATTTACATTGATGTAACGAGCATAAATATAGAACATTATTTTGAATTTTTTCTCTAACAATGATAAATTACAGTGATGTAATATAACACATTATTTTATTTTTTTCTCTAACAATGATAATTAAAATTATAAATTACAGTAATGTAATATAACACATTATTTTGATTTTTTTTCTAACAATGATAATTATAGTGATGTAATTTATCATTGTTCGAAAAAAATTCAAACTAATTTGTTGTGTTTAGGCTCGTTACAAATTAGGATGAACAAAAAGCCAAAAAAACCGAACCGAAACCGAATTAACCGAAAAAACCGAACCGGAACCAAATTAACCGAAAAAACCGAACCGGAACCGAATTAATCAAAAAAAAAACCGAAACCAATTTTATGTCAACGTAAATTACATCACGGTAAATTACGTCAATGTAAATTACATCACTATAATTTATCATTGTTAGAAAAAATTTTAAATAAATTTGTTATATTTAAGCTCGTTACAATGATGTAAATATAGGGCATTTAAAAAACGTAAAAAAAAATTGTCAAGACTATAACAGAATTAAAGAGAAAAATGAGACGAATATAATGGTGCAATTTTTTAAAAAAATATTATAAAAAGTTATTAATGTTTAAAAAAGAGGGGGATAAACTTATAAAAGTAAAATGAATATGATGTCCTTTTTAATATTTTAATGAAAAGCTTATGTGTAATTTTATTATTGATTGAAATGAGTTATGTAATTGTAGCAAAAAAAGAGGGTTATTTTTTATACCGTTCTCTCTCTCTCTCTCTCTCTATATATATATATATATATATATATATATATATATATATATATATATATATATATATATATATATATAGGATTAGGTTCAAGTAACAAGGGTGAGATTGGTAAGAAGGGTGAAAAAGATTTTGAATTTTACAAGTGACATTTCTCTAATTTTATAAAAAAAATATTTTGGTCATTGTGTTTATTGTTTTTATTATTGTGTTTTATTTTTTTATATCATATTTTGCTATTTTGTTAATGTTTTTATGTATTAAATAAATTGTTTTTATTTATCTTTTATGTTTTATGTATTAAAAGTATATAATTGTGTTATTTCATCATTATGTTTTTAAAACTCATAATTTTAAAAAACATAAATTTTCTGTATAGTTTGAAAAATACATTTTGATCATTGTGTTTTATGTTTAGATTATTGTGTAATATATTTATTATTGTGTTTTATTTTCAGAACATTGTGTAATATACTTATCATTGTGTTTTACATTCAAGTCATTGTGTAATATATTCTTCATTATGTTTTATCTTCTATTCATTGTGTAATATATTCGTCATTGTTTCTTACTTTTAGGTCATTATGTAATATATATTCATCATTGTGTTTTATCTTCAGATTGTGTAATATACGTATCATTATATTTTATGTTCAGGTCATTGTGTAATATACTCGTTAATTTATTTTACGTTCAAGTCATTGTGTAATATACGTATCATTTTGTTTTACATTATAGTCATTGTGTAATATATTTATCATTGTGTTTAACGCTCTAACATTGTGTCATATGTATATATCAATATGTTATGCATTTTAACTTATTTCATGTTTTTTGTTATTGTTTTTAATATATTTAATAAATTTGTTATTTGTTTTTTATGTTTTCCATATTAGAAGTACATAATTGCATTATTTCAACATTGTATTTTTCAAAACTTCTTACTTTATTAACACATAGTTAGGTTATTGTTTTATATGTATTCATCATTGTGTTTTATGTTTTTGACAATTTGATTATATTTATCACTAGGTTACAAACCCTTGTATTACACGGGTTTGTAAATAAAAATTATGTAATTTTATAATTTTTTATCATATTAAATAACTATATTCTTTTTCATTAAATAAATATATTAAAACTAATAATATTAGTTATACTTTTTTTGTATGTTAAAGAACTTTGAAAATAAAAATTTATTAAATAATGTCATATTATATATATATATATATATAGGGGAAAGATCAAATAAAAAGTATATTTTGCCTAAGAAGACTAAGAAGGATTTTTAAAATCTTCAAAACATACCCAAACGAACTCCGATTGAACTCATTTCGATGGCATTGGAACCGTCTCATCGAACCATACAATATTAGATTTTAAGTTTTCGTTTTAACAACTAGATTTAGATTTTGGGTTTTAGGGCTTGGTTTTTAGCTTTTAAGTTGTATCTTTATGTTAAAGATTTGTTTTTAAAGTTTTGGATTTAGTATTAGGGTTTATTGTTTACGATTTAAGGTTTGGGTTTTAGGGTTTGACAAGCCGGTTCCAATGATGTAAAAATTAATTCAATCGAGGTTTGTTTGAGTCGGTTTTCAAGTTTTTAAAATCCTTCTTAATCTTCTTAGGCAAAATAGACTTTTTAAGAGAACATTCCTCTATATATATATATATATATTTATATTTATCGTGTTAAAAGGTGGATTGTGAGCGTTACATTTACTATGTGATCGATTGCCTTTGGTTGTTTAAGTGTAGGATCTGGTGCGTGATTTTATTAGGCTTCGATTATTGCTATTTAATTTTTGTGCCCTCTTGCTATAACCCTTTAAGATATGTTTGTTTGTTGTTCCTTTTCATGATTTTCAATTTCTTCTAATTAATCACATCATCTTAGTATATGCATATATACATACGGTAGTAAACAAACAAACAAACATACCCGACCCACATATGCACTATTTTTTTATTTAATTATCTATAATTATGATTTATTTATTTATATATTTTATTTAATTTTTCATAAACGCAAACAAACAAGCAATACGCATATAAACAAACAATGTAACACACAGTTAAAGAAATAAAAAATAAGGTATTTCTAATTCTAGGGTTATTCTTACAGCTAAAAATCTCTAACTTTTAGCCTACAAAATTTGAAAAATCTCCTGAAGTCTAAATAAATGCGTAATTAGAAGTGGACATATGTCTAGTGGTTCGCGTGTTAAATGGATGAGCACTTTATATTAAAAAATTAACGTTAAATTCATACTGATATTGTTCTTTTTTTTTTGATAATTTCTTTCATATTTGTTGTTAGCTTCATTGATTCCGCTGGCGATATGCCGTCGGCATACGATGATATACGCAATGACGGATCCACGATTTTTTCCCTATGATGTCACTATATTTATATGTTATAATTTCATAATGTTGGGCATAAGTTTTTGGGTCGGTTTTACCGTTCGAATCAGGTAAACAAAATAGTTAAAGTTATTTCCTACATGTGTTCATATTTTGAAAACGCTATATTACATTTTTGACCGAAAGTTGTTGGATAACTCCTTTTCAATATAACAAATGTAAGAATTATTCATGTGTTTTCTTGTTTTCATCATTTTTTGATAAACAATGATGTCACTAGTCCAAAAGTTTATGATGTCACTTGAAAATATTGTTCATAATTGTCCATACAATCTGAAAAATCGTTGGTGTCCTGGGACCACGGTCCATAAAATAGGTGTCCGCCCCTGGATATACGTCGACAACTATTTTAACCTTTTGGTACTAATATATGCCGAAAAAATTTGTAACAACGGTTTGTTGTTAGGATGGTCAATTTAATCTATAGTGCCAACAAGTCGCCCCGAAAAGCTTAAAAATTTCATCGGGATAGCTGTGCATACTGGTCGAGACGTCGAGTGTTCTTTCGTCTTAGTTTGTTGGCTTCATTGACTCCACAAGTCTCCTTGTTTTGTACTAAGTTTCCATAGGTTTATTTCATGACGTCAAATTAAGTTGTTAAGTTTCGTGGCCTTGATGATGAGTAGTTCTAGATAGAGATGGCAAAAAAACCGGTTCTAAAACCAGAACCGACAGAACAGGTCATACCCGAATATGTGGGTACATGCGGTTCTGGTTTCTCAGAGAAATCGTAACTATAACCGGTTCCATCTTTACCCGGTAAAAAAGGGGACCGAAACCGGCCAAAACCCGAACCTAACCGAAACTGGTTCTTGACTTTGTTGACTGAAACTGGAACGTGTTGGTACATAGGCTGTGTTTAATTTGACAACTATGATTGTTTTCTTAACTATTTATTTATTATATCAAACGTTTTGAAAACCTCTTATCCATATTTTTTGTTTGTCATCTAAAGATGGGGATAATATATTCTTCAAGTTCTTATGTGCAACTTATGTATGAGCTTTGATTTTGTGTGTTGTATGAATAATCGTTTATAGTGTTTTCTCTTACTCTTGATTACATTCATCAGGAAATTTAGAGAGTTTAGGTCATAACTGTTGTATTTTTTTTTGTAAGATTTTTTTTTATATTTTTGTGGCTCAAATTATATGAAGTAAAGTTCAGTTATTGTTACATGGTAGTTTGTGAAGATTAATATAAAGACTAATAAATGCTGATTCTCACCAAACTTCTAATTTGTCTAAGTAATGGACTCTACAGAGACAAACAACCTTCGAAAGGAAGGAGTTACTCTTCGGAAGCAGCATTGCTTCCGAAAGGTAACTTACTCCTACCGAAGGCTGTACAAGACAAACTGCTTCGGAAGGCCAACACTTAGAAGATTTAAAGCTTCAGTGCTTCTGAAGACTTGAAGCTTCTGAAGAACAAAGGCTTCCGAAGATTCTCCTCTGCATCTTCCAAAGACAAAGACTTCCGAGGATAATCATCTAACAAAGACTGTAGCTGATTACCTTTTATCGTACAAAAGGTGCTGACAACAGACATGTTGGTCTAAGTAAAACAAAGATAACATACCGATAGTCAGACACAACACCTTACTTCTCCTCAGCAACATTAAATGCAAAAGATCGACGAAAGCCTTTGAAGATCAAGAACATTAAATGTTTTTTGTATTTAGCTAGTCTTTTGTAAAGTCAATGTCTATATTTGTAATCATTGTAATTGAGTGTCTTAGCCTGTTAAGACACTTTAGATACTAGAATAAGCTATAATTTATGTATTATCTTTTTTTAACAGCTAAACAAGTCCCCAACAACCCACGCGCTGCGACCACAGACCGCTACCAACCCCTGGAAACATTTAAAGTCGGGCGTTGGCAAGTGCCGAATCGAGGAACCGCCACACCATCTAGGAGGAAACTCACACTGAGAAAACCCCCTAGCTCACCCAAGACATTTTTTGCTCTAGGTGATACTCGAACCCAAGACTTCCCATTGCTCGTGGTCAAGGAGTACCACTAGGCTATAAGCCCAATGATACTTTATGTATTATCTAGTATACCCAACTTGTATTCCTACGAGTATACGATTGTAGCCTTGGCTATATAACATCTCATTGTAATTTGTTTAAGTGTGCTTGCTTGTTGTAACACTTGTAACACTTTTGAGAGAAATATATCTTTGAGCTTGAAATTGTTTTTGTGTTCTTACTTTTATTCGAAGATTATTTGTTTACCTTTGAGTGTTTGAAAGATCATTCTAACAGAAATTCCGCATCTGTTAGATTGTAAGAAAGAAATATTTGTGAAGAGTTGTTTGAAGTAAACAACCCGATCCAACAATTAATTCTATAAATTTGTTGAACTGAAGGTCAGTTATCACAAATATTCACGCTTGGTTTCAATCACAAGGTTTATGTTTTATTGTTTTGTGTATGTAAATTTGTTTCCAGTCATTTGGTTGCAATGTTTTGTTATGTATGGAAATCTATAAAGGTATAAGAAAAATCTTTATCTGAGTGATGCCAAATGTAGATGTGCAACATGTCTCGTCACTCATACTCAAATCTGATTTTCTTTTGTAAATTTGTTTAAAGCAATAATTTCCATTAGAAAATAAAAATATTCGCTAGAATGATATCAAGTTAATGCAACAGTTTTTTTAATATTAACATGCTGATGTAATTAACATAGCATTTCGGATGTTCAAACATCATATAATTCATATTTTATTTATAAAGTTAACATAGAGACGTATAATAACTTTCGTAAAAACAAAGACGATAATGTCTATTAAGTTAGATATAACACATACCTTGGAATGGAAACGATCCAGAAAACAAGTTGCCATGAAGATCTAGACTTTTAAGTGATGTGAGATAACTTAAAGATGATACAAGACTTTCATCGAATTGGTTCGATCCAAGATTTAAAATTTTCAATTTCCTTAATGTACTAGTTGTCTCTAAACCTGGTGATGCATAAAAGTTTTTGGTATTTGTTAGTGTGCAAAATATTTAAAAAGATACATGTCTCTACTTTAAATAGTTGTCAAATAAGACTGGAATGATTACAATTTTCTTATTGTAATATTATTTCATATTGTAAGTGTTGGATGAAAAAAAAATACTCATGTGGTAGAGGATTAAGGCATGTAGATAATAGGCTCTACTCTGCAGCAAATACAGACTCAATAGAGAGGTAAAGGGCACCGTGTGATCAGTTGTGGGCAGTATACGTTTAAGGTCTTAATTAAGCAATTTACTTGTAAGTAAATAATTGATACAAAACTGTCCAAAATATATGATTGCCAAATTTCTCAATTTATGTCATTCAATTTATTTGCTAATAGACTTGCAGCAAATAAACATTGAACGAAAATAAAAGTTGTCTTTGATTATGGAAAAACTCATTTAGTTTTTGGAAATTTGTTCTTTTATTTTTCACATAACTCTTGGGTCTGCAAGTGAGTGAATTTAGTATTGCAGTCAAAACGGATCAAATTCTCACGACCAGTAGTCACTAAATGACATTTGTCTTAACAATATCTTATATGTTTTTTTTATCTTTTTTTTTCCTGTTAAGATGCTCTTCTTTAAAAATTAGGTTTAGGTTTCAATTCCTCCTATGAACAAAATTGTGGAAAATTATTATTTTTATGAAGAAAATAACAGCAAATAACTCATGTCTTAGATCCAGATTCACCCGGCCAGTTCATTATAGACTTGGCTTGACTTTGTTAATCCTAAAAAAATCCTTTAAAGTAAAATATAAGTTGTAAATATATATATGACAAATAACATGTATACCAATTTACAAACAAGTGAACTATAATTTACTTTTTCCTTTAGCCATTGAGATAGGCATACTTGAAGGGGATGCACATGGGTAAAAGAAACTGGTTTGAGTCTTTGAGAAACAAAACAGTTCTTCTGATAAATTTGAATTGATTTCGAAACCGGTTTAGGGTGAAATCAATTCCACCCCGAACTAAACTAGCCTTTTCTGATCGGTTTCTAATCCTATATGTTGAAAGCGGTTTCAAACCGGTATAAATCAACGAACCGGCTAAAAAAGCTTAGTGTTTGCCTTTAACATCTCATGTAATCACACATTAATTTTTAATGTTAGAAAAAGGATTGAAGATAATATCTACCTATCTACCTATGTTAATAAATAAATGTTTTCTAAGAACACATGTCATGTTCTTAGAACACCTTATCTTTAATTCCCACATCTCTCTCTTTTATATTAAATATTAAATATATTTTTTATGTATTTTTAATTTAAAAAAGATATTTTAATACATTAAAAATATATTAATATTTAAAACACTTTTAAAAAAACCAATTTATTTTAAAATATAAAAATTTCAAACAGATTTTAAAAATAAAATGTTTAAACAAACAAAACTTTGACAAAATTAGTATTTAAATAAATATTATTTTTATTTTTTTTGTTTAAATTATTAAATTATAGGAAATTTTAATCATATTTTATATTAAAAAATTATTTTATATTGTTTAAATTTTCGTTAGTGACTATTTATTATAATTTTTTTATTCAACACATGAAATACACTGGATACTAACCTTATATATATATTGTGATACTTCGTAATTTCCAGGTCAGCTAATTGTTTATTTAAATTTTTATTTAAATGATTTTGTGCACGAGGCGCTAGAATTAGATTAATTTAGTGTGACACGTGGCACGATAGTACTGAGAGGCCCCGAGCCCCTCAGTTGGCAAACATCAAACCCATACTCTTTAAAACATATTTACATTACCATAGCAGCGGAATTTAAGGCGATTACATAAAATATTATATAAACCTAAACAAACATTAATACATAGCTCATATCTTTATTAGATTTATAACATAGCCAGTCTATGCCAGGGGTAGTCTTCAACGTATGCCATGAGCCCTCCTGGTCTCCTTTCTCAACTATTCAACCTGATATGCATGTAAAACAAGTCAGCTTTATGCTGGTGAGTTCTAAATTCATTTCTTAGAAAATCCTTATACATAACAAACCTGTTCTCATATCATAATTTCATAACATACATAGCATTGTAACATAATTACATAACATACGTATCATCATAACATCATTCATACAGTGAAGGAACTTCACCGTCAACTGCTGACCCTGAAGTCAAACAGGTTTGCGCAGCACAAGGCTCTTAAACTATCAACTCGTAGCTGATAACTCATACATGTATAAGATTTCTTTAACACTATCAACGCGCAGCTGATAACTCAAGCATGCCTAAGATTTCTTTAACTGAACTGGCGACACACAGTCGGCAGGCCTATGTTTCCACAGGACTCTTTAACCATCAACCGAAATTGACGGCTCATACCGGTATAAGACTTCTTTACATTTATCATTCATACATAATATGGTTTAAATCATTTAAACCATCATAATCATAAACGGATCCTTTCACCGTAGTGTTCAAGTTTTGCCCAACCGCAGCCAGCAAAACCTCATTTCCTACTCAACCTCAGTTGAGTCCTTTAAAAATCAATTCTTTCTCAACCGCAGTTGAGACTTTAAACATTCTTTATATCTCAACTGAGATTCTTAAAATCATTTGCTTTAAATCATTCTTTACCTATAAACATTCATTTCTTGAAAACATGCTTTACCTGATCATAATCAGGTTACAATCACTTTCATACAATAATTTTTATAATATGAAACATTCTTTACTTTAACATACTCTTTTATCTGACCGTAGTCAGGTAAAGCAATCATTTACATAAAATAACTTTATAACATGCATATCAGCCCAAATGATAAAACATTTAAAATAGGGCTATAAGAACTCACCTGTTGTCTTGCTGTAGCAAGATCTCTCGTAAACTGGTACTAACAGTATAATTCTGCATCAGTTTACACTTAATAAGTTATTTATGTTTTAACCTACTGATTAGATCTTTCTGAACGTTCAATGTCAAAGACATTGCCTTGAAAGTCATCAAATAGTTAATGTTGTTGATTATAATGCTAAAACAATTCCTAAATAGATTAATGGCTTAGAAATGATCAATCCTTATCATTGATTACCCAGATATCATGAAATATCACAATGTAGTCTTAGAATAGATTTAATAACCATGTTTAACATACTAATCTGACTGTTATCATAAACATCAGATAATCGTTCCAATAAGTATGTTAATGGTTGTGATTAGTTTGAAA
Organism: Mikania micrantha; assembly: GCA_009363875.1. NCBI lineage: Eukaryota > Viridiplantae > Streptophyta > Magnoliopsida > Asterales > Asteraceae > Mikania > Mikania micrantha. The sequence goes on along the minus strand of CM018691.1, from coordinate 46,160,555 downwards.
CACTTAGATTTAACCTTTGTATTTCAAAGATTAACCAAACTAATCATCTACATTGTCATAATCAAATGGATTAAACCATTATAATCATAGTTGTGATTTCATGCAAACCGGGCATTACAACGGCTCAAAACAAGGATTTAACCGTTAAAACTTCGTGTTCTTCATTTCTAATCAATCCTAGCCATCATCTAGGCAATAATCAACAATCCTAACTATGTTATTACGTTCAAAATCAAGACCTAATCAATCAAAATCAAACTAGAAGGTTAAAACGAACCGTTACCTGATCTGACGAATTTCTGCGGTTAAAACAGCAATCAGGACTTGTATATTTGATTCCTGGTATGATCGGTGACTTCTGATGGCTTCAGAATGGTGTTTTGATGATTAATTTTCGTCTGATGGTGTTCTTAAGCGAGTATGATCGAGATATGTATTAAATTAACTTTCTGCTTGAAAATCTGATGAAGTAGTCAACTTTCTCCACCGCCTCACCCGTCGCGTACCGCGACGAGGGCCAAAAAGAGCTTCGCGTACCGCGAAGAAATCCGGAGGATTTTAGATATTTTAGGTCCGTCGCGTACCGCGAAGGAGCCTCAAATCTTCGTCGCGTACCGCGACGAGTCCAAAAGTTCAATACTTTGAAAATTTTCTTCGTTTCGCGATTCCGGACAATCCGTAACTCCGTTTCGCGCACGGTTTTCGCCTACGTTCATCATTTCTCGTGTACTATCAATCTGTAGTAATTACCATTGTCAATTCAACGTAGATTTTATACACGATTAAATGTGCTAATTATTCGGTTGTTACAAATCTACCCTCCTTACAATAGGTTTCGTCCTCGAAACCTGTTACATTTCAAACAAATGTGGGTAGAGTCGTTTCATCTCGTCTTCAGTCTCCCATGTAGCTTCAGATCCTTTTCGGTGTTTCCATTGAACTTTAACTTGTCTAATCGTCTTGTTACGTAATTGTTTTTCCTTCGTGTCAACTATTGCAACTGGTTCTTCTATGTAATTCAATCTTTCATCAACTTCAATATCATTTAGAGGCACATATGCTACATCATCCTCTAGACATTTTCTTAAATGTGAAACGTGAAATGTCGGATGAATTCCACTCAGTTCATCTGGTAGATCTAATCGGTAAGCTACCTTACCAACCCGTGCTATTATTTGAAAAGGTCCAATAAATCTCGGACTCAACTTTCCTCTCTTCCTGAATCGAATAACTCCCTTCCATGGTGAAACTTTTAACAGTACTTGATCACCTACTTCAAATTCTATTGGTCTCCGTCTTTTATCGGCATAGGACTTCTGTCGATCCTGTGCAGCTTTCATTCGTGCTTTAACTAACTGGAGCTTTTCGGTCAAATCAACTACTGCAGCTTTACTTCCCACTTCTTTCTGTCCTACTCCTCCCCAACACACAGGTGTCCTACAACGTCGTCCATACAATGCCTCGTATGGTGGCATTCCAATACTAGCATGATAGCTGTTGTTGTACGAGAATTCCACTAGTGGTAAATGATCATCCCAACTGCCACCGAAATCAATAATACAGGCTCTGAGCATATCTTCTAAAGTTTGGATAGTCCTTTCAGACTGTCCGTCTGTCTGAGGATGATACGCAGTGCTGATGTTGAGCCTTGTACCCATTGATTCATGAAAACGTTTCCAGAATCTTGAAACAAATCGTGTGTCACGATCAGATACTATAGAAACTGGAACTCCATGTCTTGTAATTATTTCTTTCACAAATAGTTCAGACAGTTTCTCCGACGTATAAGTCTCCCGTATAGGCAAGAAATGAGCACTTTTCGTTAACCGGTCTACAATCACCCAGATAGTATCATGACGTTTCGCCGTGAGAGGCAACTTGGTAATAAAATCCATGGTGATGTGTTCCCATTTCCATTCCGGGACTTCTAAAGGTTGCACATAACCATAAGGTTTCTGATGTTCAGCTTTTACTTGTGCACATGTCAAACATTTGTTTACGTACTGCATTACATTGAATTTCATACCTGGCCACCAATAATCCTTCCGAAGGTCTTGATACATTTTCGTTGCACCAGGATGAATAGAGTAACGTGACTTATGTGCTTCGTCTAGAATCCTTGACCTGATGTCCCCATTTCGTGGAACCCACATTCGACCAAATCGTATCTTAACGCCACATTCATTTTCTTCTAGACTTTTAACCTGACCAAATATCCTTTCGAATCCCACATTTTCTTCCTTTAATCCTTCCTTCTGTGCATCCTTAAGTTCATTTAGAAAATCAGGTGTTATTACCAAACTGTAAGACTTAACTTGTATAGCAGAGTGTTCTGTCTTGCGACTTAGAGCATCAGCCACCACATTGGCCTTGCCCGGGTGATACAAGATCTCACATTCATAATCCTTTAACAGCTCAAGCCACCTTCTTTGTCTCATATTCAAATCTTTCTATTCAAAGAAGTATTTTAAACTTTTATGATCTGTGTAGATTGTACATTTAACTCCATATAAATAGTGCCTCCAAATTTTTAAAGCAAATACCACAGCAGCTAATTCCAAATCATGTGTTGGATAATTAGCTTCATGGGTTTCAATTGTCTTGAGGCATATGCTATTACCTTTCCTCTTTGCATAAGTACACAACCCAAACCCAGATAAGACGCATCTGAGTATACAACCATGTCTTCATTACCATCAGGTAATGCTAAAATAGGAGCTTCGGTTAATCTCTTCTTTAGTTCTTCAAAAGCCTGAACCTGAGTTGGACCCCAATCGTATTTTACTTCTTTCCTAGTCAATTTCGTTAATGGTGTAGCAATCCTGGAGAAATCCTGGATGAATCTTCTGTAATAACCTGCTAATCCAAGAAAGCTACGAACTTCCGTTGGTGTTTTCGGAGGATTCCATTTCATAACTGCTTCTACTTTAGCTGGGTCCACCATTATGCCTTCCGGACTAATAACATGACCTAAAAATTGTACTTCCCGAAGCCAAAAGGCACATTTAGAGAATTTAGCATAAAGCTTTTCTCTTCTTAGTATTTCAAGAACTTCCCGAATATGACATGCATGATCACCTTCACTCCTTGAGTATATTAATATATCGTCAATAAACACAATCACTGATCGGTCTAACATAGGTCTGCACACCCGATTCATCAAATCCATAAACGCCGCAGGAGCGTTTGTTAATCCGAAAGACATCACAAGAAACTCATAGTGTCCATAACGTGTGCGAAACGCTGTCTTCGGAATATCTTGTTCTCTCACCTTTAATTGATGATACCCTGATCTGAGATCTATTTTAGAAAACCAACTTGCCCCTTGCAATTGGTCGAATAGATCATCAATCCTTGGTAACGGATACTTATTCTTTATTGTGAGCTTATTCAATTCCCTATAATCAATACACATTCTCATACTTCCATCCTTTTTCTTTACAAACAACACTGGTGCACCCCAAGGTGACACACTTGGTCGTATAAAACCTTTGTCTAGAAGGTCTTGTAGTTGGGTCATTAATTCTTTCATCTCTGTTGGGGCCAGACGGTACGGTGCCCTGGCGACAGGTTGAGCTCCTGGCACAACATCAATTTGGAATTCGATTTCCCGATCAGGTGGAATTCCTGGCAAATCCTCAGGAAATACATCAGGAAAATTACACACCACGGGTACGTCTTCCAATTCTTTTACTTTAATTTCTTTATCAATAACATATGCCAGATAAGCCCCACACCCTCGCCTCATAAATTCACTTGCCTTAATCATTGAAATGACTTTAGGCACGTTAAACACTTTATCCCCGTAAACCGTTACTGAACTCCCATTAAGAGCCGTTAAGAAAATCATATTTCGTTGACAGACAATGTTAGCCTCATGTTTGGCCAACCAATCCATGCCCAAAACTACATCAAAACCTCCTAACATAATCACAAACAACTTAACAGGGAATCTATGACCTTCTATATCAATGTAACAATCATCCTCAATGGCCTCCGTTACTCTAGTAGATTTACCAAGAGCAGTTTCAATATTGAAGGCGTGTTCTATCTTTTTAACATTAGCACGCAGTTTATCACAAAAAGTAATACCCACAAAGCTCATACTTGCACCAGAATCAAATAGCACTAAAGCAGGGATACCATTAATCAAAAATGTACCTGTCACCACATCCGGATCTTTATCTGCTTGATCTTTAGTCATAGTAAAGGCACGAGCTTTTGCCTTTTGCTTCTCACCTCCCTTGCTACTTTCAGGTTTACTGGCTTCAGTAGGTATTGTCTTTGATTTAAAACAATTCTTGCTCATGTGACCGATCCCACCACAATTGTAACACTTAAGTATGGTTGGACAATTATACGAGAGGTGTCCAGTTTTTCCACAACGGTAGCACAAAGTAGTCCCCAGGCGACATTCTCCCCCATGCTTCCTTCCGCACTTGGTGCACGTCTCAAATTCTTCTACTTTAAGCTTTTTCATGGGGAGTTCCGGTTTACCATTTCTATTTCTTTTGAATCCCGGTGACCACTTTTGCTTCGGTTCTTCCTTTGTTGGTTCAGCTTCCACAACATCATCCCATACAATGCCGCTAATTTCTACTGCTGATTCAAAAGTTCTAGGAGCATGCGCCTTCACATGTGTTCGGACTTTAGGTGGTAGTCCTTCCACATATAACTTCAATCTGCGTTCCTCCGTATTTACCAAATGAGGAACCAGTCTTGACATTTCATTAAATTTTGACGTATATTGCCGATGGTTCATACGTCCAGCTTTCAAAGTCAGAAATTCTCGTTCGATTTTATCAATTTCATTCTTTGGACAGAAGTGTTTTATAACTAATTCCTTCAAGTCCTTCCATTTAAAGCCCTCCACGTCAGTAGTGGTCTTTGACTGCTTAACAGTGTTCCACCAATGTAGAGCTTCTTCAGTAAATGAATGAGCTGCAAATTTCACAGCTTGGTCTTCCCGGCATTCACTGATAGCGATGACCGCCTCCATAGCCGAAACCCAGTGACAGGTGGCCACAGCATCCTTCTTACCATCAAATGAGGGTGGATTGCATCCTTTGAAGGCCTTGTAATCACAACCCTTCCGTTTCTCTGACGTAGAATCACCGTTCTTAGTTCCGGTGATCACAACTTCCTCTTCTTTGGTGTTCTCCTTAGTTTCTTCAGACTTGTCTTTCAAAGTATCCTTTAGTATTTTTGTAACCAAAGCTGGTAGCTTATCATCCAAAACTTTACAGACCTCATCAGAAATAGCCTTCACTACGATAGGCTCTAGAGTAAACTCATCTTCATCTTCCGGTTGCTCATTGTGCTCGTAGTCGTCTTCATTGACGGGTTCTTCATTCTCAACATGTGGTTCTTCAGGTTCCTGTGGTTGCTTACGTGGTCTACCCCTTTGTCCAGCCATTTAACTACCTACAGGATGCATCAATTGGAGAATCAGTACAGGATTAGTTTAGCACGAAATAAGCTTTGTAAATCGTTAATGACGTTGATCAGGTGTTATTAACCATTTACCTAACTCATAGGCTCTAAACGTTTCCCATCCCGTCACCCCAAAGTGCATGACTCTAACTATCTTTCTAACCTTACACCTATGTCTTAACTCATACATAACATTCAGCTCATGGCATCAAACTACCCTTGACTGGCATTCTTATCATTCTGTCCCATTTTCAGTTTAAGTCCAGTCATTAGGGATGACCGGATCTCTCAAACTATGGCTCTGATACCAACTTGAGAGGCCCCGAGCCCCTCAGTTGGCAAACATCAAACCCATACTCTTTAAAACATATTTACATTACCATAGCAGCGGAATTTAAGGCGATTACATAAAATATTATATAAACCTAAACAAACATTAATACATAGCTCATATCTTTATTAGATTTATAACATAGCCAGTCTATGCCAGGGGTAGTCTTCAACGTATGCCATGAGCCCTCCTGGTCTCCTTTCTCAACTATTCAACCTGATATGCATGTAAAACAAGTCAGCTTTATGCTGGTGAGTTCTAAATTCATTTCTTAGAAAATCCTTATACATAACAAACCTGTTCTCATATCATAATTTCATAACATACATAGCATTGTAACATAATTACATAACATACGTATCATCATAACATCATTCATACAGTGAAGGAACTTCACCGTCAACTGCTGACCCTGAAGTCAAACAGGTTTGCGCAGCACAAGGCTCTTAAACTATCAACTCGTAGCTGATAACTCATACATGTATAAGATTTCTTTAACACTATCAACGCGCAGCTGATAACTCAAGCATGCCTAAGATTTCTTTAACTGAACTGGCGACACACAGTCGGCAGGCCTATGTTTCCACAGGACTCTTTAACCATCAACCGAAATTGACGGCTCATACCGGTATAAGACTTCTTTACATTTATCATTCATACATAATATGGTTTAAATCATTTAAACCATCATAATCATAAACGGATCCTTTCACCGTAGTGTTCAAGTTTTGCCCAACCGCAGCCAGCAAAACCTCATTTCCTACTCAACCTCAGTTGAGTCCTTTAAAAATCAATTCTTTCTCAACCGCAGTTGAGACTTTAAACATTCTTTATATCTCAACTGAGATTCTTAAAATCATTTGCTTTAAATCATTCTTTACCTATAAACATTCATTTCTTGAAAACATGCTTTACCTGATCATAATCAGGTTACAATCACTTTCATACAATAATTTTTATAATATGAAACATTCTTTACTTTAACATACTCTTTTATCTGAGCGTAGTCAGGTAAAGCAATCATTTACATAAAATAACTTTATAACATGCATATCAGCCCAAATGATAAAACATTTAAAATAGGGCTATAAGAACTCACCTGTTGTCTTGCTGTAGCAAGATCTCTCGTAAACTGGTACTAACAGTATAATTCTGCATCAGTTTACACTTAATAAGTTATTTATGTTTTAACCTACTGATTAGATCTTTCTGAACGTTCAATGTCAAAGACATTGCCTTGAAAGTCATCAAATAGTTAATGTTGTTGATTATAATGCTAAAACAATTCCTAAATAGATTAATGGCTTAGAAATGATCAATCCTTATCATTGATTACCCAGATATCATGAAATATCACAATGTAGTCTTAGAATAGATTTAATAACCATGTTTAACATACTAATCTGACTGTTATCATAAACATCAGATAATCGTTCCAATAAGTATGTTAATGGTTGTGATTAGTTTGAAACACTTAGATTTAACCTTTGTATTTCAAAGATTAACCAAACTAATCATCTACATTGTCATAATCAAATGGATTAAACCATTATAATCATAGTTGTGATTTCATGCAAACCGGGCATTACAACGGCTCAAAACAAGGATTTAACCGTTAAAACTTCGTGTTCTTCATTTCTAATCAATCCTAGCCATCATCTAGGCAATAATCAACAATCCTAACTATGTTATTACGTTCAAAATCAAGATCTAATCAATCAAAATCAAACTAGAAGGTTAAAACGAACCGTTACCTGATCTGACGAATTTCTGCGGTTAAAACAGCAATCAGGACTTGTATATTTGATTCCTGGTATGATCGGTGACTTCTGATGGCTTCAGAATGGTGTTTTGATGATTAATTTTCGTCTGATGGTGTTCTTAAGCGAGTATGATCGAGATATGTATTAAATTAACTTTCTGCTTGAAAATCTGATGAAGTAGTCAACTTTCTCCACCGCCTCACCCGTCGCGTACCGCGACGAGGGCCAAAAAGAGCTTCGCGTACCGCGAAGAAATCCGGAGGATTTTAGATATTTTAGGTCCGTCGCGTACCGCGAAGGAGCCTCAAATCTTCGTTGCGTACCGCGACGAGTCCAAAAGTTCAATACTTTGAAAATTTTCTTCGTTTCGCGATTCCGGACAATCCGTAACTCCGTTTCGCGCACGGTTTTCGCCTACGTTCATCATTTCTCGTGTACTATCAATCTGTAGTAATTACCATTGTCAATTCAACGTAGATTTTATACACGATTAAATGTGCTAATTATTCGGTTGTTACAAATCTACCCTCCTTACAATAGGTTTCGTCCTCGAAACCTGTTACATTTCAAACAAATGTGGGTAGAGTCGTTTCATCTCGTCTTCAGTCTCCCATGTAGCTTCAGATCCTTTTCGGTGTTTCCATTGAACTTTAACTTGTCTAATCGTCTTGTTACGTAATTGTTTTTCCTTCGTGTCAACTATTGCAACTGGTTCTTCTATGTAATTCAATCTTTCATCAACTTCAATATCATTTAGAGGCACATATGCTACATCATCCTCTAGACATTTTCTTAATGTGAAACGTGAAATGTCGGATGAATTCCACTCAGTTCATCTGGTAGATCTAATCGGTAAGCTACCTTACCAACCCGTGCTATTATTTGAAAAGGTCCAATAAATCTCGGACTCAACTTTCCTCTCTTCCTGAATCGAATAACTCCCTTCCATGGTGAAACTTTTAACAGTACTTGATCACCTACTTCAAATTCTATTGGTCTCCGTCTTTTATCGGCATAGGACTTCTGTCGATCCTGTGCAGCTTTCATTCGTGCTTTAACTAACTGGAGCTTTTCGGTCAAATCAACTACTGCAGCTTTACTTCCCACTTCTTTCTGTCCTACTCCTCCCCAACACACAGGTGTCCTACAACGTCGTCCATACAATGCCTCGTATGGTGGCATTCCAATACTAGCATGATAGCTGTTGTTGTACGAGAATTCCACTAGTGGTAAATGATCATCCCAACTGCCACCGAAATCAATAATACAGGCTCTGAGCATATCTTCTAAAGTTTGGATAGTCCTTTCAGACTGTCCGTCTGTCTGAGGATGATACGCAGTGCTGATGTTGAGCCTTGTACCCATTGATTCATGAAAACGTTTCCAGAATCTTGAAACAAATCGTGTGTCACGATCAGATACTATAGAAACTGGAACTCCATGTCTTGTAATTATTTCTTTCACAAATAGTTCAGACAGTTTCTCCGACGTATAAGTCTCCCGTATAGGCAAGAAATGAGCACTTTTCGTTAACCGGTCTACAATCACCCAGATAGTATCATGACGTTTCGCCGTGAGAGGCAACTTGGTAATAAAATCCATGGTGATGTGTTCCCATTTCCATTCCGGGACTTCTAAAGGTTGCACATAACCATAAGGTTTCTGATGTTCAGCTTTTACTTGTGCACATGTCAAACATTTGTTTACGTACTGCATTACATTGAATTTCATACCTGGCCACCAATAATCCTTCCGAAGGTCTTGATACATTTTCGTTGCACCAGGATGAATAGAGTAACGTGACTTATGTGCTTCGTCTAGAATCCTTGACCTGATGTCCCCATTTCGTGGAACCCACATTCGACCAAATCGTATCTTAACGCCACATTCATTTTCTTCTAGACTTTTAACCTGACCAAATATCCTTTCGAATCCCACATTTTCTTCCTTTAATCCTTCCTTCTGTGCATCCTTAAGTTCATTTAGAAAATCAGGTGTTATTACCAAACTGTAAGACTTAACTTGTATAGCAGAGTGTTCTGTCTTGCGACTTAGAGCATCAGCCACCACATTGGCCTTGCCCGGGTGATACAAGATCTCACATTCATAATCCTTTAACAGCTCAAGCCACCTTCTTTGTCTCATATTCAAATCTTTCTGTTCAAAGAAGTATTTTAAACTTTTATGATCTGTGTAGATTGTACATTTAACTCCATATAAATAGTGCCTCCAAATTTTTAAAGCAAATACCACAGCAGCTAATTCCAAATCATGTGTTGGATAATTAGCTTCATGGGTTTTCAATTGTCTTGAGGCATATGCTATTACCTTTCCTCTTTGCATAAGTACACAACCCAAACCCAGATAAGACGCATCTGAGTATACAACCATGTCTTCATTACCATCAGGTAATGCTAAAATAGGAGCTTCGGTTAATCTCTTCTTTAGTTCTTCAAAAGCCTGAACCTGAGTTGGACCCCAATCGTATTTTACTTCTTTCCTAGTCAATTTCGTTAATGGTGTAGCAATCCTGGAGAAATCCTGGATGAATCTTCTGTAATAACCTGCTAATCCAAGAAAGCTACGAACTTCCGTTGGTGTTTTCGGAGGATTCCATTTCATAACTGCTTCTACTTTAGCTGGGTCCACCATTATGCCTTCCGGACTAATAACATGACCTAAAAATTGTACTTCCCGAAGCCAAAAGGCACATTTAGAGAATTTAGCATAAAGCTTTTCTCTTCTTAGTATTTCAAGAACTTCCCGAATATGACATGCATGATCACCTTCACTCCTTGAGTATATTAATATATCGTCAATAAACACAATCACTGATCGGTCTAACATAGGTCTGCACACCCGATTCATCAAATCCATAAACGCCGCAGGAGCGTTTGTTAATCCGAAAGACATCACAAGAAACTCATAGTGTCCATAACGTGTGCGAAACGCTGTCTTCGGAATATCTTGTTCTCTCACCTTTAATTGATGATACCCTGATCTGAGATCTATTTTAGAAAACCAACTTGCCCCTTGCAATTGGTCGAATAGATCATCAATCCTTGGTAACGGATACTTATTCTTTATTGTGAGCTTATTCAATTCCCTATAATCAATACACATTCTCATACTTCCATCCTTTTTCTTTACAAACAACACTGGTGCACCCCAAGGTGACACACTTGGTCATATAAAACCTTTGTCTAGAAGGTCTTGTAGTTGGGTCATTAATTCTTTCATCTCTGTTGGGGCCAGACGGTACGGTGCCCTGGCGACAGGTTGAGCTCCTGGCACAACATCAATTTGGAATTCGATTTCCCGATCAGGTGGAATTCCTGGCAAATCCTCAGGAAATACATCAGGAAAATTACACACCACGGGTACGTCTTCCAATTCTTTTACTTTAATTTCTTTATCAATAACATATGCCAGATAAGCCCCACACCCTCGCCTCATAAATTCACTTGCCTTAATCATTGAAATGACTTTAGGCACGTTAAACACTTTATCCCCGTAAACCGTTACTGAACTCCCATTAAGAGCCGTTAAGAAAATCATATTTCGTTGACAGACAATGTTAGCCTCATGTTTGGCCAACCAATCCATGCCCAAAACTACATCAAAACCTCCTAACATAATCACAAACAACTTAACAGGGAATCTATGACCTTCTATATCAATGTAACAATCATCCTCAATGGCCTTCGTTACTCTAGTAGATTTACCAAGAGCAGTTTCAATATTGAAGGCGTGTTCTATCTTTTTAACATTAGCACGCAGTTTATCACAAAAAGTAATAGCCACAAAGCTCATACTTGCACCAGAATCAAATAGCACTAAAGCAGGGATATCATTAATCAAAAATGTACCTGTCACCACATCCGGATCTTTATCTGCTTGATCTTTAGTCATAGTAAAGGCACGAGCTTTTGCCTTTTGCTTCTCACCTCCCTTGCTACTTTCAGGTTTACTGGCTTCAGTAGGTATTGTCTTTGATTTAAAACAATTCTTGCTCATGTGACCGATCCCACCACAATTGTAACACTTAAGTATGGTTGGACAATTATACGAGAGGTGTCCAGTTTTTCCACAACGGTAGCACAAAGTAGTCCCCAGGCGACATTCTCCCCCATGCTTCCTTCCGCACTTGGTGCACGTCTCAAATTCTTCTACTTTAAGCTTTTTCATGGGGAGTTCCGGTTTACCATTTCTATTTCTTTTGAATCCCGGTGACCACTTTTGCTTCGGTTCTTCCTTTGTTGGTTCAGCTTCCACAACATCATCCCATACAATGCCGCTAATTTCTACTGCTGATTCAAAAGTTCTAGGAGCATGCGCCTTCACATGTGTTCGGACTTTAGGTGGTAGTCCTTCCACATATAACTTCAATCTGCGTTCCTCCGTATTTACCAAATGAGGAACCAGTCTTGACATTTCATTAAATTTTGACGTATATTGCCGATGGTTCATACGTCCAGCTTTCAAAGTCAGAAATTCTCGTTCGATTTTATCAATTTCATTCTTTGGACAGAAGTGTTTTATAACTAATTCCTTCAAGTCCTTCCATTTAAAGCCCTCCACGTCAGTAGTGGTCTTTGACTGCTTAACAGTGTTCCACCAATGTAGAGCTTCTTCAGTAAATGAATGAGCTGCAAATTTCACAGCTTGGTCTTCCCGGCATTCACTGATAGCGATGACCGCCTCCATAGCCGAAACCCAGTGACAGGTGGCCACAGCATCCTTCTTACCATCAAATGAGGGTGGATTGCATCCTTTGAAGGCCTTGTAATCACAACCCTTCCGTTTCTCTGACGTAGAATCACCGTTCTTAGTTCCGGTGATCACAACTTCCTCTTCTTTGGTGTTCTCCTTAGTTTCTTCAGACTTGTCTTTCAAAGTATCCTTTAGTATTTTTGTAACCAAAGCTGGTAGCTTATCATCCAAAACTTTACAGACCTCATCAGAAATAGCCTTCACTACGATAGGCTCTAGAGTAAACTCATCTTCATCTTCCGGTTGCTCATTGTGCTCGTAGTCGTCTTCATTGACGGGTTCTTCATTCTCAACATGTGGTTCTTCAGGTTCCTGTGGTTGCTTACGTGGTCTACCCCTTTGTCCAGCCATTTAACTACCTACAGGATGCATCAATTGGAGAATCAGTACAGGATTAGTTTAGCAAGAAATAAGCTTTGTAAATCGTTAATGACGTTGATCAGGTGTTATTAACCATTTACCTAACTCATAGGCTCTAAACGTTTCCCATCCCGTCACCCCAAAGTGCATGACTCTAACTATCTTTCTAACCTTACACCTATGTCTTAACTCATACATAACATTCAGCTCATGGCATCAAACTACCCTTGACTGGCATTCTTATCATTCTGTCCCATTTTCAGTTTAAGTCCAGTCATTAGGGATGACCGGATCTCTCAAACTATGGCTCTGATACCAACTTGAGAGGCCCCGAGCCCCTCAGTTGGCAAACATCAAACCCATACTCTTTAAAACATATTTACATTACCATAGCAGCGGAATTTAAGGCGATTACATAAAATATTATATAAACCTAAACAAACATTAATACATAGCTCATATCTTTATTAGATTTATAACATAGCCAGTCTATGCCAGGGGTAGTCTTCAACGTATGCCATGAGCCCTCCTGGTCTCCTTTCTCAACTATTCAACCTGATATGCATGTAAAACAAGTCAGCTTTATGCTGGTGAGTTCTAAATTCATTTCTTAGAAAATCCTTATACATAACAAACCTGTTCTCATATCATAATTTCATAACATACATAGCATTGTAACATAATTACATAACATACGTATCATCATAACATCATTCATACAGTGAAGGAACTTCACCGTCAACTGCTGACCCTGAAGTCAAACAGGTTTGCGCAGCACAAGGCTCTTAAACTATCAACTCGTAGCTGATAACTCATACATGTATAAGATTTCTTTAACACTATCAACGCGCAGCTGATAACTCAAGCATGCCTAAGATTTCTTTAACTGAACTGGCGACACACAGTCGGCAGACCTATGTTTCCACAGGACTCTTTAACCATCAACCGAAATTGACGGCTCATACCGGTATAAGACTTCTTTACATTTATCATTCATACATAATATGGTTTAAATCATTTCAACCATCATAATCATAAACGGCTCCTTTCACCGTAGTGTTCAAGTTTTGCCCAACCGCAGCCAGCAAAACCTCATTTCCTACTCAACCTCAGTTGAGTCCTTTAAAAATCAATTCTTTCTCAACCGCAGTTGAGACTTTAAACATTCTTTATATCTCAACTGAGATTCTTAAAATCATTTGCTTTAAATCATTCTTTACCTATAAACATTCATTTCTTGAAAACATGCTTTACCTGATCATAATCAGGTTACAATCACTTTCATACAATAATTTTTATAATATGAAACATTCTTTACTTTAACATACTCTTTTATCTGACCGTAGTCAGGTAAAGCAATCATTTACATAAAATAACTTTATAACATGCATATCAGCCCAAATGATAAAACATTTAAAATAGGGCTATAAGAACTCACCTGTTGTCTTGCTGTAGCAAGATCTCTCGTAAACTGGTACTAACAGTATAATTCTGCATCAGTTTACACTTAATAAGTTATTTATGTTTTAACCTACTGATTAGATCTTTCTGAACGTTCAATGTCAAAGACATTGCCTTGAAAGTCATCAAATAGTTAATGTTGTTGATTATAATGCTAAAACAATTCCTAAATAGATTAATGGCTTAGAAATGATCAATCATTATCATTGATTACCCAGATATCATGAAATATCACAATGTAGTCTTAGAATAGATTTAATAACCATGTTTAACATACTAATCTGACTGTTATCATAAACATCAGATAATCGTTCCAATAAGTATGTTAATGGTTGTGATTAGTTTGAAACACTTAGATTTAACCTTTGTATTTCAAAGATTAACCAAACTAATCATCTACATTGTCATAATCAAATGGATTAAACCATTATAATCATAGTTGTGATTTCATGCAAACCGGGCATTACAACGGCTCAAAACAAGGATTTAACCGTTAAAACTTCGTGTTCTTCATTTCTAATCAATCCTAGCCATCATCTAGGCAATAATCAACAATCCTAACTATGTTATTACGTTCAAAATCAAGATCTAATCAATCAAAATCAAACTAGAAGGTTAAAACGAACCGTTACCTGATCTGACGAATTTCTGCGGTTAAAACAGCAATCAGGACTTGTATATATGATTCCTGGTATGATCGGTGACTTCTGATGGCTTCAGAATGGTGTTTTGATGATTAATTTTCATCTGATGGTGTTCTTAAGCGAGTATGATCGAGATATGTATTAAATTAACTTTCTGCTTGAAAATCTGATGAAGTAGTCAACTTTCTCCACCGCCTCACCCGTCGCGTACCGCGACGAGGGCCAAAAAGAGCTTCGCGTACCGCGAAGAAATCCGGAGGATTTTAGATATTTTAGGTCCGTCGCGTACCGCGAAGGAGCCTCAAATCTTCGTCGCGTACCGCGACGAGTCCAAAAGTTCAATACTTTGAAAATTTTCTTCGTTTCGCGATTCCGGACAATCCGTAACTCCGTTTCGCGCACGGTTTTCGCCTACGTTCATCATTTCTCGTGTACTATCAATCTGTAGTAATTACCATTGTCAATTCAACGTAGATTTTATACACGATTAAATGTGCTAATTATTCGGTTGTTACAAGTACGAACATTGCTACACAACATGATAATCCAAGGGATTATCAGAAACTGCACACACGTGTCAAAAATCACGAACGTTGGTGAACGTCACAACAATTAAGCACAGAAACGCTTCACAAGTCAATTATGGCTAGTAATTGACCATTAGAGTCCAAACGATGCTTGAACGATGTTCTACAAGTGAGAAACGGGCGAGAATGGGCCCAGAACAACAAAATAGGCTTATTGGGCTTGACAAGTGGGCCAGGCGGTACGCCTGACCCGACGCTTTGACCTTCGGCGATGCTCGCGGAAGACATAGAGCGCACCTCATCCGACCCACCCGCGCGCAACGACTGGATTCGAGCCACCATGCCAGGCGATATGCCTGACATCCCTGATAGCTTAAAATCTTCTTGAGCTGCACAAAACCATCATACACTCTATCCTCATCATTTAAGTCGATACCAGACGCAAACTAGCACGGTTTTCCTTCCCCAAACCTCTGCCATCATCTTCTACACTCCCTAAGACCCATTGGAAGCCATTAAAGCCACCTTGAAGCTTTGAGAGCTTGAGAAGAGGAGTTGGAGTTCACAGCACCACCATCACCATCGTCTTTCTGCAAAACCTCACGATCCAGGAGCTCTAGAAGTTGTTGGGTGCATCATCTCAGAGATTTTGAATCATTAGAAGGTAGTCCTAGCACTCTTGTAGCTTAAAAACACCATTTCACACACATGCAAGCTTCAAAACACACATGAAAGATCTCTAGCTTTGCATGCACATATTTCTTGAGTTTTAGATCTGGGTTTGATGATTTATCTACTGATATTGATGATCTAGAGTGATTAGAATGCATTTCGTGACGATCCATGATGATGTGAGTCATTAAAATGTGTTATGTGGTCATGACATAATGAAATAATGCCATGCATGTATAATCTAAGGCATTCTAGATGATTTTGATTATGTATAAATGATTATTATTAATGTATAATTGTTCTTGTAAGATTATAACATGATCTTGACGATTAAAATGTGATTAGTTAGCAAACTTACTATTTTTAGTAACTTTTTGGCTACAAGTTGATGTTTTGGAACAAATAGTGAACATGCATGTGTATGAATTTGTTATTTGAATGATTAGAAACATAGGAATGTGATTTTGATGTGATTATGGTCATTTTCAACACAGTTACTATATTTAGTAACTTTTTCCGCTGCAATCTATGACTATTTATTCTGCTGCAAACTATTTCACTAAGTGTATGTCAAACTGTGTATTTGAAACGCATATAAAGTTGTTTTATATGACCATGAGCTGTGATTCTAGCCACGTCACGCCCACGTGGACTAACATCACGAATGAGAATTTAGGGGTGTGATATATATATATATATATAGAGAGAGAGAGGGGGGGATGTTCATGAGAAAACTCCTCATTTAAAACTAAGAAAATTCACACCAACCAATAAATTTTTGAAAAAAATCATAATTTTTATTATAAGGTTAGAAATGTTATAAAAATTGAAAAAAAATATGATAATTATGAAATTAGTTATATGTAGTTATAAAGTACATATATGTAGCTATTATGTGTAATACACAATTTACATATATATAATAACATGAAATACATTTTCTTTTAAATTTCTTTCTTTTTCTTACATTTTTTATCTTATAATAAAAGGAAATAAAAAAGAAAAAAATGAAAAAAAATTTAGTTGGTAATGATCGTGATTAATTTTCTTAATTTCCTCCAAAACGATGGTTTTTTTAGGACCCCTCCCTTATACACACACACACACGTACGTACGTACCTACCTACCTACATACATACATACATACATACATACATACATACATATTGAACATCATTGTAACACATATACAACATTTTCTTCGTTATAAGTTTTAATTTACAGCACTGTAACATCGTTGTAATTTTTTTCTTATAACATTGCTAACATTATAATAAAAAAGTATGAAAAAAATTAACAAAAAATTATTGGTTAGTATGAGTTTTCTTAGTTTTCTTAAAAATAAGAAGTTTTCTTAATAGCCTTTTTTTTCTTTTAACATTACTAACCTTATAATAAAAAATTATGAAAAAATTATTGGTTAGTATAAGTTTTCTTAGTTTTCTTAAAAATGAAAAGTTTTCTTATAAACCCTCGTGTATATATATATATATACATATATAGAATTCGGATCAAATAATAACTCACTCTTAAATCAATAACCAAGATAACTTTGCCAAGATGAAGCCAAATATTGGATTTTTTTAACATTATTGTAACACATTTAGAACACTATGTTCTTTTATGAGTTTGCGAAAATTCATCACTGTTTGAGATTTTACATCTTTGTAAGTTTTGGGCCTAAAAAGTTACAGTGCTGTAAATCAAAAAAAAGTTACAGTGCTGTAAATCAAAAAGTTACAACAATTATATCTCTTAAACGGTGATGAATTTTCACAAACTCATAAAAGAACATAGTGTTTTAAATGTGTTACAATAATGTTAAAAAAAATCCAAGATTTAGCTTCATCTTGGCAAAGTTATCTGGGTTATTGCTTTAAGGGTAAATTAATATCTGAACACTTCCCTATACACACAGACACACACACACACACATACTAGGTTAAAACCCATGTATTACATGGGTTTAATATATATAATTTGTTAAAATCGTTAATTTTTTCTCTTATTATATAAATTAAATAAATATAAGTTTTAAGTTTCTATTTTTATATTTTATTACTATTTTACTTTTGTTTAGTTTTTTTTTTAGTTTTGATCATTTTTATATTTTAACTTTAGTTCTCATTTATTTATAGGTAGACAATGTTATTATTTTAAACATAATTATTCATTTTTTATTTTATTTAATAAGAGAAAGTCATTAATAGAAGAGAGAGAAGCGGGAAATTCACTTGTTGACTTAACCAGAAATTGACACGTGGCTGAAGCAAAGTTTGATTTATTATAATGCATAAAATATATATATATATATACCTCGAATTTGTAAGGTACCATAAGGCCACAAGGAGTGGTCTAGGAACTCCCCACTTTTCCCCACTGCCACATCAGCGCCACATCAGCTTTCCCCACTTTTCCCCACTTTTCCCCATTTTGCACGGTGTCGTCCCACTTTTCCCCACTTTTCCCCATTTTCAAATCTTATTTTTAATTAATTATTTTAACAACAAATAATAATAAAATAAAAAAAGATTCATTAAATTTAAAAAAAAAAAAAGAATTCAAAAAAAAATACAACAAAAAAATAAAAATACAACAAAAAAAAAAGAGTACAAAAAAAAGAGTACAACCTAAACAAATAAATTAAAAACCTAGAAAGGGCAATGCCATCCCCAACGAGCAGCAATTTCTCGTTTACGATCGAGAATCAGTTGTAGCATTAGTTCTTGATAAATTGAGTGGTCTTTCATTATAAACTCTAAATCTACAGCCTTTTGCTGTTCGTCTAAAGCCTGTTGTTGTCGTCGCATTAATGCAACGCGTGCTTCTTTCTCCTCTTGCAAAACACGGAGTTTTTCAACTCGATGGCGTTCTCTTTTTTCGTTGTCCTCTTTGTTCAACGAGTTGAATTCCGCCATTTGTTTAATTAAATCGTCATTTGTGGAGGAGGACGCGGACGATCTTTTGCCCTTTCTTGTTGGCCTATCCGGTTCATAATAAATGCGTGGGCCATCACGATCAAGATTGATGTTGATGTCTTCGTCGTCATCATCAAGGTTGAGGTCGATGTGGGGGTTCGCACTACCCATGGACTCATTTGGCTTCGGCCTTTTTGTTGTAGATTGTGATTCACAACCTACTGGTGGAATGTCGCACCATAAAGGGCTATAGCGGACCACATCCCACGCTTGGATGTGATCGAATCCCTTTGATTTGACCAAGGTTTTGTAATTTTTCATGGCCGTTTTCAAAACCTGTTCGTCCCCTTCACCGCTTTTGCGATTCATGGAACACTGTTGGTAAAAACCATTCCATTTCTTCATGGAAGCGTTCATATCGTTCCATTTGGAATAGATTTGATCAACAGTCCTCGACCTGTCCTTCACGAAATGGTGAAAATGTTCGGTTACCTACATATAAAGAAAATAAATTTAAGCATCAACCGTTACTTTTTTTGTTAACTTAAATAATGTTAAAAAATACCTTTCTATAAAAACCATCCCGTTTTTGCGCATTACCAACATCGGGATTTTCAGAAATAGTTAGCCAAGCTCTGGCCAACGCAACCTCCTCTTCATCGGACCAACGCTTGGCCGGTGCTTTCTTTCCAACTGGTTTCTTTCCCGGTCGCCTAACCGGTTCTTGTTCCTCTTCTTCTTCCGACTCGACTTGAACATGTTCGCTTGAATCCGAGTCGTCTTGATTATTGTCACGATAGTCTAAACATACAAAATAAAGTAGACTTAAAAAATAAACTTATAAAAATAAACAAAATAAAATAAAATATAAAAATAAACGTATAAAAAATACCTTGAAATGGAGATTGTTGTTGAAAATTTTGTTGCTCTTGTTGAATTGATTGCTCCCACCGGTTGAATTGTTGTTGAGTTCCCGGTGAATATTGCAAATATGGAGGCGGGTTCATTGGATCGTAGAAAAATGATGGTTGATTCGGAGATGGCATTTGTGGATGATACCCGGGTGTGTTGAACGGGTTCATTTGAGGTGTTTGAACATTTTTTTGTCGTGGTTTTCTAAATTTCTTGGTTGATGACCCACCACGTGATGAACCTCCTTCCATTTTAGTTGAAAATTTTATAAATTTTGGTGTATAATTTATAGAAGATGAGAGAAAAAAGTGTGAGATTTTGGTTGGTTTTTGAGTTGTTTAAATAGAAAAAAAATTGGTTTTTTTTTTTTTTTAAAAAAAATGCCGTTGTGCAACGGCTAATTTTTACCCTCACATGTTCGGCTTGAATCGGTGTGGTGATCCCGAACTACCCCACCCCGAAACCGGGGGGGTGGTGTTCCCTTGATGCCCCGGCCGGCAAAACGTTTACCCCGGATTCCCCCGGCCTCCACTCCGTCTTCCCTAAAAGCCACAAGCAGTTAGATCCAATACCTCCATGTTTTCTGGGATACGAAATTCAGAAATATCTGTATGTAAAATTAAGTGTTATGAGTATCAATCTTCATAACATGAATTCATATTATATAAAAAAAGTTGAGTTGAAATTGAAAGACAAACAACATGCCATGAGTAGGCCAGTCTCCTTGATATCCATTAATGTAACTGAGATCCAAAACTTTGAGTGAACTAAGCTGACTCAATAGAGGAAAGATGTTAGTGGTTTCTATGAAATTATTGCTAAGGTTGAGATTCTCAAGCTTCTTTAATCCCGACAATCTTTCAAATCCTGCAATAAAAAAAAGCAAATTAAGCCACCCATCCATCACATGGCAATATAACAGATCAAGTATTCGCAAAAATTAAACAAGCCATGATGCATGATACCTGTGGTCACATGAAAAGTATTGCCAATAAAATTCCTTGACAAATCTAGTCTTTTCAACTCTTTAAAATGAAGGAAGATAGAAAAGTTTAGCGGCCATATCATCCTTCTATTGCTATCAATCTCAATGTATGAGTAGTAATCACTATCCTCCCTGGAGAACATGTTGCCCAAAGAGAGGTCGGTTACATACTTATAATTATCACCAACGGAGGAGGAGGAGGTTGACTTGCAATTGATCCTCTCCCAATCACAATAATTGCTTCCATCATCAGCCACCCAACTGAGGAGAATATTGTCATAAGACTTTGAAACCTCAGCAAGTGAGGCTTTAATTTCAAGAAGGGCTTTTCTTTCATCTTCTTCTATGAAGATTCCTTGATGAGCCCAACCAACCATAAAAACTAAAAACATCGATAGCATTAACGAGGATTTATGCTTAACAAAACAACAACCCTCCATCTGTATGAATTTGTATTGATGATGAGTTCGTACAAAAGAGAATAAGATATGGTGTTTGTATGGCTCTTAAATAGAAGAAATATATAGTTTTCTTGCACAATATGACAAAAATCAAATTGTTTTAAAAAATCATATTTTCTCCAACTACAAGTGCACAAACCGACTAACCCTCTAAAACTACTCTCGGTATAATGGAACCGGTTAGCCGGTCAACAAGTGTTCAACGGTTTTTTTTTTTAAAACCCAGTTATTTTTTATTGACAGTAAGCCTTACTTATAAATGAAACTAGATCATTATACCAGTCAAAAAATATTTTTTTTACTTATTAAAAAAGTACAAACTAATACAAAAAAATTATTTTTTTATACAATTAATACATACTAAACAAAAACATATACACTCAATAAGACTCTTTTATTTACTTATTTTTTAGATATAATAAATACTAAATAAAAAATATAAACTTAATTATTTTATTTGTTTAATTTAAGGTTGCAATTGCATCTGATTAAATAAATACCAAACAAGAAATATAAACTCAATAAATACTTATTTATTTATTTATTTATTTATTTATTACATATGATAAATACTAAATTAAAAAAAAACCTGAAAAAATATATGCTTAATTTTCAGAATGGATGTTGGGACTATTACTATGGTTGGTTCGTTTTTTTTTAACGGCGAACGTCTCAATCGTGTGAACCCACTGTTTTCAGGCCATGTCACCAAGATTTAGTTACCTGGATTTCTCATGAGCCACCACAACCACCCCAAGAGGAAACCCCACTGGGAAACCCCCTGACCCCTCTCAGACCACTTTTTCTCTACAGGTGGGATTTAAACCCAAGACCTCCCATTTGGAAGAATCTTGGGGTACCATTGAGGCAATGCCTCATTGGTTACTATGGTTTTTCGGGAATGTTTTAACGAACAAGAATGAGAGAGCAATAATTCAATAATTCAAAAAAATGGATTAAACAACTATACACCTATTTAAAACAGCTAGTTTTGCAAAACAAAAAACACACACACACACAAATAATCAACTCGTCTTCAACGACTATTGAATAGTTTTCATCCAACTGCTACTTTTTTGAATTTGTACCTGGTTTTATAAACAAGTGACCCAGAAATCTCATAAATGGCTCATAACCGCAATCTGGACCCAAAAAACATTCCTCAAAATCTGTGTTTGAAAACCGGTTCAAAACCAATATACTGGGTCACTTTAACGGCTTTTTTTTGTGCATGTCTAGTCTCAACCTACCCACTTTCATAAATAAACATCTTGAAACCCTTTACATTAATTTTATATATATATATATATATATATATAGGATTTGAATAAAATGAAAACCCGATCTTAAAGAGAAAACCCTTAAACCCAATCTCAACCCTTAGATCAAACTAATTTTATATTTAAATTAATTTAATAAAAAGGGTATAATGGTATTTTCCCACACTCCCTCCAATTAAATATTTGATTTTATTCACCTACTCATTAAATATTCACCTCTTTTCTCTCTCCTCTCTCCTCTTTTCTCTCTTCTCTCTCCTCTCTCCTCTCTCATCTCTTTATATATATTATTTATATATTTGATTTTCCAGAATACTATACATGTGTACTGTTTTATTTTTTGTTTAAAAAAATATTTTTTAAAATATTACAGCTACAAAAATAAATATTTTCATACAAAAAAAATATTTATATTTAAATGTATATTTTATTATACAAAATAAAAAAAACATATTTTTTACAAGAAAATATAAAAAATTACACATGCGTATAAATAAAAATGTACAAGATTTAATACACAAAGTACACTTTACTCAAAATACTACACAATTGTATATTTTATATATTTAATATTTATAAAATATTACAACTACACATGTGTAGTTTTTGGTTAATTTTGATGTTTTTTTATAAATTTACACATGTGTAATTTTTATTACGGTTGAGAATATGTAATTTTTGTGTTTGTGTGGTGAAATTTTTGTTTGATACACATGTGTATATTTTTGTTTTTCTTTAAAAAAAATTGCTTTTTTTATAAAAAAATTACTTTTAAAAAAAAATTACTTTAAAAAAATTACTTTAAAATAAATTACTTTTTTATGTCAGATTCTCTCTCCTATCTCATCTTTCTCTCTCTATCAGATTATCTCTCCTCTCTCCTCTCTCTATCAGATTCTCTCTCCTCTCTCTCTATCAGATTCTCTCTCCTCTCTCCTCTTTTCTCTCTCCTCTCTCATCACAAAAGTCATTTATACCCCTTAAAGTCAAAAACCCCATTAAAATATTCAACTTTAATTTTAGACCACATGTTTTTTCTGTTTAATTAATTAAAAATTAAAATAAGTTTGATCTAACGGTTCAGAGAGGGTTTAAGGGTTTTCTCTTTTAGATCGGGTTCTCAAAGGATTCAAACCCTATATATATATATATATATATAGGGGGAGGTTCCCCTAAAAAGTCTATTTTGCCTAAGAAGGCTAAGAAGGATCTTCAAAAACACGAAAACCGACCCAAACAAACTCCGATTGAATTCATTTTTGCATCATTGGAACCGGCTTGTTGAACCCTAAAACACAAACATTAAATTGTAAACAATAAACCCAAATACTAAAACCAAAACTTTAAAAACAAACCATACACCTAAAGATAAAACCTAAAAAGCCAAAACCAAGCCCTAAAATCTAAATTTTAAAATTAGTTGTTAAAGCTAAAACTTAAAAGTTAATATTGTAGGGTTCGATGAGACGATTCCAACGCCATCGAAATGAGTTCAATCGGAGTTCGTTTAGGTCGATTTTCGAGATTTTAAAAATACTTTTTAGCCTTCTTAGGCAAAATAAACTTTTTATTTGATCTTTCCCCTATATATATATATATATAGGGAGAGGTTCAAATGTTAACCCTCCCTTATAGCGTTAACCGCTTAACCCTAGCGTTTTTTGCCCGAATCTTAAAAAAAAAATTTTCATGGTTTTTATTATGTAAAAATAGGGGGGGTTTCTTTTTTGTGTTTTTGCTAATTCATTACCGTTTGGAAGTTATTGTAAGTGTAAGTTACTTACACTTACTTACATTTACTGCATCAGATACGGTTTTGTAAGTAAGTGTAAGTAACTTACACTTACAATAACTTTTAAACGGTGATGAATTAGCAAAAACACAAAAAAGAAACCCCCCTTATTTTTGCAAAATAAAAACCATGAAAAAAAAAATTTTAAGATTCGGGCAAAAAACGCTAGGGTTAAGCGGTTAAGCGGTTAACGCTATAAGGGAGGGTTAACAATGGAACCTTCCCCTATATATATATATATATATATCATATAGGAAAGATATCATATAATAACTCACCTTAATTGAGGTAACCTATTAACCCTGACAAAAAACACTCAAGTCGCAAAAAAAAAAATTTCATGGTCTTTTTTATACAAAAATAAGGGGACTCCATTTTTAAGCTTTCGTTAATTCACAAGCGTTTAAAAGTTAAATGAAATGTAAGTTTGCATTACACTGCGACACTTAAATATATCAATTAAGGTGAGTTCTTATTTGCTCATTACCCTATATCTATCTTATATAATAAATCAAGGTTTTTGTTTGCCACATGTCATGCAATGGAGCATGTTTCATTTTTGTTTCCCTCCTAAAACTTGGAGCATTAAATCATTTATTAACACTCATTAATTAATAGTGATAATTAATAAATTTGACAAATTATTATTTTAATTTATGTTCTTATATATAATAAATTATGTATACAAATAAGTAATTAAGTCATGAATATCTTACATTTTCAATGTAGAAACTTAATAATATTTTTATAGTATATTGTAAAAAGGAAATAACTAAACAAAATAAAATAAAATAAGATACATATATTATAAAACAAATTGTAAACTATACAAATAATGATTTTATTAAAAATGAGAATATTAAAAACCTAAATTATTTCATGTGTATCCATATATTTTTATATTTTAGCTTACTATTTTCTTTAAATAATATAAAACTTTTAAATCTTTTCATTTTTTAGATAAGTTACATAAACTTAGGACTTATTTATATATTTTACAAATTATGGTATAATTATAATTCATAAAAGTTAATTCATTTTATGTATTGTAATATTATTATATGTAAGTATATAAATATTTTTACTTATTTAGGTAATTATATAATAAAATATGGAAATTAACTTTAATATTCTAATTTTTTTACAACAACTTAT
The DNA here is from genome assembly GCA_009363875.1 of Mikania micrantha. Lineage (NCBI taxonomy): Eukaryota > Viridiplantae > Streptophyta > Magnoliopsida > Asterales > Asteraceae > Mikania > Mikania micrantha. The sequence continues at coordinate 46,135,088 of CM018691.1, read as the reverse complement.
TTTAAATTGTTATTATCTATTTATAACTCTTAATTTAAAAAATATATATAATTGGTAACATTTATTATCATTGTAGTCATTTAGTTTTTGTTTTTCAATCTGTATCTATTATTTAATTATTGATATCCATTATTTAATCATGCATTGTAAATTATAGATATAAAAATAATTAATATATTATCAAGCGAATGAATTTAATCTGCAATTAGTTATAAAAATTTTTAGTTAAACTTTTTTTCTTATCTAAACTTCTATTTAAGTCTCTTACTATCATTAACTTTAAATTATGCTCATTAAAATATTCAATAATAATAATAATAATAATAATAATAATAATAATAATTTTTCATGAATTATTTAAATATATTAAAATATTTAGCTTGATAGGATGATTTGAATGTTAAAAATACAATATGTATAATTATAAAATAATTCAAGTGTAATTCTTATTTTTTTTATAGACATAACTTTAATTTTTATTAAAAAGTATATAATGTTTTATATATGAAACCCGTGTAACACACGGGATATAACCTAGTATATATATATATAGGGGAAGGTTCAAATGTTAACCCTCCCTTATAGAGTTAACCGCTTAACCTTAGCGTTTTTTGCCCAAATCTTAAAAAAAAATTTTTCATGGTTTTTATTATGCAAAAATAGGGGGTTTCTTTTTTGTGTTTTTGCTAATTCATTACCGTTTAGAAGTTATTGTAAGTGTAAGTTACTTACACTTACTTACAATCCGTATCTGATGCAGTAAATGTAAGTAAGTGTAAGTAACTTACACTTACAATAACTTCTAAACGGTGATGAATTAGCAAAAACACAAAAAAGAAACCCCCCCTATTTTTGCATAATAAAAACTATGAAAAAAAAATTTTAAGATTCGGGCAAAAAACGTTAGGGGTTAAGCGGTTAACGCTATAAGGGAGGGTTAACATTTGAACCTCTCCCTATATATATATATAGGGCAAGGATCAAATAAAAAGTTCATTCTGCCTAATAAGGCTAAAAATGATTTTTAAAATCTTTAAAATTAACCTAAATGAACTCTTGTTGAACTCATTTTGATGGCATTAGAACCGTCTCATCGAACCCTACAAGATTTGTCTTTTTGGTTTTAGCTTTAACAACTAGTTTTAGAGTTTGGATTGTATGTCATGTTTTTTAGCTTTCAGATTTTATCTTTATGTTTTGGGTTTGGTTTTATAATTTTAGTTTTATTATTAGGGTTTATTGTTTATGATTTAAGGTTTAGGTTTTAGGGAATTATAAGCCGTTTCCAATGACGTAGAAATAAATTAATCGGATGTTGTTTGGGTTGGTTTTCGAGTTTTTAAAAAACTTTTTTAACTTTTTTAGGCAAAAAAGAATTTTTAGATGAACATTTCCCTATATATATATATAGGGAAGTGTTAATATAATAACCCACTCTTAGAGCGATAACATATTAACTTTTCCAAAACGAAGCCGAATTTTAATTTTTTTTTTGAACATCATTGTAACACAATTAGAACACTGTGTTCTTTTATGAGTTTGCGAAAATTCATCACCGTTTAAGAGATATCATCGTTGTAAGTTTTTAATTTACACTTAGTGTAAGTAACTTACACTTACTTAAATTTATAAATAATTTCTAAACGTTGATGAATTAGCAAAAACACAAAAAAGAAACCCCCTATTTATGTATAACAAAAACCATGAAAAAAAACAACGATTCGGGCAAAATATGCCGGGTTAACACGGGTTAACGATATAAGGGAGGGTTAATAATGGAACCATCCCCTATATATATATATATATATGATGTGTAAGATTTTACAAAATATGATTTGTAAGATTTTACAAAAATGGCCTAAGTCAGTAGACTATGCAAGAGAAATCCCAAAAATATGCATGTGAATGTGTCGTGACTTCAAGCAAATCATTCCCAAAATATTCCCACATGCTTGCTTCAGTTATCTAAGAAATACATGCTAAAAACAGTCAGCATAAAGCTAGTGAGTTCACAGGTTTAGACACGTAAAAGTTGAGTTGTTACATTCGACCACAAGGTTTCAAAACGTAACTATTGTTCTCAAAAACAATATATATATATATATATATATATATATATATATATATATATAGGGGAAGGTTCCATTGTTAACCCTCCCTTATAGCGTTAACCGCTTAACCCTAGCGTTTTTTGCCCGAATCTTAAATTTTTTTTTTTCATGGTTTTTATTTTGCAAAAATAAGGGGGGTTTCTTTTTTGTGTTTTTGCTAATTCATCACCGTTTAGAAGTTATTGTAAGTGTAAGTTACTTACACTTACTTACAAAACCGTATCTGATGCAGTAAATGTAAGTAAGTGTAAGTAACTTACACTTACAATAACTTCTAAACGGTGATGAATTAGCAAAAACACAAAAAAGAAACCCCCCTATTTTTACATAATAAAAACCATGAAAAAAAAAATTTAAGATTCGGGCAAAAAACGCTAGGGTTAAGCGGTTAACGCTATAAGGGAGGGTTAACATTTGAACCCCTCCCTATATATATATATATATATATATATATATATATATGTGGGATGATTCAATTGTTAACCATCCCTTATATCGTTAACCCGGCATATTTTGCCCGAATCTTTGTTTTTTTCATGGTTTTTGTTATACATAAATAGGGGTGTTTCTTTTTTGTGTTTTTGCTAATTCATCACCGTTTAGAAATTATTTACAAATGTAATTAATGTAATTTTCTTATAACAAGTTTTGTTTTACTATGTTACGTATGTTTTACATATAAGTGACGTTCGTTACACAAAGTGTTACATATAACAACTTAATTAGCTCACAGAGAAAGTTGTTTTGTTATGTTTCTCACACTAATTGTTTTGTTACGTAACATAAGTATAACTACGACACATAACATACATTTTGAACACATTTAAAAAACTTGTACTAACAAAATCAAAAGACAACTTTTATGAAAGCATATCAAAAGAAAACCCAATCAAAAGAACAAATACCATAGATGTTTTTTAAACCACAATTATCATTAATAAAAAACGAAAAGCACATGATATTCCATACTTTTCGACATTCACATTAGCGAAATCGAAATGAATCATGCCCAATAACAGACTTCTGACATGTACGACAAATCCTATGTGTCTTATGAGACTTCTCGACTGCTTTTCTCTCTAGCACTATCAAACGATGTGTCTTTCCACAACCTTTGTTACGAATGCATTGAGGGTAGGAAATCTTTTATCCATCGTTTAACAATATACTCAAAAGGGATCCGAACTATTTTATTAACCCTAAAAACACAAAATACATGCCGACAAAGGAACCCGATTCGAGTGAAATTGCGACAAGAACATTCAAACTTTTTTATCCGTAGTCTTACTATAAAACATTAATTTGTAACATATGTAAGTTGTTAATATGTAAAACATTAACAACTAAGTTATAATATGTAAAACATTAATTTGTAATGTATGTAACACAATTGTAATATGTAAAAACAACATTAATTTATATGTAAATCATATGTAACAGATTTATTCCTAGTAAAAGAGATAGCTTTATGAATTCAAAATACAAGAGAGAATTTTGAAAATGGTGGCATACAAATTTCGTCAATAAAACCTACAATATAATAGTACAGTGACTTTGATTTATTAAGAAAATCTAGTGTAATATTTGAAAGTATAATAAAAAAACCAAGTAAGATGTAAAAAAATAATGTGTTGGAAAAAAGTATTGTATAAACGTAAAAAAAACTTCAAAAAAACCATAAATTTGAGAAGTAAAAAAAATTGTTTAGTGGTACATAAAACAAATGTAGCCAAACTATTAAGCAAAAAGGACACTCATACTTCCATAGTACAAATGAATCTGAAAAATTTAGGAAATATGACATGAAATTCAAATTAAAAGCTTGAAAGTATAATAAAAAAATGAAGATGAGATAATCTGTAAAAAGAATAATGTGTTAGGAAAAAAACTCATTAACATTATCTTAAAAACTTTGAAAAGGCGGGAAAAGTGGGACTGCAACAAAACATTTACTAAGATGTAACAGTACCGTAAAAACCTCCGACTTGCAAATTAAAAAGAATTATCTTGTTTCAAAAAAAAAATGCATTCAAAGAGACTTTTTTTTTGAACTCAGGAAAACCCTAATAATATAGAAAGTGAAAGTGAATTTGTTGGAGATGTGATGCTTGAAGTAGAAAAAAACAATGTTTTTAAAATCGGACCGGACGTTGAACCGGTCTCTTTACTGGTTAGCGGTCGAACCGGTCGGACCGGTCTAACCGGATTTAAGAACCGGACGTCATAAACATTTTATATATATAAATATATTAGCTTAGAAAACCTGTGTATTACACGGGTTGAATATTGATAAATATCAAATAATTATAAAATTATATTTAGGGTAAGATATAATTTAGTTATTTTTTATTAACTTCTAATATATTAGTAAATTACTGAAATAAAAAATTATATTTTTTTATATTTAATTATGTAATCTAATTACAAAAAGTTAATAATATTTTTTAGGAGAGAGAAGCGGGAAAACTATTTTCGGATTTAATCAGAACGTGACATGTGTCACCTAAAAATACCCCTTTATTATAAAAGGAAGATATATATATATATATATATGTATGTATGTATGTATGTATGTATGTATGTATGTATGTATGTATGTATGTATGTATGTATGTATGTATGTATGTATGTATGTACCCTATATATATATATATTAAATTAAAAACACTATTGAGACAGTACAAGTATTGAAATTTGAAACATTGAAGGGCCCATTCATGTCTTGAACTTGTCAAAATCAAAGCCTCCTAATCATGCAACTATAGTCCATAGATGATAATATGATATTCTTTCTTCAATCTCTCCATCTTATTTTCCTGCTTGCCTCCGTAAAGCTAGGGTTTTCCGAGCACCTTCTGCAACTTCGCCGCCGTCTCGCTGATATGAACCCATCAATGTTCTCATCAAACACCTCCGTCAAATCAGCCTCATCTTGCCCCTCTTTGCATCCAACCTCTTCTACACATCCAATGAACATGCTGTTGATAGATCGGTGCAAGATATCAAAGTCGACGTAAGTGAGGCCGGAGTTGTCAGGAGCCCAGGAAGAACCCATGTTCAATTTCAGAAAACCGGGTCAACAGGCGGTTTCACGGTTGGACAGCCGGTCGCCGGCCGGTTTGTCCAAAAACGGTTCTGAGCCCCTGACCGGACCGCTTGAGTTGCCGAAACCCGGTCCGGTCCGGGTTTGAAAACATTGGAAAAAAGCAAAGTTACTAAACTATCTTTCAAGATATAACATGCTAATGAGGTGGCTTATTAATAGCCACACATTTGAGTTTTTAAGGTTTTCGTAATAACTAATGGTTTCCAAATTATTAATTATATATATATATCTATACTACTATATAATACATATTAGAAGGAAAATATTGTAATTTGATTAAATCTCTTAAAATTAAGAGTTTTACAACTCTTATAACATATGGTACAACTTTTTAATTTAATCTAAATGTTTGTTTGTGTTTTCACTTTATCCCATATTGGTAGATTTCAAGAATTTAAGTTAGATATAGTGATTATAAAAGAAAACCCTTCAAAACAAATGAAACACTTCTTGACATTTTTGGTACATTTGGCCTTTTATGTTCGTAGTTAAAGTCACTTTTAGTTAACTACTAAGTTAAAAAAAAATGTTTTTGTTATAGTTATTACTCAAAAATGAACAATGCAAGCCTTTAAAATTATCCAACTTAAGTATTGTGTTTCCCGCTGCAACGCGCGAGGACTAGACTAGTATATATATATATATATATATATAGGGTAAGGAGCAAATAAGAACCCACCTTAATTGAGGTAACCCATTAACACTGACAAAAAACGATCAAATCGCAAAAAAAAAATTCATGGTCTTTTTATACAAAAATAGGGGGGCTCCTTTTTTAAGCGTTCGCTAATTCACAAGCGTTTAAAAGTTAAACTAAATGTAAGTTTGCATTACACTGCGAAAATAAATTTAAGTGTCGCAGTGTAACGTAAACTTACATTTCGTTTAACTTTTTAACGCTTGTGAATTAGCGAACGCTTAAAAAATGGCCCCTCCTATTTTTGTATAAAAAAGACCATGAATTTTTTTTTTTGCGATTTGAACGTTTTTTGCCAGAGTTAATGGGTTACCCCAATGAAGATGGGTTCTTATTTGAGCCCAATCCTATATATATATAGGAAGAGGTTCAAATGTTAACCCTCCCTTATATAGTTAACCTGTGTTAACCCGGCATTTTTTACCCGAATCTTTGTTTTTTTTCTTCACGATTTTTGTTATACATAAATAGGGGGGCTTTCTTTTTTGTGTTTTTGCTAATTCATCACCGTTTAAAAATTATTCATCTAAGATATTTTAATAAATCTAATTTTTTATATAAAGTTTACCCCCCTCTTTTTTAAACATTAATAACTTTTTTATAATATATTTTTTTTTAAAAAAAATTGCACCATTATATTCGTATCATTTTTCTCTTTAATTTCGTTATAGTCTCGACTAGTTTTTTTTTTACTTTTTTAAATGCCCTATATTTACATCATTGTAACGAGCTTAAATATAACAAATTTATTTGAAAATTTTTTAAAAATGATAAATTACAGTGATGTAATTTACATTGACGTAATTTATCGTGATGTAATTTACATTGACGTAAAATTTGGTTTCGGTTTTTTCGGTTAATTTGGTTTCGGTTCGGTTTTTTCGGTTAATTCGGTTTCGGTTCGGTATTTTTTTTGCTTTTTGCTCATCTCTAATTTGTAACGAGCCTAAATACAACAAATTAGTTTGAATTGTTTTCGAACAATGATAAATTACATCACTATAATTATCATTGTTAGAGAAAAAAAATCAAAATAATGTGTTATATTACATCACTGTAATTTATCATTGTAATTATCATTGTTAGAGAAAAAATAAAATAATGTGTTATATTAATTGCATCACTGTAATTTATAATTGTTAGAAAAAAATTCAAAATAATGTGTTATATTTATGCTCGTTATATCGATGTTAATAATGGGCAATGAGAAAAAAAATTTAAAAATATAACGGGAATTAAAGAGAAAATTACATCATTGTAAATAATGTGTTACGTCACCGTTAATTATGTCATCGTAAATTACTTCATTTTGTGTTACATTACTGTAATTTACCATTGCTAGAAAATTTTTTTAATTAATTTGCTATCGTTAAGCTCGTTACAATGATGTAAATAAATGAAATCAAAAAAAAAAAAAAAAAACTAGTCGAGACTATAACGTAATTAAAGAGAAAAATGAGACGAGTATAATGGTGCAATTTTTTTTAAAAATAATATAGTATAAAAAAGTTATGAATGTTTAAAAAAAAAGAGGTAAACTTTACATAAATGACAAATGTCCTAAATGCCCTTCATACTAAAGACAAAAGAATTGACACGTGTCACGATCCTACACACTTACCTTTTTCAAATAACCATTGGACGATGGTTAATGGGTTATCACATATTTGATGGGTTATTAAAAATTCCATACCCTATATATTTATATAGGAGACGGATCCAATACAAAGGATGTTTAAAGTGAGAAGGATAGGAAGGATTGTGGACCTTTGATTAAATAAATCAATGGTTAAGATCTAGCGGTCCCCACTTTTTGTTTAAAACTTCCGTTAATTAAAGATAAAATGACAAAAAAGGAATTGTCTACATTTGTTGACTTTTTTGTGGGTAAATCAAGTTTTACCATCTTCTTGTAAATCAAATAACTTTTAAACGTTTAGTTATTTTTTAAAAAAAATTGCACCATAAAATCAAGAATTTTATTATCTTTAATTTGAGTATAATATTGTTATAGTTTATTAAAAAATTTTTTACGTGGTCCGTGATTTTATGCTTGGTACGTAATTGTTGGTCCGTAATTATCCATTTTGTCTTAGATTATATGTATCAAATAACGGTCCGTGATTTGATATAACACACTGGTCCGTGATTATGCTTGTTAAACGATGGTCCGTGATTATATATAACGTGGTCCGTGATTTTACATGGACCCTTATACCCTTTACCCATATTACACGTGACGCATTCTGGTGGCTTCCTACGCTTCTCACGTTAATTTCCTTTGTACAATAACCGGCTCCTATATATATAAGACCAAGCACTTTTATATTTAAGTTAATTTATTTTGATACTAGACAACCCATTGGTCAAGTCATTGTCCAATTTTCCATGAGAAGTTTACACCATTGTTAGCCACTCGTTTTAGTTCTCTTTTTGTGGATTAGTTAATTCATGTTTTCATAACAAAACCTAATACATGCTCGGATCAATGTATGTAACTGGCTTCAAGTAAACCAGATAGTAGAACTTGATTTACCTACAAAAAGAGATAAGATAAGATAAGATAAGATAAGATTATCACTTAATAATATAGAAGTCGTTAAGTCAAATGGTCAATTTCTCACATAATTTTTTTTTGAACGGTGAAGGTCTCAATCGTGTGAACCCTAGGCCATGTCACCAACGTCTAGTTACCTGGAACTCCCATGAGCCACCACAACCACCGCAGGAGAAACCCCAATGGGAAAACTCCTGACCCCCTCAGACCCCTTTTTCGCTACGGGATGGATTTGAACCCATGATCTCCCAATTGGAAGAATCATGGTTAGGTATCATTGAGACAATGCCTCTTTTGGTAATTTCTCACATAATTGATTGGCAATCCATCCACAACTTTTGGTTTATGATACATAGCAAGTCAAGGTCAATTTGGATGCATGCATAGAAGCTCCATTTCCACTACACTTCACTTCATTGTCGTTAAAGAAAAAAACTTTGCATCATTTTGGATTATAAATCACTCTCAATATTTCACATGCAACCTTGTGGTTTAATCCTTACCACAGGTTGCAACCCTCCTTTATAATTTCCGCAACTTGCAACCCTATGGTTATAAAAAACATGCAACATGCACCCTTCAAGTTAAATATAACATAACCTTGTTAATTTTGAAGGGGTAAAATTGTAATCTTATAAATATTTTGCAACAAAGATGTTGCATACATATGACCGAATAAACCGAATCGAATAAATCAAATTCAACCAAATAAACCTTATAGATTATTAATAAAATAATAAATTTAAAAATGAATTCGGTTTAATTGGTTAACCGAATAAACAGAAATAAAAAAAATAAAACCAATAGCCGAATCGAAAACCGAATTGTTGTTGTCATATGTATGCAATAGGGGTGTCGTTCGGGTTGGTTCCTCGGGTTTCGGGTTGTTCGGGTTGGGTTATTCGGGTTTTTGTAATATGAAATTGGAACCGAGGACCGAACCATTTAACTTCGGTTTAATTGGTTCTCGGGTTTCGGTTCTCGGGTTTAATCGGGTTGGGTTAAACGGATTCTCGGGTAATACTTGAAAAACTAATATTCTATTTTTCAAACAATTAAATTTAAAACATGTTTAACCAAAACATATATTTCCTTAAAAATTTCAAATGTTTAACCATAATATAACTAAAACGTGTTTAACCTAAACATACATTTCTTCAATAATGTCAAAACATAAAGAGGATTTGAAAATAAAAAAATGTTACCGCCCTTTAGAACCCTAGTTCGGGTTATTCGGGCATACCCGAACAAACCTCATGGGTACCCAAGGACCGAACCATTCTAAGTTTTCGGGTTCGGGTAATAGGCTTCTTCGGGTTGGGTATTTTCGGTTTCGGGTACGTGCTTTTCGGGTTGATTCTTCGGGTTCGGGTAAAAAACACACCCCTAGTATGCAACATATTTGTTGTTAATATTTTTAAGATTACAATTTTACCCTTCAATAACTAACAAAGTTATGTCAAATTAAATTGTAAGGGTGCATGTTACAGTTATTTTAAAATCACAGGGTTGCAAGTTGCGAAAATAAAAAACAAGGGTTGCAACCTGTGGTAAGGGTTAAACCACAGGGTTGCAAATTGCAATTAACTCTAATAATTGTTTTTGCTGTTTTATTTTTTTTCTAGCTTTTTATAAATTTTTTACTGAGTCAGGGGATTTTTATTACATGTACAAAATTCAATATTTAAAACGAATTTCTTAGACGTTATAAGATAAATTATATTAAAAGACAAGTGTTTCGGCAAGGTGCACAAATTAGTAAACCGATAGAAAAGCGATTTTAGAATAACCGTACCAGTTAACCAGTCCAAGTTTTGTCAACAATTTTACTAGAAACCGGTTCGGTTAATAATCGATTTTTCAAGCTCTAAAACCGAAACCGATATAATAACCGAAACAGTGGCGGAGGTTGGCCGAACTAAGAGGGGGGCGAAAATTTTTGAAACCCAAAATACATGTTAATTTTTTGAAGCGAGGGGGCGAAACCACTATTTTTAACTAAAAATAACATTTCGGTCGAAAAATTAACGCTACGGACGAAAAAAGAGGGGAGGCGGTCGCCCCGGCCCTCAAAGAGCTTTGTCCCTGAACCGAAACATGTTAACTGCCAAATAATTGATTTTTTCTTAGATGGACTGGAAAACCGGTTAATAACCGATATGGCATCTTGAAATTTCAAATTGGTTCAAAACCGTCGGCTTTTCCAAAAATCTAAAACCGATTAAAAAAACAGTTTCTAACCTGTAACGAACCGGTGCTAGTTAGGTTAACCCTTTTATTGGGTTGATAGGCAATGAAGTGATTATAATTATTATCACTTGATAATGGAAGTCAAGTCAAATGTTCTATAAATTTCCCACGTAATTGAGTGTGAGCAGCCACAACTTTTGGTTTATGATCGATGATGCGTGATACATTGCAAGTCAAGGTAAATTTGGATGTATGCAAGCTATATTTCCACCTCATTTCCTTGTCATTCTTAAAAGAAAAATGTTGCATCATTTTAGTGTATAAATCACTGAATATTTCATCAGACTTTTTCAAGATCTATTCAAGGTTTTGAAATTCTCAAATATCACAGCTTATTTACATAATATGATATTTGTAGCCAAACTGATATTTTTGTGCAATATTGCAAATTTTTTTGAATATCTTTATTAAGAATTTCGAATTATAAACTATAAAGTTTGAGAATTTGTTTTAAAGTATGTAGGGTTAAGAAATTGAGTCTGATGACAAAGCATTTGGAGTTTAAGCACCGAAAATAAATTATTAGATGAAATAGGATGAATAGGATAACATCCCACTACCCAACAATTTTTTTTTTTTTTTTTGCAAAATTATTTTTTCCTTGGTAAACAAATTTGTCAGAAATACATATGAGAGAAATTTCCTAAAAAAAAGTATTTGTAGGAAAAATCATATAGACAAATATTTTTCTGTCGTAATACCTATAATTATTCATACGATTTACCTAAAAACATTTGGTCCAACAACTTTCTACAAAACTTATTTCAAAAGTTTCCAACAAAATAAAGACGAACTTCTCACAATAATATTTTTTATTATTTAATTGTATTATTTATTATTGAGCAATATTATTATTTATTACTTTATATTCCGACGAATTTCCAGCAACATTATTTTTTTATTTTTTATTATTTTTTTTAATTTAGTGAAAAGTTATATTTAATTTTAATATATACTGACAACTTTCTACAAAAGTTATTTTTATTTTATTTTAAATGTTTAATATATACCGACAGCATTTCTACGAAATTTAATTTTCATCTTAATAAATACCGACAACTTTTCTACAAAGGTTAATTTTATATTACTTTAAATGTTAAACATAGCGACAAATTTGATAAGAAATATATTTCATTTTATTTTAAATATTAAATTTTCCAACAACTACTTTTGCATTTTTCTCAAATTTCCAGCTATAAATTTGCAAAAAAATAATTAAAATTTAAAGCTACATTCTTTTACAAACGAATCCATAAGCCTACTTTAATAGGTAAAAATCTTTTAACAATTACAAAAGATGTGAAATACATAATTTACAAGAAAATAGTTGTGAGCTAAATTTTTTTATAATTTTACTTCATTGGTTTTTTTTTAAAGTTTATCGTTTTGGCCGCTCTTGTTCTCGTTCTGCCCACTCTTGTTCTCGTTCTATTTTCATTTGTTCCTAGTGGTTTTCCAAGTTTCGTGGCTTGTTGTTATTTATCAAAATCAGATTGAATATGTTGTACCTATAATATGTTAAAAGATATATACTTAATTCATACATGTTTACATACTTTATAAAATTATAACTATGAACTTTCAATTCAAAAGATTCAAAATGATCCCGAACCCACTTTCTGAAACTAAAACAATTAACTTACTCTTAAAACATATAATAATCACAAATATGCTTGTATGGATACAAGGCAAAATGACCCAAACCTATTTTATAATATTATAACTATGAACTTTCAATTCAAATGGGTAAATGACCCAAATCTACTTTATAAAATTATAACTATCAACTTCAATTCAAACATTTTAAAATGATTTGAACCCATTCTATAAAATTAATACAATTAACTTACACTCTAATCACATAATATTCTCTAAATTATATTCTTTAAATGTTTTTTTTTCTTTCATCATCCTTACTATACACATACAAAACTATGTTCTTTTATGTATTTGTGCATATTTATACCCTTTTAGATCTTACGTTAGTGTAAGTTGTCGTTAAAACAAATAATTTTTTTGTAGTGTAACGCAAACTTACATTTTCTTTAAATCCTAAACGTTGATGAATTAACACATTCACATAAAAAAAAACACAGTCTTGTACATGTAAAATAAACATCATGAAAAAAGAACAACAAAGATTTGGGTTGATCTTGATAGAGTTATTTGGGTTAAATCAATTAAGGTGAGTTAACAACGGATCATTATATTGTATACACACACACACATAGGGCAAGGAGTGGTTGGTAACTCACCTTAATTGAGGTAACCCATTAACCACGGCAAAACTTGCTCAAATCTTAGAAAAAAAAATTTCATGGCCTTTTTTATACAAAAATATGGGGGCTCCTTTTTTAAGTTTTTGCTAATTCACAAGCGTTTAAAATTAAACCTAGTGTATGTTTGCGTTACACTGCAAGTTATATTTATTTTTGCTTTAATTACACCGATGTAAGATTCTAAACGATGATTAATTAGCAAAAACTTAATGAATTAGCACCCTATTTTCGTATAAAAAAGGCCATGAAAAAAAATTCAAATATTTGGGCGAATTTTTCCAGGATTAATGGATTACCTCAATTAAGGTGGGTTATTATATCATCAGACAAGATGGACAAACTCTTTATTGGAGTGCAACATGGCCTAAAGAATCGAGAGTTTGCAAGACAACTCTTCTGCAATCCTTACAACGTTAGTATTTTGCATCTTTACAATCTGGTGATGACTTTTTCTTTTCCCATGTGCACACATTCTTAATCAGTAAGCTTATTTCATATTTTTAAACCCAAACTCTCCAGGTTATCATTGGATCCCGGAATTAGTTAATAAATCAAATTGATCTTTTAAGTCTTACAAATATCTATTGGTTCTTGTTTTATATTTTCCAGTCTACTACGAGTAAAGATGCACAAAAAATTGTTTAACCGAGCCTTTCGTCCTCTAAGGTGAGTTTATTTACAAGATTTGTTTTCATTTTGTAAACTTTTAAGGATGGTATTCTTTTTTCCTAGTTTAACCCGCCGCATAGCGCGCGGACATAAACTTAGTATAATTTATTTAACATGTGTAATATATTGGTTTTGTAACCTAATCAAATATATATCTATATCTATACTTTAAACTATATAATAAAGTAATAACAAACTTGCCACATGTTACTCTCATATTTATTTGTTATTAATTTTTGACACTTCTCATTTTTACATTATCTCTCATTCAACTATATTTTATTAATTATCTCTCTTATTTAATTTTAATGATTTTAAATAATTAAATTATATAATTTATTGTAAAAAATATAAATCTTTTTATTTAAATAATTTATTATAACTTAATAATCGTAATTAAGTTTCGGTTATATCTTATTTTAAAATAAAATTTATAAATTTTAAATATTTATTATTTTTAATCCTTAATAATTAAAATAACAGTTGTTAAGATATCTAACATAAAAATTTTCATAAAACTAGTGGTTTGCAACATGTTAAATTTATTCATTTCATGTTTTTCCATTTTAATGTATTTATTAGTCGTTGAAAAAAAGTTGATAATTACGAAAATAATATCTTAGTTTCTTGTACTATAAAAGAAGATTGAATACAAATTATATAGTTATTAAACTTTTTAATTATTGTTTTACTACTTAAAGTACTTATTAATACTTAGCATAATCATTTTATATCAAAATATTATTTTATAATCTTAAAATTATCAATTTTAACTATTTAATATTTATTTTGTGTAATACACGGGGTGATATAATTACACTCATCCTACTTTCGACTGGGCATGGAAGGCTTTCTTAATGAAAAAGTTCCTTTTTAGAACGGGTGGTACGTAATCTATCAGTGATTCAGTATTAACCGTATAGTGATTATGAATGGGTCCTAATGTGATATGGTTTGAGAATTTGTTATTTACCATAAACCCTTTGCAATTAATTTACAAATTAAAGTCATAAAAAACCTAGCTAACGGAATTTTAGATTAAATATTATCTACATAAACATCTTAATTACTTTGATAACTAGAAACAAATGAGATTAGTTTTATCCATGGTTTTAAGAACCGGACCTGAACGGCCAGTGAATCAGGAACATGAGGGTTGACCAGACCAAAATAAGCTTGTGAACCTCCTTCAAACAAACCACAGTTTGAGCCAGTTCATGGGTCATAGCAAGAACCGGTTCACTGGTCGGACCATATTTCAGTTTTTTTAACTAAAATCCAAATAATGAAACATTAAAATAGTAAATTCTCCCACGTGTGACACATGTTTTAAAACAATATTTCAAATTATATCTCATATTTTTCAAACTAAAACATTATGTTTGATAACCCAAAAGAACCCAACACGTCATCAAAACAATTTACAAACATGTTAACTGTAATCACACCCTACTTAATTCACAACCGTTCACAAAAAATGGGTATTCAACAAAAAACGTGTTCAATCTGATCCTTTGCAAGTCATACGATCACATTCACCATCACCCTTTCTTTTCATCTGAAAATCACTACATTTAAGTCATTTCGTTAATTCGTTAGAACTAAGTAAGTTCACCCCATTGACCCCCGAATCAATCTCAATTCATAAAGTCAAGAACATGTGGTTTGACTTTGACCAGCGTATCACATTAAAAAATAAAACTTCCTAAAAAAGTAGATAAACTTTACACATACACACTTTTATACACATTACAAGTGTTAATCAATTAAACACTATATGTTTAAAAAAACACATACACATTACAAAATTGTACTATCAAACATAGACATACACATATAGCTTACATTTATAAACATTACAAGTGTCCATAAACTTTACACATTCATATACATACTCAAACATACACATACACATACATATACATACTCAAACATACACATACAAACACGTACATACATACCAAATCACTATCCAATACATACGCACCAAATCACTATCAAAATACATATAGATACATATCCAAACATACAAATAAAAACAGCCTACACATACATACATACCAAGTCACTATCCAATACAAACATACACATACAAAATGACATATACATACAAAATATCATATATACACGAAAGTACACATATACATACGAGCATATGCACAAGAAATACCAACCAATCTTCACACATACAAACCAGCATATACATATAAACTAATCTTTAAAAAATATCAAAAAACTCCTAAAAATTGCAGGAAAAAAAACATTTGAATGTTAAATACGCATCACAAATGATTCATATCAAAAGAAATACCTTGAAATCGGCCAAATATGTTGAAAATCGCCGAAAATCGCCCCTTAGAAGTAAAAAAGGCCGTCTGTGCAAAAAGTGAAGGTTCGGTGAAGAAAACCCTATAATTAACCCTATAGCTAGGGATGGCAAAAAAACCCGAGCCTAATGGGTTTACCCGAAACCTATTACATATGGGACGGGTATTACCAAACCCGATGGGTATTGGGCTGGGTATGTGATTAATTTTTAAAATTTTCGCGGGTATGCGACGGGCTTGGGATTTGTTCATATACCCGTTTACCCAGCCCGATTACCCGATTACATATACCCATTTACCCGTCCCGTGTACCCGATTATAAATACCATTTATATACATTTGAACTAATATAATTTGTTTCTTTATTAATCTTTTTGAACTTTAAAAATTGTTCATATAATTTGTTTCTTTTCTTATCTTTGTTTTTTTGTGACAACTACAAAAAAATTTTTGAATCATTTTGTTCATAATTGTTATTTTTTGATTATCTTGAATGATGATAATAAACTTCTAACATTTTGAAATTTCATGATATTTGATATATTAATAGCTTGTTCTTAGCATATTTAAAATATACTTTTTGGTTATAAAAAATAAATTTATTATTAGTTACTCGATACCAGACGTGTTTTAAACCAGTTATTCTCAATGAATATATTTAGCTAAACCCGTTGGGATACCCGAAACCCGTCGGGATACCCGTTACCCGCCGGGCAAATACCCGATAGATACCCGATGGGATTTGGGACGGGTATGAGACATACTTTTATAAACGGGTATGGGACTGGGATTACTCAAACCCGTCCCAAATCCGACCCATTGCCATCCCTACCTATAGCGACGACATGTCGTCGCTATAGGGGGATCAAAACGACGACGTTTCTTTTTATATGGCTTTTGTGTGATTAAAAATTATACTTAAAGCTATAGTGACGACTTCTCGTCACAACCTGCTTTTAATAATTTCTTTTTTAAACATTATTAATTTATTATCAGCATTGATAATTAAAGAAAAAACAAAAAAAATTGACCTATAGCGACGATAGTTTGTCGCAACATATTTTCGCTCAACCGGGAAAAATATTTTTTCCTTCCTGTCCCTATTGCGACGACTGTTCGTCGCAATACCTGAAATATTAAAAAAAAGGGTAACCCTTCAGCGACGACAAGTCGTCTTTTTTCGTCGCTATAGCCATCGTCGCAATAGTAAGATATTGTTGTAGTGTATATAATCGTTTGCTATCATTGTGTTCAAGAGGATAAAAAAACACCTTAGCTCTAATAACATTATTCGAACAAAACATTTTAATGATCTTCTATAAGAGAGCTCATACTCACTGATGTGCTTAATGACATTAAGATATATATAAGGATTGCCGAATCAAAAATTAATATGGAGGTTATCGATCCTTCTATGGTGTTTAGAGTCATTTGTTTCTGCAAATGATTTATGTATTGGTGTTAAGCTTCAAATTATTTCACTTGGTAAGCATTTAATAGAAGGTAAAAATATTGTTATGCGGACATTTATTTAAAGAATCAATTTGATACATTTAGATCAAAAAATCCTTTTTAGTTTTAAAGAAGAAAAATTTTCACCATTAGTCTAATTTGCAATGATACTTAAAAAAATAGCAAAAGACAATCTATTTCGCAAGTTGAAATATACTTGAAATAACATGTTTTTTTTACAGATGGACAATTGTACGTATTTTTAATTGTTCATCATTAACTATTAGTTATTTCCTGTGGAATGTCAGACACTCAGACCTACAAAAATCAAATTAAAATAGGTATTTTACAAAAGGGGAGCGTTATTTGGACACCATTAGTTAACACGACCTAGTTTCATACGGGTCGTATGACCTATACGGATCTTATAAATGTCAGATTTTTTCAAAATTTGTCAGATTTGGCTGACAGTTGAAAAAACATATGGCCGTATGACCCTATACTATCCTTATACTAATAAAAAGTATTTATTATTTTCAAAGAAGGTACAGAGTGTGGGACCTTATTGCCATAGTACACACATCAATCAAATAATCATTCTTACAGAAGTAACCTCTCCAGCAATGTGGGGCCCACAAGCACCGATCTATAAACCAGTCATCTCTTTTCAAGAGTTAATTACTACTCTATATATATATATATATATATATATATATATATATATATATATATATATATATATATATATATATATGGCATGAAATTTTTGATAACCCTCATCTTTTGTTACAACCCATTAACCATCATCTAATGGTTACTTGAAAAATGTAAACGTATATGATCGTGCCACGTGTCAATTCTTTTGTCTTTAGTATAAAGGGCATTTAGGACATTTGTTATTTATATAAAGTTTATCCCTTTTTTTTAAACATTCATAACTTTTTTATACTATATTATTTTTTTAAAAAAATTGCACCATTATACTCGTCTCATTTTTCTCTTTAATTTCGTTATAGTCTCGACTAGTTTTTTTTTTATTTTTTTGATGTCATGTATTTACATCATTGTAACGAGCTTAACGATATCAAATTAATTAGAAATTTTTTCTAACAATGGTAAATTACAGTTATGTAACACAAAATGAAGTGATGTAATACAAAATGAAGTAATTTACAATGACATAATTAATGGTGACGTAACACATTATTTACAGTGATGTAATTTTCTCTTTAATTCCCGTTATAATGTTGACTAGTTTTTTTTAATTTTTTTCTCATTGCCCATTATTAATATCGATATACCTAGCATAAATATAACACATTATTTTAAATTTTTTTCTAACAACGATAAATTACAGTGATGTAATTAATATAACACATTATTTTACTTTTTCTCTAACAATGATAATTACAATGATAAATTACAGTGATGTAATATAACACATTATTTTGATTTTTTTTCTCTAACAATGATAATTATAGTGATGTAATTTGTCATTGTTCGAAAACAATTCAAATTTATTTGTTGTATTTAGGCTCGTTACAAATTAGGGATGAGCAAAAAGCCAAAAAAAAAACCGAACCGAAACCGAATTAACCGAAAAAACCGAACCGAAATCAAATTAACCAAAAAAACCGAAACCAAATTTTACGTCAATGTAAATTACATCACGATAAATTACATCAATGTAAATTATATCACTGTAATTTATCATTTTTAAAAAAGTTTCAATTAAATTTGTTATATTTAAGCTCGTTACAATGATGTAAATATTGGACATCTAAAAAAAGTGAAAAAAATTAGTCGAGACTATAACGGAATTAAAGAGAAAAATGAGACGAATATAATGGTGCAATTTTTTTAAAAAAATAATATATTATAAAAAAGTTATTAATGTTTAAAAAAGATGGGGGAAAAACTTATAAAGGTAAAATGACTATGATGCCCTTTTTAATATTTTAATGAAAAGCTTATGTGTAAATTTATGATTGGTTGAATTGGGTTATGTAGTTGTAGCAAAAGATGAGGGTTATTTTTTGTACCCTTCCCTATATATATATATATATATATATATATATATATATAAGGGAAAGATATTTTGGAAACCCACTTGAGTAGAAAAAACTTTGAATCTTTGAAAAAACAATGTAAACAAACCCAATTTTTTTTTATAGTTTTGTAACATTATTTGGGTCAATTTTATAAAAAAAATGAAAAAAGCGCCGAGCCATTTTAAAAAAAATATTAATTTGTCGACGATGTAAGAAAAACGTAACACAACTGTATCACAGACGTAACACGATGTACACAGCTGTACAACTGTGTTACGTCTTTGTTACATCGTCGACAAATTATTTTTAAAAAAAAATGGCTCGGCGCTTTTTTCATTTTTTTTATAAAATTGACCCTAATGATGTTACAAAACTATAAAAAAAATAATTTTTTTTTGGGTTTGTTTACATTGTTTTTTTCAAAGTTTCTAAAGTTTCTTCAACATAAGTGGGTTTCCATTTTATAATGGCCTATATATATATATATATATATATATATATATAATATATATATATATATATATATATATATATATATATATATATATATTGTAAGGGTTTGAATCATAAAGCTAGTTATAGTCCGCCTAAAAATCTAGAATAATTGATGGATAGAATTTGTACTTATACAAGCATTTATTCGACAATGACTCTTGAAAAAATTGGATTTCAACGCATATCTGGACAAATATTTGTTTAATTCCTACGACCCTGGATCTTATGATTTACTACGCAACACAATAAATTGGCAACAGATTGCACATGCTCTTAGCGAACATTGAATGCTTATGCCTCACACAGGCTTAGTAATTGCTCAAAGATTTGGTGTAATCATTCACCTTTTCAGCAATCGAGGTGCTCGAACCATTTTCCCTTTGTGGACATTTGCTTATAGTTTAGTGCGACATAACGTAGTATTGGTAGTTCATCTTGTCGTCCAGTTCATTAATGTTACATTACAAGGAGATTATCCAATGCCAACGGTAAATCCTATATGGAAACATTACCGAAATGATGCCGCATTCGACTGGAAGTTCATATATCATGACAGGCAGCAAGAATATCGAAGATTTATAGATGCAAATAAGTTGGTCGACTACATAGACGTGTAAATGTAAAACAACAAATTCTTTGATTAAATGTAATAAAAATGAATTATTTGTGTATATGTAAAAAAAATTAAAGTTTGAACACTACGGCCTATACTGTTCTAGCTTATATTTTAATTTCAGTCTCATTTTTACTTTTCTCACACAAAAAAACACTCACATATTCTCTCGTATTGATCTATATACCCCGTATGACACCAGGTACATATTTTGGCCACACGACCTGGCTTTGGCCTGCTATGGCCAAGACGGGCCCGTCTTGACTAGTACGGGCCGTCTTGGACATATGGCCTAGTTTTGGCTTGGTATGGCCAAGACAGGCCGTCTTGACCAGTACGAGCCGTCTTGGACTAAGACGGCCTGGTTTTGTTTGAGACGGCCAACAGAAGTACGAGCCATCTTGACTAGTATGGCCCGTATTGGACACCTTTTTTTAACGTTTGACCAGTACGACTGTCTTGACCAGTATTCCACTGCACGACAACGTCGGGGACCTCGATGCTGAGGCGTTACAGCTCGCGCAACACGAATGGCTGCAGTTCGCGCTTGTTACAGCGACAACGATTTAGTGCCGTCGTATTATACGGATGAGCGTGGCGACGCCACGTTGCATCGATTGGGGAGTTCTTACAGATGCAGTGGACTCGTTTATTCGATACAGCCGATTTGCCCATATACAGGCTGATCACCATGTAGTTTTTATCGACCTTTCGATACAAAGCTCACCAGGCTGCAGTTCCTGAGCAGGAGGACGTGGAGCTTCCTCCTGACATTGAGTTCTCGTTATGCAGACAACACATGGAGATGTAGATCGAGCGATTCGTCACGATTTTAGGTATATACTACGAGCCGGAGACCGTGACTGACACATTCACCCAGGGGCTGACGTAGGGTGAGGACGGAGTGATGAGGGCTTGGTGGCCGCAGATCTCTGACACGCCGTTTACCGGCCACCGATTACGGGCATCGACCATTAGAGATCCTCTGATTCGATAAATCCACCGGTGCATCTTGACGACGATGTATTTTTTCTATCTTCACTCACTCATGACTCACAGGCCGTGCAACCTTGCACGTTGTTTTACCTTATACTACGCCTCCTTCTACCACCGACAGGAGCGCGGGACATTGTGGGGAGGCGCCTTTGTCACCCACCTCACACACAGCAGAGGCATGTTTCATTTGCTTCAGGATCTGCCTGACCAGGCAATGCTGGAGCCCGATCCGATTCGGGAGGAGCCGTTTCGGTCACCACCACGCGAGGACCCACCACCACAACATCCCCCACACGTTTACCGTGTGGTGTGCCTCACCAAGGCACTCGAGGCGTTGTTGCACCTTCTTGTGGACCAGTCTGGCGAGGTTTTACAAGACACTCGTCGTCGGGTCGCATGGGAGGCACGCACCGATCGACAGCTTGAGGGCATTGAGCGACGGCTCGATCGGGTGGAGGATATGGTCCAGTGGACCATCGAAGTCGTGTTAGATCGTGCGCGACGGGACGGGTCACAACTTGTACCATTGCTAGAGCTATGCGTCTACACAGACGACGGATCCGTTGGACCATCCGTAGCTTCGTAGTTTAGTTTGTATTTTTGTATTTTGTTTCCTTGTATGTAAAACTCATGTTGTGTATATATGTATTTTCTTTCTTTATTTGTATTATTTCTGTTTGTGTTTTTTTATTTGATAATTACGTGACAAACTTATAACGTTTAAATTAAATTAATGTAAACAAACTAATTATAAAATAAAATATTTTAATTAAGACGATTTCGTAAATAATTAATATTATAACGTTTAAATTAAATTAACGTAAACAAAATAATTATAAAATAAAATATTTTAATTAAAACGATTTCGTAAATAGTTAATAATATCGTTCAAAATGATAACGTAACAAACTTATGACGTTCAATTAACATAATATACGTATATCGTTCAAAAGTTCACGTAATAAGCGTACATCGTTAAAAATTATTTAAATATGTATATTTCATTTAAATAAAATAAATAATTTCAAGACAGGTTGTACAGACTCGTACGGCCTGTATCAAATGACTAACACCGGTTGACACCCAAAATGGCTTGTAAAAATAAGTCAAGGCCTGTACTTGCTGTACTGACGTGTACGGGTCGTCCTAAGGAATTTTTCACTGAATCCAGTTTGTATGTACTCTATATGGGCCGTATGGATTAGTACGGTCATTCTCTAACCGCTGGGGTGTTAAAATATAAAAGTGGGGTGTCTAATTAAAAGAGGCTTAAATTAAAAAGCTTTTGGGCTCGGTTTCACAAAAAAAATTGTTAAAATTTATATATATAGATATATATATATAGGGATTGAATCGTTAACCCGGCACTTTTTGTCCGAATCTTTGTTTTGTTTTTTTCATGGTTTTTATTACACATAAATAGGGGGGTTTCTTTTTTGTGTTTTTGCTAATTCATCACCGTTTAGAAATTATTTACAAATGTAAGTAAATGTAATTTACTAACATTTAGTAAATGTTAGTAAATTACATTTACTTACATTTGTAAATAATTTCTAAACGGTGATGAATTAGCAAAAACACAAAAAAGAAACCCCCTATTTATGCATAATAAAAACCATGAAAAAAAACAAAGATTCAGGCAAAAAGTTTCGGGTTAATACGGGTTAACGATATAAGGGAGGGTTAACATTTGAAGCTCTCCCTATATATATATATTGGCGATGGTTCAAATGTTAACTCTTCGTTACTGCGATAATCGAATAAATACATCCTATTATTTTTGGGCCCATATTAAAGTAAATCTAAAGATTTATGCTTTTTTTTTGTTTTTTAATTAATGTAAGTGGACCCTACATTAATTAAAAAAAGAAAAAAAATACACAATTAGATTTACTTTAGTGTGGGTCCTAAAGTAATAAGATGTAGTTATTCGGTTAACACAATAAACATGAGTTAACATTTTATCCTCTCCATATATATATATATATATATATATATATATATATAGGGAGGCATTCTATTAAGAACCACTTTTATGTTAAGAACTTAAGAACTGAATAATACACTTGTACATTATGCTTTAAGTTTTGTACATAGAGTGGTTTTTTAACTGCTCCACATTTTTATCTTTAATTAAAAATATTTTAATGCATAATGTATAAGTGTATTATGTAGGTCTTTGGGTTGGATCGGGTTGTTTAATCTAAACAACACTTCACAAGTATTTCTCTCTTGCAATCTAATGCGGAATGTCTGTTAGAAGGTTATCTCAACCACTCAATGGCAAACTAATAATCTTTTAATAACAATAAGAATACAAGAATAAATTCAAGCTCAAAGATATATTTCTCTCAAAGTATTGTAAGTTACAAGCAGACAATCACACTTAAACATATTACAATAAGAGGTTATATAGCCAAGGCTACAACCGTATACACGTAGGAATACAAGTTGGGTATACTAGACAATACATAAAGTAAAGCTTATTGTAGTATGTAAAGTGTCTTAACAGGCTAAGACACTTAGTGACAATCATTACAAATATAGACATTGACTTTAAAAGACTAACTAAATACAAAAGGCATTTAATGTTGTTGATCTTCAAAGCTTCGGATGATCTTTTGCATTTAATGCAGCTGAGGAGAAGTAAGGTGTTGTGTCTGACTCTCGGTATGTTATCTTTGTTGTTCTCAGACCAGCATGTCTGTTGTCAGCACCTTTTGTACTAGAAAAGAAATCAGCTACAGTCTTTGTTTGAGGATTATCCTCGGAAGTCTTTGTCTTCGGAGGTTGCAGAGGAGAATATTCGGAAGCCTTTGATTCTTCAGAAGCTTTATTGTCTTCGGAAGCTCTGAAGCTTTATCTTTGTTAAGTGTTGGCCTTCCGAAGTGCTTTGTCTTGTACAGCCTTCAGTAGGAGTGAGTTACCCTTCGGAAGCAATGCTGCTTCTGAAGAGTAACTCCTTTCTTCTGAAGGATGTTTGTCTTTGTCGTGTCTGGTACTTAAACAAAATTGAAGTTTGGTGAGCATCAACCTTTATTAGTCTTTACTGTCTCCCCCTAGGCTGATGCTATCAAAACTTCTTATGTGATTCTCCTTGTTATCCTCTCCCCTGTCAGAACATGAGCACTAGCCTTTACCCATTTAATTGCTATGCTTCCATCTGATCCATTGTCTGGATTATCCAGTGGAAGCCTTTCAAGATCAAAAATAAAGGGCTCAGCCAGCACCATCAGATGCATGATATCAAAAACTTTATCCCTCCATTGAACTGAGTTATTGTGAACATCTTATGAAGTGCATCAAAGCTCCACTTCACTATAGGGATGTAAGAATGATGATGAATCAGTCCATGGAGGTCTCTTGGATGTTCCTTAGGCTCTGAAGCGTCTGGTGTGGCTTTTGGTTCTGAGGGTTGTGAATCTGGCTGAGAGTCAGATGAGATGGCAGTAGTTCTCTTTTTCCTTACTAGCTATGCTCTTTCTTCTTCTGAATCTTGGTTTATCTTGGGCAATAGCTTGACTCCGCTGATCTCTGGCCTGCTGATCTTCCACATTTGAGCCCACTGCTGCATCTGTTGTTGTAGTGGGCTGTGGACCTGCATCCTCAGTTCTTGAATGCTCTTTTCTCCTCTCATCAGCCTTTGATTGTCTCTCAGGATCAGGTTCTTTTGATTGTTGTTTCTGTGCAGCCTTTTTACCCTTGTTAATCTTGATCACTGAAGAGATTGGCATGTTATCCATAGAAGGAATTGATGGAGGAGCTGCTAGTTCTTCTTTAGGGTCTAGGGGGAACATGTTGGGGAACATAGCCTTTGTTGCTTCCCCACACATGACTTCTTTACCCTCTCTGATCCATGCACCAGAGAGGGGCATTTCTATTCTGACTCCTCCCCCTAGACCTAAGCCCAAGTTTAGGCTTGCCCTTTGGGCCTGAATTTGCTCTATAGAAAGTAACTCACCTCTGGAAATCTTGGCTTTTATGTCTCTAACGTGCATGTCCATAGTTGAGTTCTTCATGGGGCCTAGCTGCCGAGCATGAAAGCCATACTACAGTAGGATAGCCTTCATTCTGTCTCTGTAGGCTGTATCCTTTTGTTTCTTTGTAAGTGCGGTCATGGCTTTGGATGCAGCAGCTGCTTGTTCTTGCTGCTGCACCTTCTCCAGCTTAGCAGCCATTTCAGGTACCGACCAGAGCAGCACCTCATCAATATCATATCCGTTCTCTTGGAGAAGAGCAGATAGTTTGATAAGGTCATCATCCAATGAGGTGTCTGGTCGGCCTTTCTTCTTCTTTGGTACCCTCTCCTCCTGTTCTGATTCCTCCTCTGGGGTCAGTTTCCTTTTTCCCTTGTCCATCATTTTTACCCTAGAGGAGATGGATCCTGGCCTCACCAGTTGGTTCATTGGCAACTAGCTCCTCTGTGGAGGAATCATCAAGGATGACTGGGCCTTCGGAAGCAGCTGCAGCTTCGGAATTAGCCTTAGCATTCACTGCCTCCTCCAGTTGACCAACCAAGTTGGGTGATTCCTTAGCAGCATCCATAGAGTGCTCAGGAATGGAGGAGAGGTCTGCAGCAGCCCTTGTCCCAAAAGGGGACACAGGTTCCATGGAGATAGGCTGTTGTTCCTGAGTGGGTTCCTCCATGGCAACCTTGGCTGTAGTCTCAGAAGGAGACTCTTCAGCAGCCTTTGTCCCAGAAGGGGACACAGGTTCCATGGAGATAGGCTGTTCTTCTTGAGTGGTTTCCTCCATGGCAACCTGGGCTGCAGTCTCAGAAGGAGACTAAGTCCCAACAGGGGACTAAGGCTCCATAGAGAGCTCTGTTGTGAGCTCTTGCTCAATCTCTATGGCAGCCTCACCATCATCAGAAGAAGAAGAAGAAGAAGATGAAGTAGTAGTATAATGAAAATAAGTGCCCAAGAAGTCATCCCATTCATTAGTCAATGTGACTATGGATGGGTTGGCATCTTATGCAACTTCCTCTTCTATGGCTTCTGATCCTGACCCTACTATAGATGATGCCTTCTCCCCCTTTTTGGTAGCATCAGGGGAGATAAAAGTAGTGGTAGCAGGATCAGGATAAAAAGGTGTGAGTATGACACGGGGTCGCCTCCTGAGGTCCAAGATTGTTGCATCCTTGTCTTGGACCTCCAGCCGCAGGGCAACACCCTCAGTTTCTAGGTGAGCTACCCTGGCTTGGTGCGATGAAATAGTGGCCGTCAATTCATGTGTGTTGGTGCCCTCATCCACCTGAGTGGAGTTATTGGGCGATGGAGTCCTGAGCCTAGCTTCTGCACCTCC
Organism: Mikania micrantha; assembly: GCA_009363875.1. Classification (NCBI taxonomy): domain Eukaryota; kingdom Viridiplantae; phylum Streptophyta; class Magnoliopsida; order Asterales; family Asteraceae; genus Mikania; species Mikania micrantha. The sequence continues at coordinate 46,108,181 of CM018691.1, read as the reverse complement.
ATCACCAGTTGTGGTTTCTTGGCACCCTGGATTCCCCTCATTGAGAAGGGCTTCAAAGAAGTCCTCCCGAGTGTGAGTTGCCGCAGGTGAGGTCCTATTGCTTGTACCACTGTCTTGAAGAACCTGAGAAGGTTCATCAGTAGTGGCAGCCTTATCTGCATTGACCCCTTCTGAACTGTTGGGGTCAACCTCTGAAGTGGTAGGCTCTGGGTTAGGGAACCTGGCTTGTAGTTGTGTCACCACTCTCATAAGTGTTTGGGTAGTGGGAGAGAGTGGTTCCTCCACAGCTATAGCAGAGGTTCCTTCAGCCTGGGTAAGAGAATGGGTGGGGGGCATTTCTGGGTGATAAGAACCTGGAGACCTGGGAGATAGTCTCTGATCTAATGGAGTTGCTTCATCGGAAGCAGACTCAATGATGGGGGTATCCCTTTGGATATTCTCAGGTATGTGTGGTGACATACTCTGAGGGCTATCAGGCTGGTTAAGGGCAACCACAGGTTCCAGAGGAAGAACCTGTGGAGTATCAACAGGTGTGGCCTTCACCTTAGGTGGAACTGTGCCCTTGGCAGTTCTCTTCACTTTTTTCTTTATGGGTTCGAAAGAAGGTGCATGAACAGTTGTAGAGATCTGTTCCGGGGTTCGGCGGCGTTTGTAGGTGATCTTAATGGGGTGAGGAACAGAAGTGAAAGGTGTGGGTTCAACATGTGTGGGTGCAACAAAGCTGTCACCTTCTGGCATACGTAACTCGATAGAAGGAAGAAGAGGAGTGAAGTTCCTAGAGAACTGTAACATCAGTGCCGGACGAGTTCCGGAACAGTGATCGCAACAGTAACTTGTACAGTAACTCAGGTACACATTACGTGAAACTATGTTTATGCTATTGATACATCATGCTTAACACGAGACTATTATACGATTGTCTGTAAATCTGATTAAAACCTTAGGGTTTAACAGTCAGAAACATGTCAGACAACACAGTGTGGAAACACATATACTTGATTTGATACTACTGTGTATAAATGTGTGTGAGGTTAAACAGAACGAAACTATAACGGTTGTTATAACGGAATGCTAAACCAACGAATTATTCGTATAGGTGACGATCTGTACGAATGATTCTGAGAGTTTAACATTCTGAAATAAAGACTGAACAGTAGAGAACACGAATCAGAAAGCGAAGCCATCGTCGTGTTTGTTCGAATGACGATTCGAACGAATACGCGCGATGGCGACGCGTTCTGACGAAACGAAAACGAACAAGAAAAATGATATGAACGATAATAATTTCAAGGAAATATAATATTTCCTATTTTATAATTTTGAAACTCATCATAAATAAAATTTAACAAAACTATTTTATTATTTCGCAAAAAAATCTACTAAACGCGTAAGAATGATATAATTCGATAAATAATTTAATACAACGATATTTAAAATAATTTCTAATAATAATCGTATTCTAAACATCCTAAAATAATCCTTTTATTTAAAATACGAAAAACACGCGCGTAACGATCCAGATACGCGACAAAAATACGCATCGAGCAACCGAAACAAACCCGAACACACACGGGGTATATAAGCCTTGATAGAGGCTATTTTTCTCATTTATGACAAACCCTCTCTCTCTCTAACTCATACTCCCGTTCATCTCTCTCTCTCTAAAGATCACCATCTTAAAACCTCCATAACTTGGTCATTCTTGGGCCAAATCGCGTGTTTTTGGAGACTAAACGACCATCTTGAAGTCCTCTACCTAGAAGTACAGCAGATTGGAAAAGATAGCCACTGAAAAACAAGGTATTGACGTTTGAAAGATCACGAAAATAGGGTTTCTTGGAACTTTGTTCGACCTAGACTCACATCCGGTTTAAAACAGTAGCCTACCCAACCTAGACCCTAAATTGAACATCAAAGAGGCTAGAATCAACCAGCAGAAGGGGTGAGTGCATCGGAGCAATTAGATTCGAGGAAGAGGGTGATGGTGGAACAGGGTTCGGGAGTTTTTGGCTGCACCCATTGGGCAGCCGAACCTTTGCAGTGAGCACCCTCCTCAACCGAACCTCCATGCACGAGCCCTAGCTGCGAACCTCCTTTTGACGAATCCTGGACTCAGCAGTGAACCTTTGGTTCGTCTACCACCATTAGCCGAACCTTTAGAGGTTAACCGAACCCGTTGCATGCCTTGTTCATGGATGCACGAACTTGTAGAGTTCTCATCGGGCTGAACCTTCCCCTCATGGTCAACCAAAGCAGCCGAACCATGGGTGTTAGCGAACCATAGACGAGCCTAAGGACCTACGAACTTATGGTATAGAACCCATGCAGCCGAACCCTCACCAAATCATTACCGAACCTTTCGCATGTTACGAACCTTCCATGGTTAACCGAACCTTTGTGTACAAGCTACCAACTCCCGAATCTTCATGCAAGAACTAGCACCGAACCTATGCTCATAGGCGAACCTTAAGGAGTACCGAACCCTTTGCATGGCTGCGAACCCTTCTGAGGGTGACGAATCCATGATGCTTGGCGAACCAGAGTCGAACCCTGCATGGCTTTCGGCCACAGCCGAACCTTGATGCCAAAATAAAGACCGAACCTTGAGACACTTTGTAGCCGAACCTTCCCTACCCAATTGATGGGTTCGCTGGCACTTGTCACATTTTCTAGCCTAGTCGGCCCAAGCCCAATCAATTAGCTGTGTATTCTCTTCGGCCCAAACCATGGAGTTGGCCCAACCGTGATATAAACAGCCACGCCATTAGCTTCGGCCCAATTGGGGTGTAACAAGGCCCAAGCATCTCCCCATTGGCCCACTGATTTTTTGCCCAACATAAAACCATCGATCCAAGCCTCTTTTGTCCAGCCCAAATCGTTATACAATTGGGCCCAATGGTGGCCCATATCACCACATTAGACCCGCATGAACCATGAGACCCAACATATTATCTGGCCCAATGAATTTACGATGATAACAAACACACGAGCATACATTTAAGAGTCAATGGTAAATGCATGTACGGATTGTCATGTCGGATATCACATGGGTGATAACAAGAAATTCTAGACAAACTATGTCAACACTTAGAACTTTATTTAAAAGTACAATTGTAAATGGAAGAGGAAGTAGGAATTTGGTAAACAATAAAAGAGATTCAATGCCTAGTTACACTAGGTATTGAACTTCGGGCCGGATAATGAACAAGACTCACAAGTGTTAGCCAACCCTAGGGCTAACACGTACACGCACACAAGTCACCACAACGAATACTTATAAGTTATAAACTATATGAAATCAATACAGGATTGTGAACCTTACAACAAGTACAAACAAAGAGAGCCTGCATTCTTTTTTTGCTTAGTCAACCACTACGGACACAAGGTGAGTTCATTTGTCGCTTTTCAAACTTATTTGTTTTACTTCGGGACTGAGAAGCATGTTAAACATTTTAATAAACTATTGAAATGTTATTTAATGCTTTTATACTTAAACATGATGCTTACAATGAGACTTATGCTTGGAATCTAATATACTTTGAGAAGCTTGAAACTTGAGACTTGATGCTTATGTTAGAAACTATATGCTTGAGACTTGATGCTTATGAAACTATATGCTTAAAAGTGAGAGTTGATGCTTATGCTAGAAACTATACGATTAAACTTGAGACTTGATGCTTATGCTATGAAATTCATGTTGAAACTATACGTGGATGCTTGAATCTATATGCTTGAAACTATGATTGCGCGCGAAATACTAAGCATGTATCTAATCATAGGCTACGTAATTGCTAAACTTCTGCTAGAGTAGAGCTTGTACCTGTGTATTGAGATACATGAAAACTAAACCATGACGAGGCTAAGCTATTATTATCTATATAAGAGACATGTAATTGCTAAACTTCTACGAGAGCAGAGCTTTTGTCTGCTTATATGAGATATGTAATAGCTGGATTGTTTGTGTATTCATGGCTTGTGTCTATGAGATACGTAATTGCTAAACTTCTGCTAGAGCAGAGCTTGTATCTTGTATAGGAGACACGTAATTGCTAGACTAAGCTTAACTAATTCATGAGATACGTAATGGCTAAACTTCTGCTAGAGCAGAGCTTGTATCTAGCCGTGAGCTACGTAATTGCTAAACTTCTGCTATAGCAAAGCTTGTACTCACGCATGAGATTAGGGAAAGCTAAACTATGTGCTTGTGAAACTATGATGCTTGTTAAACTTATTTTGAAGCTAATACTTACAAATTCTATAGACTTGTAAACTTTGAAACAGTAAACTAAAGCTATGATGAAGAATGGGTTGAATGGTAGGTAAAATGCTTAATTATTATTAACAACAGTGTCATATGCGGATTAGTATGTGGTGGGACGGCGTCTGGGCGAGTTGTAGGCTCGACTCAGGGGTATGCCATATATATAAGCATACCGATTGGGATATTATGTGTGGAGTTAATGAGGTTAAGGTTTTATCGAAAGAGGTTTGTTAAAGCTATTTTAAACTTATAAACTTTATGAACTCACCAACCATTGTGTTGACTTTGTTTTATTACATGCTTTCTCAGGTGATCAACATGTTTATGCTAAGGCTTTGGATTGCATGCTAGGCGGCCTAGATAGAGGACCTAGTTGATTTTGGAAGCACATATTTTGTTAATCATACGAATCACTTTTGGTTGTCTTGTACAGATTACAAGATAGAAAAACATTGATTCTTTTGTTGGGTTTACCGAGTTATAATACTGAACATTGACATTGTAATTTAACTTTATAATCATATCTAAATGCTTTATTATGCTTTAGTTATTCTTAACATTGATGCTATGTAAACAATCTGATCATCACGATTATCATCCACGATATCGCGCCCAGAGAACCTTCCGCCCGACGGGGACTTCGATCCAACCCTGCCGACTCGGGGTGTGACAGATTGGTATTAGAGCTTAAGGTTATAGAGAATAATTGGTCATGTACTTAAACGGTTTGGCCTAGACTATAACTTAGGGACCCTAATGTAGAGAACATAAGACTTAAGTTTCCATTGTGTCTTCTGCATTTGATCACTGCACTAACCAAATTCTTTTGGTTATGATTAGAATGCCGCCTAGAAGACAACCGACCCCGGTGCCTACTCCACAAACATCTGCACCTCACTCATCGACACCATCACCACTAGGTTCACCACCGCCACCTCCTCCTCCTCCATATAGTCCTCCTCCAAACCCGAATGCGGGTCCGGTCCTTGATCATGCTACCGTTGCTTTGGCAACATTACTGTGTAGTCAGTTGTCTAACCAGATGAAGGATATTATTCCGGAGATGATCAACATACTTTGAGGCGACGGTAACTTTTCTGGCCATACAGGGGAAGCTAGTGGAAGCACTAATCACACTTCAGATTGCTCCTACAAATCCTTTGTAGGATGCAAGCCACCAAGCTTTACTGGTGTGGAAGGAGCTGTTGGACTGATCCAATGGCTGGAGAAAATGGAGAACACCTTGGACATAAGCAGTTGTCCAGAACACCACAAAGTTCGCTATGCGTCTGGATCTTTCAGCAAGCGAGCTTTGACATGGTGGAACGCTCAGATCGGAGCCCAAGGAAGGGATGATGCTATGGCAATGCCCTGGGCAGAGTTCAAACTTCTTATGAGGAACGAAATCTGTCCAAAACACGAACTGCAGCAACTAGAGGTTGAGCTCTCGAACCATGTGATGAAGGGAGCCGACCATATGACTTTCATCACCCACTATCACGAACTGGTAGCCTTGGTGCCAGAAATGGTGCCAACTCTGGAGAAACTGATTGATAGATATGTAGTTGGTTTACCCTCCTGCATTCAAAGCATTGTGTTGGCTGCAAATCCTGCTACCTTGGAGTCAACCATTGCTCTTTCAGCTAAACATACTGGGGTAATGGTGAGGTCAGGAGTTTTGAAAGATGAAACTGGAAAATCTAAGGAAGCAACAATAAAGAAACCAGAGTACCATCAAAAGAAGAAACAGAAGGTCGTTAAGAACTATGCGGCCGTCACTCCTTTGAGACAGGCTCCTGCAGCACCTGCCAATCCTGCACCCAAGATCTATGGGGAGAGCATCCTCAGTGCACTCACTGCAAATATCATCATCATCCTACTGCTCAATGTAGGAAATTCACTAATTGTAGTCGATTTGGCCACTGGGTTGCAAGATGTCGTTTTGCTGTAAATCAAGCTACCAACACTGCAGCAAGGGCACTACCGGCACTACCTCCACCACCATCACCAAGCAATAACAACGACAACAGGGGATGCTATAACTGCAGGGAAATGGGTCATTTCTCCCGTGAATGTCCAAAGAGAGTGCAACAAGGAGCACAAGCACCTCGAGGACGAGATTTTGTTATCGGAGCAATGCTGCACGCCAAGACCCTAATGTGGTCACTGGTACATTTCTTTTACATGACTCTTATGCATCTATACTATTTGATACTGGTGCAGACCAGAGCTTTATTTCATTTGATTTTGCACGACAACTTAGTCTTACTGATGAAACTTTAGATTCCCCTTACATTATCGAAGTAGCGAACGGAAAGCAAGTTACAGTTAACACTATACTTAGCAACTGCCCACTTACACTCATAGGTCACACATTTACCATCGACTTGTTGCCGATGGAGTTGGGCAGTTTCGATATCATAGTGGGAATGGATTGGCTATCACTCAATAGAGTTGAAGTCATCTGTTCCGAAAAGCTACTTCAAATTCCAGTGATGAATAATCTTGTATTGGAAGTTCGTGGGGATCAAGCAAAGCGAAACGTAAAGATCATATCATGCATAAAAGCGTGTAAGTGGCTCCAAAAGAAATGCATAGCTTTCTTGGCTCATGTGGTGGAGAAAGAGAAAGACAAGAAAACGATACAAGACGTGCCGATAGTAAAGGAATACCCTGAAGTGTTTCCTGAAGATCTACTCGGTTTGCCACCTGTGCGACCGGTAGAGTTTCACATTGATCTGATTCCTAGAGCAACACCTGTAGCTAAATCTCTTTACAGGTTAGCACAACCTACAGGAGCTACTTGACAAAGGTTTCATCCGACCGAGCTATTCACCTTGGGGAGCTCTGGTTTTGTTCGTGAAAAAGAAGGATGGATCCTTTCGTATGTGCATAGAGTACAGGGAGCTAAACAAACTAACCATCAAGAATCGATATCCACTACCGAGGATTGATGATTTGTTTGACCAATTGCAAGGAGCTTAGTACTTTTCAAAGATCGATCTGCATTCCGGATACCATCAGCTCTGAGTACAAGATGAAGACATACCAAAGACGACGCTTCGTACCAGATACGAGCATTACGAGTTTATGGTGATGCCTTTTGGGTTGACGAATGCACCCGCGGTTTTCATGGACCTCATGAACCGAGTGTGTAAGCCGTACTTAGATCAATTTATTATTGTTTTCATTGATGACATATTGATCTATTCCAAAAGCAAAGCAGAACATGAGCAACACCCTAGAATGATCTTGGAACTGTTAAAGGAAGAGAAACTCTATGCCAAATTCTCCAAGTGCGAGTTTTGGTTAAAAGAGGTTCAATTTCTGGGTCACGTAGTTAACAGTGAGGGAATACACGTTGATCCTGCCAAGATCGAGGCGATAAAGGATTGGGACACTCCGAAGACACCGACGAAGATACGTTCTTTTCTAGGCTTTGCAGGCTTTAACAAAAGGTTCATCTCGAACTTTTCTAAGATAGCTCTGCCACTCACAAAGCTAACACAGAAAAGAGAGCCGTTTATTTGGGAACAAAAGCAAGAAGAAGCCTTTCAGAACTTAAAGCAAAAGCTATGTGATGCTCCGATCTTATCTCTCCCAGATGGTTGTGATGACTTTGTTGTGTATTGTGACGCTTCCCATCAGGGACTTGGCTGTGTACTTATGCAGCGAGACAAAGTTATTGTCTATGCTTCGAGACAACTAATGATTCATGGGAAGAATTACACTACTCATGATTTGGGACTGGGAGATGTGATATTTGCTTTAAAGATCTGGAGACATAATTTATATGGCACCAAGTGTACCATATTCACCGATCACAAGAGTCTGCAACACATATTTAATCAGAAGGAACTCAACATGCGACAGTGACGTTGGTTTGAGATTTTAAATGATTATGACTGTGTAATCAAATATCATCCGGGCAAGGCAAACATTGTGGCTGATGCCTTGAGCCGGAAAGAACGTGTCAAACCCTTGCGCGTCAGAGCAATGGGAATGACTGTGTAGACAAGCTTACACAACAACATTATACAAGCACAACAAGAGGTTATTGAACGTGAAAACTTGAAGAAAGAACTTGATTGCGGTGTAGAAAAACATTTGGAAACAAAACCTGATGGACTCATTTACTATAAGGATCGTGTATGGATTCCTGCAGTAGATGAGTTGAGAAAGCTTATTTTTGATGAAGCACACAAGACCAAATATTCTATGCATCCCGGTGCTGATAAGATGTACCAAGACTCGCATGCATATTATTGGTGGCCGGGCGTGAAGAAAGACATAGCCGAGTATGTTGTTCGATGTGTCACGTGTGCTAAAATGAAGGCGGAACACCAGAAACCGTCTGGTTTACTGGAACAGCCTGAGATTCCACTTTGGAAGTGGGAATAGATAGCTATGGACTTTGTTACTAAGCTACCCCGCACTTTCAGTGGATATGACACTATTTGGGTTATCGTTGATCGATTAACCAAATCTGCTCATTTCTTGCCGATGCGAGAAACTTACACGATGGATAAACTAGCGAAGCTTTACATCAACGAGATAGTGGTACGCCATGGTGTGCCATTGTCTATCATCTCAGATCGTTATAGTAGATTTACATCAAGGTTCTGGCAATCATTGCAGAAATCTCTAGGGACACAATTAAACTTGAGTACAACTTATCATCCACAAACGGATGGTCAAAGCGAACATACTATACAAACCCTAGAGGACATGTTGAGAACTTGTGTTCTAGACTTCGGTGGTAATTGGGATTCTCATTTGCCACTAATCGAATTCTCCTACAACAGTTATCATAGTAGCATCGAATGTGCACCGTTCGAGGCTCTCTATGGTCGCAAATGTCGATCGCCGATTCGTTGGTTGGAAGTGGGAGATAATCGTATAAAGGGGCCAGAACTTATTCAGGAAACCTCAGACAAAATTGCTCAGATACAATAAAGGCTACAAGCTACCAGAAGCAGACAAAAGAGCTATGCTAGTTAACGACGCAAGCCGTTGGAATTCCAAGTGGGAGACCGTGTCATGTTAAAGGTTTCTCCATGGAAAGGTGTAGTCTGTTTTGCAAAGAAAGGCAAATTAACACCAAGATACGTGGGGCCGTTCGAAATCATCGAACGTATTGGTCCTGTGGCATACAGATTAAGCTTACCGGATAAACTTAGTGGTGTACTTGACGTGTTTCACGTCTCAAACTTGAAGAAATGCCTTGCTGATGAAACTCTTATCATACCGGTTGAAGAAATTCAATTGGATGAACACTTACACTTTGTAGAAGAACCTTTAGAGATTATGGATCACAAAGTTAAGAAATTGAGGCGAAGCCGTATTCCGATTGTTAAGGTTCGATGGAACTCAAGGCGCGGACTCGAGTTTACTTGGGAACATGAAGATCACATGAAGGACAAGTATCCCCAACTCTTTACAGAGGAAGCCGTACCGAATAACGAGTCTTAAATTTCGGGACGCAATTTCTCTAACAAGGGGAGACTGTAACATCAGTGCCGGACGCGTGCCGGAACAGTGATCGCAACAGTAACTTGTACAGTAACTCAGGTACACATTACGTGAAACTATGTTTATGCTATTGATACATCATGCTTAACACGAGACTATTATACGATTGTCTGTAAATCTAATTAAAACCTTAGGGTTTAACAGTCAGAAACATGTCAGACAACACAGTGTGGAAACACATATACTTGATTTGTTACTATTGTGTATAAACGTATGTGAGGTTAAACAGAACGAAACTATAACGGTTGTTATAACGGAATGCTAAACCGACGAATTATTCGTATAGGTGACGATCTGTACGAATGATTATGAAAGTTTAACATTATGAAATTTGACTGAACAGTAGAGAACAAGAATCAGAAACCAAGCCATCGTCGTGTTCGTTCGAATGACGATTCGAACGAAGACGCGCGATGGCGACGCGTTCTGACGAAACGAAAACGAACACGAAAAATGATATGAACGATAATAATTTCAAGGAAATATAATATTTCCTATTTTACAATTTTGAAACTCATCATAAATAAAATTTAACAAAACTATTTTATTCTTTCGCGAAAAAATCTACTAAATGCGTAAAAATGATATAATTCGATAAATAATTTAATACAACGATATTTAAAATAATTTCTAATAATAATTGTATTCTAAACATCCTAAAATAATCCTTTTATTTAAAATACGAAAAAATACCTACCGAGCAACCGAAACGAACCCGAACACAAAGGGGTATATAAGCTTTGAAAGAGGCTATTTTTCTCATTTATGACAAACCCTCTCTCTCTCTAACTCACAATCCCGTTCATCTCTCTCTCTCTAAAGATCACCATCTTAAAACCTCCATAACTTGGTAATTCTTGGGCCAAATCGCGTGTTTTTGGAGCCTAAACGACCAACTTGAAGTCCTCTACCTAGAATTACAACAGATCGGAAAAGATAGCCACTCAAAAACGAGGTATTGACGTTTGAAAGATCACGAAAATAGGGTTTCTTGGAACTTTGTTCGACCTAGACTCACGTCCGGTTCAAAACAGTAGCCTACCCAAGCTCGACCCTAAATCGAACATCAAAGAGGCTAGAATCAACCAGCAGAAGGGGTGAGTGCATCGGAGCAATTAGATTCGAGGAAGAGGGTGATGGTGGGACAGGGTTCGGGAGTTTTTGGCCGCACCCATTGGGCAGTCGAACCTTTGCAGTGAGCACCCTCCTCAACCGAACCTCCATGCACGAGCCCTAGCTGCGAACCTCCTTTTGACGAATCCTGGACTCAGCAGTGAACCTTTGGTTCGTCTACCACCATTAGCCGAACCTTTAGAGGTTAACCGAACCCGTTGCATGCCTTGTTCATGGATATACGAACTTGTAGAGTTCTCATCGGGCTGAACCTTCCCCTCATGGTCAACCAAAACAGCCGAACCATGGGTGTTAGCGAACCATAGACGAGCCTAAGGACCTACGAACCTATGGTGTAGAACCCATGCAGCCGAACCCTCACCAAATCATTACCGAACCTTTCGCATGTTACGAACCTTCCATGGTTAACCGAACCTTTGTGTACATGCTACAAACTCCCGAATCTTCATGCAAGAACTAGCACCGAACCTATGCTCATTGGCGAACCTTAAGGAGTACCGAACCCTTTGCATGGCTGCGAACCCTTCTGAGGGTGACGAATCCATGATGCTTGGCGAACCAGAGTCGAACCCTGCATGGCTTTCGGCCACAGTCGAACCTTGATGCCAAAATAAAGACCGAACCTTGAGACACTTTGTAGCCGAACCTTCCCTACCCAATTGATGGGTTCGCTGGCACTTGTCACATTTTCTAGCCTAGTTGGCCCAAGCCCAATCAATTAGCCGTGTATTCTCTTCGGCCCTAACCATGGAGTTGGCCCAACCATGATATAAACAGCCACGCCATTAGCTTCGGCATAATTGGGGTGTAACAAGGCCCAAGCATCTCACCATTGGCCCACTGATTTTTGGCCCAACCTAAAACCATCGGCCCAAGCCTCTTTTGTCCAGCCCAAATCGTTATACAATTGGGTCCAATGGTGGCCCATATCACCACATTAGACCCGCATGAACCATGAGACCCAACATATTATCCGGCCCAATGAATTTACGATGATAACAAACACACGAGCAAACATTTAAGAGTCAATGGTAAATGCATGTACGGATTGTCATGTCGGATGTCACATGGGTGATAACAAGAAATTTTAGACAAACTATGTCAACACTTAAAACTTTATTTAAAAGTACAATTGTAAATGGAAGACGAAGTAGGAATTTGGTAAACAATAAAAGAGATTCAATGCCTGGTTACACAAGGTATTGAACTTCGGGCCGGATAATTAACAAGACTCACAAGTGTTAGCCAACCCTAGGGCTAACACGTACACGCACACAAGTCACCACAACAAATACTTATAAGTTATAAACTATATGAAATCATTACATGATTGTGAACCTTACAACAAGTACAAACAAAGAGAGCGTGCATTCTTGTTTTGCTTAGTCAACCACTTCGGACACAAGGTGAGTTCATTTTTCGCTTTTCAAACTTATTTGTTTTACTTCGGGACTGAGAAGCATGTGAAACATTTGAATAAACTATTGAAATTTTATTTAATGCTTTTATACTTAAACATGATGCTTACAATGAGACTTATGCTTGGAATCTAATATACTTCGAGAAGCTTGAAACTTGAGACTTGATGCTTATGTTAGAAACTATATGCTTAAACGTGAGACTTGATGCTTATGAAACTATATGCTTAAATGTGAGAGTTGATCCTTATGCTAGAAACTATACGATTAAACTTGAGACTTGATGTTTATGCTATGAAATTCATGATGAAACTATATGTGGATGCTTGAATCTATATGCTTGAAACTATGATTGTGCGTGAAATACTAAGCTTGTATCTAATCATAGGCTATGTAATTGCTAAACTTCTGCTAGAGCAGAGCTTGTACCTATGTATTGAGATACATGAAAACTAAACCATGACGAGGCTAAGCTATTATCTATATAAGAGACATGTAATTTCTAAACTTCTGCTAGAGCAGAGCTTGTACCTATGTATTGAGATACATGAAAACTAAACCATGACGAGGCTAAGCTATTATCTATATAAGAGACATGTAATTTCTAAACTTCTGCTAGAGCAGAGCTTTTGTCTGCTTATATGAGATATGTAATTGTTGAATTGTTTGTGTATGCATGGCTTGTGTCTATGTATGAGATACGTAATTTATAAACTTCTGCTAGAGCAGAGCTTGTATCTTGTATAGGAGACACGTAATTGCTAGACTAAGCTTAACTAATTAATGAGATACGTAATGGCTAAACTTCTGCTAGAGCAGAGCTTGTATCTTTCCTTGAGCTACGTAATTGCTAAACTTCTGCTATAGCAGAGCTTGTACTCATGCATGAGATTAGGGAAAGCTAAACTATGTGCGTGTGAAACTATGATGCTTGTTAAACTTACTTTGAAGCTAATACTTACAAATGCTATAGACTTGTAAACTTTGAAACAGTAAACTAAAGCTATGATGAAGAATGGGTTATATGGTAGGTAAAATGCTTAATTATTATTAACAACAGTGTCACATGCGGATTAGTATGTGGTGGGACGGCATATGGGCGGGTTGTAGGCTCAACTCAGGGGTATGCCCTATATATAAGCATACCGATTGGGATATTACATGTGGAGTTAATGAGGTTAAGGTTTTACCGAAAGAGTTTTGTTAAAGTTATTTTAAACTTATAAACTTTATGAACTCACCAACCATTGTGTTGACTTTGTTTTATTACATGCTTTCTCAAGTGATGAACATGTTTAAGCTATGGCTTTGGATTGCATGCTAGGCGGCCTAGATAGAGGACCTAGTTGATTTTGGAAGCACATATTTTGTTAATCATACGAATCACTTTTGGTTGTCTTGTACAGATTACAAGATAGAAAAACATTGATTCTTTTGTTGGGTTTTCCGTGTTAAAAAACTGAACATTGACATTGTAATTTAACTTTGTAATCCTATTTAAATGCTTTATTGTGCTTTAGTTATTCTTAACATTGATGCTATGTAAACAATCTGATCATCACGATTATCATCCATGATATCGCGCCCCGAGAACCTTCCACCCGACGGGGACTTCGATCCAACCCCACCGGCTCGGGGTGTGACAAGAACTGGTTACTTGTCTTCTTCAACTGAACAAAAATCTTGGAAGATACCAAGGGGATTTTATATGTATTCCCAGATAGTGAGAGGACAGAACCCAACTGACTGTAAAATATATGCTGCAAGAACCTGGGATACATACAAAATTTCTTTGGAGACGAAATATTGTCAACCAAATTATTGAAAATAAAAGTAGAAAAATTAAAAAGTTGGTTGGAGACCATGCCATGAATAGTCGAGGCTAAATCAGAGGGAACTTGATCCCAACCTCCTGTCTTATTAGACAGACAATGCAAAAACAAATGTATGAGGTATTTATAATTGTAGGACACTCTACCCTTCAAATAAGTATTTGTAGGGAGAGGACTTTTGTGTCCCATCTACCTGAAAGTCGATGCTACCTCATCCTTTGTGAATGAGACCCTTCCCTCGACATCACAGAGTTGAAGATGCCAACAGATGGTCTCCATAGTGAAAGAAATAGGATGGGCGTCAATGGTGGAATGCAAGATCCTACCATTAGGACAAGAAGCAAGAGAACAAGAACCCCAGAATTGTTGGTGATGCGATTCATTCACTAGGGGTTGAACAGTGAGAGCAAATAAATACCTGCTCCTTCGAATGAACGAGATGGTCGCAGCAAAATCAGCATCATTGTCTGTTGATAACTTCGCAGGAAGATTGTGAGCAGGTTTGAATGCAAGAAGAGCCATTGCGATCGAAGGATTTAGGTTAAATTTTGGACAGCAAGGGAAAATGAATTCTAAATGAAACGGTGAGAGAAAGTGAACGAGCGGGAGATCCTTTTATACCTTCGAATGTCAGCATTTAATATAGAAGCTCATTAAATTTTGAGATCCGAATGTCAGAAAAAGGTCTTCCAAGAACAGCTGTTTTAATGTTCAAAATTCTCTAAGTACAGAGTTGCTTCCGAGGGGATTAGTCATCAGAAGGAGTTCATAGGACTAAAAATGTTTTTCAAAAGACACTTACTTCCGAAGTATATAAATATATCTTCGGAAGTGTATCTTCTGAAGATTTAGATGATTTCATCAGAAGGATTGTTCTTCGAAAGACATCTTCTTCTGAAGATTAAGTTCAGAAGATTGTGCTGCCGAAGGTATAATGTATCGGAAGGATAATACTTCAGATATCTTCTGAAGTGTGACTGCTTCCGACATAACAAAGGAAGAATTCTTCCGAAGACTTAAACTATCTTTTGAGGAGTAATTACTCATCAGAAGATAATTTAAGTTTATCTTCTGAAGAATTATTCATTTCTTATTGATACATTTACTTAAAGTTAATCATGCCAATGGCTGTTATTAAATACCTGAATCTTCCTTCATCAAATGCCTTGGTAAAAAGATCAGCCAAATTATGTTCTGTATCAATTTTGACTAGTTTATTCATATTTTTAAGGTTTGCATGACAAAGTCTTCTATGCCAGAGAGATGATTCATCAAGTGAAGCTTTTGAGACAAAGAAACTTATATTACTAAGTGGTGCAGCTGTGCTCATGTCTAGCATATACATGTTTTTTCTTCTTGGAGCCCTGAGCATGATTTGAGCATTTGGAACCACAAATCCTGACTTCAGAACAATGCATTCATGCTTAGTGAACAACATGTTGTGCTTTTGATCACACACCTGCGATACACTCAGTAATTGTAATTTAGTTCCTTTACAAAATGCACATTCTCAAAGCTTACCTTACCATTTGTGATTGTGCCCCTACCTGTGATGTAACCTCCCACTGGATCACTTCCAAATGCAACACACCCTCCAAAGAATGGTTCATATTTGTGCAGGTGAGTCTTGTTGCCTGTCATGTGCCTGGAACAACCACTGTCAACTATCCACAAGTTGCTCTTTAATTCCTGCTGTCCCTGCACATGACCAGAAGTGAATTAGTTTCTGATGGGAACCCAAGCCCATGTGGTCTTGGGTTTTCCATTTGCATCATTGTAAGTGAATTTCTTTGACATCATCTTAGGTGTAACAGATGATGAGTTTATTGGTGGAACAGGTGATTGAACAGATGGTTCAATTATTTCTTTCTTCTTCCATATTTGCTTGACTTTTGATGTTGTCGGAAGAGTTTGTATCTTTTGATAGTCATCGGAAGCTCCTTTGCCTTTTCCTTCCGATGACTTGGCTTTTCTAATAAGTAGGGTTTTTCTTCCGAGGATCTTCTTTCGAAGGGATAAGATTTCTTTGGTTTGTAGGAAGCCTTCTTTGTATGTGCTTCCGAGGTTCCCTTTCCATTGGAAGCCTTCTTTTCCTGTTCTTCCGAATAAGAAGATGACTTGCTACAACTTTTCTTTCTTCCTCTTCCTTGTGTCTTTGAGGAAATTCTGCTTCTTGGATTATAGAAGCAATCAGCAGCATAATGACTCCTCTCACCACACATTAGACACATAGTCTGATTGTTGAAAGATTGTTGATGCTGGTCTTTGAAGAAGGTTGATCTTTGGTTCGTAGAGGTTGATTGTTTGGATGTTCCAACAGGCTTGTTGCTTGGTGATTTACCTGTTTTCCTGAAAAATTGGCTTTTCTCTCCTTCGATCTACCCCTTTTGGACTTGTCAGATGGACAAGTAACATAGTCATCTGAGGAGGTACTCCCAGTTTGTATATTCTTAGCTTTGATAAAAACTGATGAATGTTTCTTAGTTTCTTAATTCTTTTCTTAGTTTTCAAAGCTGGTTTTTCTGTTTCTGGTTTAATGGGAGTATCATCTTCATCTGAGCATGTTGAGTTACTTGGGTTCTATTCAGAAAGATCATCACTTTGAGCCACTTTGTGTATGTCCAACTCATCATCATACACAAGGTTGGTTACTGGTTTACACCTAATCTCTACCGTAGAAGAATAGGCAGATGGAGGCTCTACTTTGTTATAACCCAAACCTGCTCCCATCTTCTTTACCTGTTCAGTGGTGTTACACATTTTGAAAAGTTTTTCATACTTTTCTCCTTGGCTTAAAAATTTGTCTCTGTAAGCCTCAGCCAATACAATTTCTGTCTTGGCAGTGGTTAGTATTTCTAAAAGATTGTTAATTTGACACTGTTTGTTAGTGTCTTCATGTTTTAAGCAGGAAATGGTCTTTTCCATTTCCTCAATCTTTTCTTTATAATTTCTTTCAGATTCAAAGAAATTTGCCTTGACAACTTGTAAGCACTCGAGTTCATTACAGAGTTGAGAGTTTATTCTTTTAAAAACATTTAACTTATCTAAACATTCAGGTGTGCACATATCATCAGTTACCTTGAATGAGGAAGTTGAGTCATTTGCCATCAATGCACTGTTGGAGATAGAAGCATCCTCAGCCTGGAAACTCCAATCTGCAAAGTCTTGTTCTGCAACATTTGCACTGTTTGATGAATTTGATGGTCTTTGATGAGGTTTCCCAGATGTTGATGGCTGAGTGCCTGTAGACTTGAATTCCCTGGAAAAATGCTCTAGTTGTTGGCAGTTGAAGCATTTGAGCTTAGACTTGTCAAGCCCAAACCCAATTTTCATGTTGTGCTTTTTGAACTGCCTGCCAGTTCTTTGATAGAGCTTCTTAGCTCTATAGGAGATCATGGCCCTCTGATAATTGATGTCCATCTCCTCAAGATCTTCTACAGGAATGCCATCTAAGTCTTCCTGGCATAGGTGAAAGTAGTTTGTTTCCTCAGCCATAAAAGCTCCTTATCTAGAGGTCAAAAGTGGAGTTGAGTTGGAAAAAGGATTTGTGTGTGTGGTTGATGGAGTTGTTGTTTCAGGAAATGTAACATTGGGTGTTGAGGTAGGGTGGTAGATAGGTTGATAACTTTGGTATGAAGAATTGTTGATGGGTGCATAGAGTGCTGTTGAACCAGAAGTTATATGAGTGTTATAGGTTCCTAGGCATCTATTTCCATCTGGTAAGCACTGAGTATACCAAACAGCTCGCTAAGTTTCAAGGTTCTTAGATTTTCTGTCCTCCGGATGGCAACAGAATATATGTTCCAAGCTTGTGGAAGTGATCTGAGAAACTTTCCAATCACATCTTGATTCTCCATTTTGACACATGCAACCACTAACTCATCTACAAGCGGAACATGCATGAGATATTGAGAAGTCATCTTCTCATTGTTTTGTTGACAGAAGTTTTCAAACTTCTGTTTCAGCATATCCTTCTTATTCTCTTTGACATCTTCAAATCCTTCATACATATGCTGTAGAGAGTTCCACAACTCTTGAGCAGATTTTCATTTCTTAAATGCATGTATGATTGAGTTAGGGAAGGCCATCTGGATGAGCCACAGAGCCTTCGAGTCCACCTCCATTCTCTTATAATCTTCATCTGAATAGAGAGCTGTATCTTTTGGCACAGGAGCTCCACCGGCACCTGCAGCAGGAACAGTTGGGATGAAAGGCCCTTAAAGAACGGACTTCCATAGCTTGAAGTCCTGATTCCTGATGAATCCCTCCATCCTGACTTTCCATGTGTCATAATCTTCTAGAGTGAACATTGGTGGCTTGTTGAGAGTACCATTTTCTATATCATGTTTGTTAAGTGCAGCCATTTGAACATACACACAAAATCTGAGTTTTGAAGCAGTGAGATTTTAGAAGAAATAGAACTGGTAACTTAAGGATGATTAATCACTTAAGTTCAAGAGCCAAGGCTTTGATACCACTTGTTGGATCGGGTTGTTTAATCTACACAACACTTCACAAGTATTTCTCTCTTTCAATCTTACATATGCGGAATGTTTGTTAGAAGGTTATCTCAACCACTCAATGGCAAACTAATAATCTTTGAATAACAATAAGAACACAAGAATAAATTCAAGCTCAAAGATATATTTCTCTCAAAGTATTGTAAGTTACAAGCAGACAAGCACACTCAAACACATTACAATGAGAGGTTATATATCCAAGGCTACAACCGTATACACGTAGGAATACAAGTTGGGTATACTAGACAATACATAAAGTAAAACTTATTGTAGTATGTAAAGTGTCTTAACAGGCTAAGACACTTAATTACAATCATTACAAATATAGACATTGACTTTAAAAGACTAGCTAAATACAAAAGGCATTTAATGTTGTTGATCTTCAAGGCTTCAGATGATCTTTTGCATTTAATGCAGCTGAGGAAAAGTAAGATGTTGTGTTTGACTCTCGGTATGTTATATTTGTTGTTCTCAGACCAGCATGTCTGTTGTTAGCTCCTTTTGTACTAGAAAAGTAATCAGCTACAGTCTTTGTCAGAGGATTATCCTCGGAAGTCTTTGTCTTTGTCTTCAAAGGTTGTAGAGGAGAATCTTCGGAGAATCTTCGGAAGCATTTGATTCTTCAGAAGCTTTATTGTCTTCGAAAGCTCTGAAGCTTTATCTATGTTAAGTGTTGGCCTTCCGAAGTGCTTTGTCTTGTACAACCTTCAGTAGGAGTGAGTTACCATTCGGAAGCAATGCTGCTTTCGAAGAGTAACTCCTTTCTTCCGAAGGCTGTTTGTCTTTGTAGTGTCTGGTACTTTAACAAAATTGAAGTTTGGTGAGCATCAGCCTTTATTAGTCTTTACACTATGGTTCCTTCATATTTAATGGTTCTTAGTGGAATAAGTCCCTATATATATAAGTCTGGTACCCGCGCGTTGCAGCGGAAAACACAACACTTAAGTTTGATGTTCTAAAGGTTTGCATGGTTCATTCTTGAATCATAACCATAACAAAAGCAATTTTTTTAACTTGGTAGTTAACTAAACGTGACTTTAACTACTAACATAAAAGATCAAATGCACCCAAAATGTCAAGAAGTGATTCATTTGTTTTGAAGGGTTTCTTTTATAATCACTATATCTTAGATTTTGTTTTTCTAATATGTATTATATAGTAGTATATATATGTGTGTATATATATATATATATATATATATATTATATTAATGGTAATGTTGCAAATCAAAAGCATAAAAAAATCATATGAATGATTTTTATCAAACTTGTGATCGATCTTGACAACATTGTGATTTTTATCTTTCTGACATCGTTGTCTCACACTTAAAAACATTTCATAGATATTTTGATTCATGGAATGGACACTATAATTATATATGCAAGATTAAACAAACGAATTTCAGATTAAATCCAAGTTTACAAGGAGCTATTATGTTTGCAATTCTGAGATACGTTCCAAGAAAAATTGAAAAAAGAAGAAGGTACGTGAAGCAAATTCTTAAAAAATCCAGTAATTTCATCACACGGAGGATCAATTGATGACCTGGAAGGATGTTGGTTCCCATGCACATTAATATATATACAACAGTTTGGTTTCAGTGTGTATTTGTTTTTTTTTTAATTTACCATTGGTGGGAATTAAAAATTTTCTAACTATAATAAACGGTTTAGTTTGTGGTTGATATCAAAAGCATGCCGTATATATAGAACCGGACGGTTGTAAGATTGAGTTACATTTATCTATTTATCTATTTACTAGGTTAACACCCTGTGTATTACACGGGTTAAATAAAGAGATATAATATATAAATACTAATGAAAATTTATACATTATAAGATGATTTTTTAATAATATAATTAAATTTTAGTATAATTAAATTCTTTAATTAATAAAATAATTATATTATTTCATAAGACCCTAATTTTTTCAAAGTTTATTTTCTTCAAACATTTCATTTTTTAAAATTTATAATATTTTTTTTTTGAAAAGTGTATATTTTGACATTAATATATTTTTATTGTATTAAAAATATTTTTTAATTTAAAAATGTATAAAAGATATAATTAATAGGAGAGAGATATGAGAAAATAAAGTTGAGGTGCTCTACTTTAATGCCATGTGTCTGTGAAAACCTTTATCTATTATAATAGATATATCTTTAACTATATATATATATATATATATATATATATATGGAAATGGATCAAATGCTAACCCTCATTTATGGCACTAACCCATTAACCCTACCATATTGAATGATCAAAATAGAAGATGCTAATCTAATGGTTGATATTAAACTATAATATAATAATGTAATTGATTTGAAAGAAAAGGGAATAAGAGTATTAATGTAATTTGGTATATTAAATACTTTACCCAATCTTTTTTTATACATCCATAACTTTTTTATACTATAATATTTTTTTATAAAAATTGCACCATTTTACTCGTCTTTTTTTTCTCTTTAATTCCGTTATAGTCTTGACTAGGTTTTTTTATTTTTTTTCGGATGTTCGTATTTACACCAATGTAACAAGTATAAAACTAACAAATTATTTGTAACAAGTTGTAACGAATTTGAGTTTACATTGTTGTATAATAAATAGGGGTTAAGTTTAAGAGTGTAAACGAGCCAAGCCAATCCTGAGCTCGTTAATTACGTTATATTCTTGACTAGGTTTTTTATTTTTTCTGGATGCTCGTTAATTACGGTATATTCTTGATTTTGTAACGAATTTTAGTTTTTATCAACAAAATGTTATAATATTTTTTTAAAGTATTAAAATGTATTTACAATCTTGTAGATATAACGAATTTTGGTTTTTATCAACAAAATGTTATATTATTTTTTTAAGTATTAAAATATATTTACTATCTTGTAGATATAATTTTTTTAAAGTATTAAAACGTATTTACAATCTTGTATATATAACGAATTTTGGTTTTATCAACAAAATGTTCTATTATTTTTTTTAAAGTATTAAAATGTCTTTAAATTTTGTAGATATAACGAATTTTTGAACATCCGGAAAAAATAAAAAAACCTAGTCAAGAATATAACGTAATTAACTAGCTCGGGATCGGCTTGGGTCGTTTACACTCTTAAACGTAAACCCTATTTATTCTACAACAATGTAAACCGAAATTTGTTACAACTCGTTACAAATAATTTGTAATTTTTATACTTGTTATATTGGTGTAAATACGAACATACGAAAAAAAATAAAAAAACCTAGTCAAGACTATAACGAAATTAAAGAGAAAAATAAGACGAGTAAAATGCTGCAATTTTTATAAAAAAATATTATAGCATAAAAAAGTTTAAGAGTGTAAACGAGTTGTAACGAATTATTTGTAAAACTAACAAATTATTTGTAACGAGTTGTAACGAGTTGTAACGAATTATTTGGGTTTTTATCAACAAAATGTTATACTATTTTTTTTAAAGTATTAAAATGTATTTACAATCTTGTAAATATAATTTTTTTATAGTATTAAAATGAATTTACAATTTTGTAGATATAACGAATTTTTGAGCATCCGGAAAAAATAAAAAAACCTAGTCAAGAATATAACGTAATTAACTAGCTCGGGATCGGCTTGGGTCGTTTACACTCTTAAACGTAAACCCTATATATTCTACAACAATGTAAACCGAAATTCGTTACAACTTGTTACAAATAATTTGTTATTTTTATACTTGTTACATTGGTGTAAATACGAACATACGAAAAAAAATAAAAAAAAACCTAGTCAAGACTATAACGGAATTAAAGAGAAAAATAAGACGATTAAAATGGTGCAATTTTTATAAAAAAATATTATAGCATAAAAAAGTTATGGATGTATAAAAAAAGAGGGGGTAAAGTATTTAATATAACAAATTATTACTTTACCCTTATCAAATAATAATAGAAAAAGCCATGTGTTTATTTATGATTGGATAATGAGGGTTAATGGGTTAGTGCCATAAATGAGGGTTAGCATTTGAACCCAATCCATATATATATATATATATATATATATAATATATATATATATATATATATATATATATATATAGGGCATGGAATTTTTGATAACCCTCATCTTTTGTTACAACCCATTAACCATCATCCAATGGTTACTTGAAAAAGTGAAATGTATAGGATCGTGCCACGTGTTAATTCTTTTGTCTTTAGTATGAAGGGCATTTAGGACATTTGTTATTTATATAAAGTTTACCCCTTTTTTTTAAACATTCATAACTTTTTTATACTATATTATTTTTTTTTTTAAAAATTGCACCATTATACTCGTCTCATTTTTCTCTTTAATTTCGTTATAGTCTCGATTAGTTTTTTTTTTATTTTTTTGATGTCATGTATTTACATCATTGTAACGAGCTTAACGATAGCAAATTAATTAGAAATTCTTTCTAACAATGGTAAATTACAGTAATGTAACATAAAATGAAATAATGTAACACAAAATGAAATAATTTACAATGACATAATTAACGGTGACGTAACACATTATTTACAGTGATGTAATTTTCTCTTTAATTCCCGTTATAATGTTGACTAGTTTTTTTTAATTTTTTTTCTCATTGTCCATTATTAACATCGATATAACGAGCATAAATATAACACATTATTTTAAATTTTTTTCTAACAACGATAAATTACAGTGATGTAATTAATATAACACATTATTTTACTTTTTCTCTAACAATGATAATTACAATGATAAATTACAGCGATGTAATATAACACATTATTTTGATTTTTTTTTCTCTAACAATGATAACTATAGTGATGTAATTTATCATTGTTCGAAAACAATTCAAACTAATTTGTTGTATTTAGGCTCGTTACAAATTAGGGATGAGCAAAAAGCCAAAAGAAAACCCGAACCGAAACCGAATTAACCAAAAAAACCGAACCGGAACCAAATTAACCGAAAAAACCGAAACCAAATTTTAGGTCAATGTAAATTACATCACTGTAATTTATCATTTTTAAAAAAGTTTCAATTAAATTTGTTATATTTAAGTTCGTTACAATGATGTAAATATAGGATATCTAAAAAAAGTAAAAAAAAATTAGTCGAGCCTATAACGGAATTAAAGAGAAAAATGAGACGAATATAATGGTGCAATTTTTTTAAAAAAATAATATATTATAAAAAAGTTATTAATGTTTAAAAAAGATGGGGGGGAAAACTTATAAAGGTAAAATGACTAGGATGCCCTTTTTAATATTTTAATGAAAAGCTTATGTGTAAATTTATGGTTGGTTGAAATGGGTTATGTAGTTGTAGGAAAAGATAAGGGTTATTTTTTATACCCTTCCCTATATATATATATGCGCTAATATACATTTTTCATTCTTTTAATTAAATGGATCTAGTAAGTTGTAAACATAAGTATGTATTTTTATCATGTTTGACATATTCAATAGTCTATCTTTAAAAATCTTTATTTTGAAAGAAAAATAAAAAAAAGAGAGGGAAAACCAAACTTTTTGAAATAATACGGGTTGTTAGTAAGCAAAAATTTTAGTATACTCAAGCTCTTATGGCTTCTAGAAAACATGTATTTACAATCAGGGACGAAGCATATGAAGGATCGGGAGGGGCGACCGTCTCCCTCTTTTTTCACCAGTAATGTTAATTTTCGGACCGTAAGACAATTTTTTTCAAAATACTGGTTTCACCCACTCTCTAAAACTTTTCTTAAACCAAACACATTTTAAAAAATATGCATTTCATCCCTCTCATTTGTTTACCCCATTTCCCTCGCTTTCATTCTTCTTATCTCATTTCTCACAAATTACCCCTTTCTTTTCTAATTTTCCTTAATACTTATTCCCTAAAATACTCTTCCAAGTTCCAGCCCTAATTCTCTCAAATTGAATTCTCATCCCTTTCCCCCTTCCATTTCCCGTCTTCCCATTATCCCCTACCTACTTTCGAGTTCCGACCAAACAACCGGTGATTTATTCTGCTATGGATCAGTTGATTTCGTGAATCTCGAACTCTTGATCAGTTTTCAACTAATGTTTTTTTTCTCGATCAATTGATTTGTATGCCATTTAGGTAATTAGGTATAATTTTGTATCTAATATTTGATGCCCCTAGTGAATTTATTTGTGATGATTTAGAATTGGTATGTTAATTGGTATTAATTGTTATTATTTTGTTTGTTTAGACATTTAGGTTTTACGTTTTAGTTTGAATCAATGTATCATGGGAAAGATGAAAACAATTGATTCGTTTTTCAAAAGAAAGGTTATTGAAGAAGAATGAGATGCTACAAATCAAGATAAGCGTTTAAGGTACTCGCTCTTTTAATTTTTTACGCATAATGATAATTATTAGACATTTTAATGTTTATTGTTTGACCCAACTTGACCCGAATCGCTAATCCGAAAATTTAACCTGTGACACCCCGTAATTTCCAGGTCAGCTTATTATTTATTTAAATGTTTATTTAAATACTTTATGTACACGTGGCACTAGAATAAGATTAATTTAGTGTGACACGTGGCACGACAGTACGAACACTGACATATGATTAGATAATTCGTGGGATTATCGACAAACAGCACACACGTGTCAAAACACGCGAACGTTGGTGAACGTCTAACACATTGTGTAGCACAACACTCGAAACTTCACGAAACACTTCACAAGTCAGTTATGGATAATAATTGACCAATAGAGTCAAAACGACGCTCGAATGACGTCCTACAGTCGAGAAACGAGCAAGAATGGGCCAGAACAACAAAATAGACTTATTGGGCTTGACATTTAGGCCAGGCGGTACGCCAGCCCCGAGACACCCACGACAGGCGATGCGCGCGGGACACAGGAGGCGCCTCGCATGCCTGCCCATCCGCGCGTAACGATGGAAGTAACCCACCCACGCCAGGCGATACGCCTGGGGCGCCAGAGTCGCAAAACAGCTTTTTAAGATCCCAAGATCATCATTTTGCCTACACTACTCCTTTCACTCATTATACCCGAATTCATACTCAACCTCTCGACCATCTTCAACCTCAATCCTCTGTTACAACCCCTCCCCTCCATTGGAAGCCATTTTTACACCCCTTGGAAGCTTGAGACCATTGAAAGAAGACCTCTAAGGAGCATCCATCACCACCACCTTCTTGATTTCTGTCGAATCCAACGAACCAGAAGGTTATAGAGCTGCTAGAGCATCATCTCAATGATCTAAAGAGCTTGGGAAGGTAGTTCAATGCTCCTTGTAGTTTAAAATGCACTATTCTCACTTCTACACACATGCAATACATGAATCACACATGCAAGCACCTATAGTGCACATGCACAAATTTATCTTCTGGGTTTGTTGATTTAGATGTGTTTTATGATGATCTAGGATGATTAGAATGCATCTTATGATGATACAAGATGTTGTGTATGTATAGATTCCATGTTTTGTTCATAAAGTGTTGAGATATTGCCATGCATGTATGATCTAAGGCATTTTAGATAGTTTTGTTGATGTTGAAATGATTCATGATAATGTATAAGTGTCCTTGCAAGATTAGATTGTGATTATGATGGTTAAAATGTGATTTTGAGGCAAACTTACTATTTTTAGTAACTTTTTAGTTACAAGTTGATGATTTGGTGTATACGATGAACATGCATGTATGGGGGATTGCTATTTGGATGATATTACGATGATTAGAAACCTAAGAATGTGATCTTGATAATGTTTATGGTCATATTTAGTGTTATTACTATTTTTAGTAACTTTTTGGTCAAGATGTTGATAGATGATGAATTTGGTTATGTTGACATGATTAAATGTTGTTAGAAGATAGATTGTGATGTTTGGTGATATGAAAATTGGTTTAGAAATGTTAAAATGGTTATTTTATGCAAAACTAGAAAGTTACTATATTTAGTAACTTTATTGTTACAAAAAACGACTTAGGAATATGTTGAATGATTCGAGCATGCTAAATGATCTCATATGTTATAACATGATGCCTAGACACTAAATTAGATGGTTTCCGATGTCACGTATGCAATAAATGGAAACTTTCCATTTTAGGAAACTTTTATGTGCAAACATGTTATAAACGACTTATGTGACTTTGTATGATGATGTGCTATGTGTTAACATGATCACGTAGGACTATTGAACATGCTAGAATTATAAAACCGATATGCTTGTGAACTTTCCATAAATGGAAACTTACTATAAATAGTAAGTTGTCCATAGACGCGATTTACGCGTTTTGCACACGACAAATACTTACACGATTGCTACACGATTCACAAACTGTCACACGGTTCACCAACGGGTCATTGACTTGACACGGTCAACTTTGGTCAAACATGGTCAAACACGGTCAAACACGGTCAATGTGGACCAACACGAGCAAACATGGTCACGATGGACCGACACGGACAAGCATGAACAACCAAGGGTTGTTGGACACGAAAACGAGCACTAACACGAACACTAGCACGTAGGGATGAGATCGGTACCATACCGGTACCGTACCGTACCGGTACCGATACCGAAAATACCGGTACCGAAATTCTTGAAAAATGGGTACCGATACCGGTACCTAAACATTAGGTACGGTACCGGTTCGGTATCGGTACCGGTACCGGTATTTTCGGTACTTTACCGGTTTTGTACCGTTTTCTCAATTTTTTGTTGAGATGAAGATGAAAAATTTTAGTCTTGAAATTATAGATGTTATTATGCCATAATTATAAGAAAAATCTATGCATATGAATGTATCATATGAATACATTATAAAAAAAATCAAGTTCACAAACGAAGAATTACAAACTACGGAGTATAATATTTGAACATATCGTCTTTTGGATTTCTATAGTATTTTTTTATATTTAATATTTAAAATATTAATTAGGTTTTAACGCATCATGGTAAATATTTTTTAAACTATACTAGATTACTAAATAATCAAATTCAAAACAAAAAAATATCTATATTCCGGTACCGGTACCGTTTCTGGAATTTTCGGTATTTTACGGGTACCGATACCGGTTAGTACCGATACCGAAACTTGAGAAAATGAAGTACCGTTACCGGTACCGAATCTACCGGTACGGTATCGGTTCGGTACGAAACCGATACAGTACCGGTATTTGGTACAAAAATCTCATCCCTATATTATTGTACAAACATTTTGTGTATGTTGGTTTATTGGAAAAACATTAAGTGTTGAACTCGTAACAAGCCTTCAGAAAGTCTTACCGTTAATGTACGAACAACGTGGTAGATTTGGATGGATCCATTAGGGAATGACTAACCCCACGGGGCACTATGTTGACTGGATGTCATAACCCGTGCAAATTCTGACCTAACTTGCTATGCATACGAGGCATAGCGGAGGCAAAGACAAACAAGTCTAGTTCGGTAGTGACGCACTGACACTTTGGGCCTAGGGCTCGGTACTAACATTTGATAAACAACATGACACACTTTTATTACTATATGTATATCAAAACCTGTGAACTCACCAACCATTGTGTTGACACTTTTATAACTTGTATTCTCAGGTACTTAGCGTGGCTAGCAGGAGGACAGGAATGCACAATTTAAGGAACAAGCATTATGAACTTACATGCATTCTGTCTTGTCATTTCGAAAACAATTTACTTTCATTCTGCTAAACAATGTTGTGTTGAACTACTTACATTTCCGCTGCATTTTGTCAAACATTTGATTTTTCCGCTGCAATATGATATAATAACTTTTATTCCGCTGCAAACTATTTTATGAGTGTATGTGTCAAACTTGGATTGTAAACGCATATAGAGTCGTTCTATATGACCTTGAGCTGTGATTCTGGACACGTCACATCCACGTGGACATTTGCCACAAGTGGAAATTTGGGGGTGTGACATAACCCAACTAACCGAGACATACCGATTGCAAAAAAAAAATTCTTGGATCACGAAAGTTTTCGGCCCCCTTCCGATATAGTCAAGCTCCGTCACTGTCCGTCACTATTTACAATCAACTCTGGAGTAGCTTGGATTTGTTCTTGAAAATGTGTGTTATGAAAGATATGTTGGATTCAATACATAGATGTTTGTGAAAAGAGGAATGGAAAAATAAAAATAATTAGTGCTACTAAAGATGACCAACGGGGGATACTGTTATCCGTTGATCATACCCATGTGTGGATTCAGTTATACTTCATCAGAGGTGTCTCTAAAACACTAGTAGAACTAGGGGTATCGTTTTTTATCGAGCCTGATTAAACTTGACTTGAACCGAAATAAGTAATTATTAACCTGAACTCAAAGTTAGTAAATGACTATTTTTGAAATCAATCTAAACATCAAACTCAATTAAATTTGATAAGAAAACACTAATAAATTAAATGATTCACCAACAAGTCAGTAGAAAGTTCGAGTACTCAAAGAACTCAATTAAATTTGAAAAGAAAATTCCAAAATTTCTAGGTATGGTTTTAATGGATAATATTCACATGCCAAAGCTTACGACATGAACGATCTTACGTGGCCTCTTGAGGCTATCATGTGTGAGATAATTCTGGTAACCCACCCTTTAATCGGATTATATTCACATGTCAAATCATTCACTTAACACAATTGTTTTTTTTTTTACCATAGTGCACTAGTCTTTATTGTTATTTTCTATTTATAAAATTCCATTTTTTGCAATATATTTAAATTATTCTGAAGAGACAAATTAAATTATCTCCTGATACTTCTTTGCAATGAAGTATAACTGAAGAGAAAAGGCACGAACCCAAATTAAATTAAAGGTGATGTGTGGTTTAATTATGTTTTTAATATCTAAAACCTAAATTTTAATGTGTTGTTTTGATATTTACAGGCACACCCATGGTTCAAAGGTATATGATGGGAAATTTTGTATCATCACTTTCTTAATAGCTTCATGGTTATCAATTACATTTCTCATTATTAGTGTTTTCTTTGATTGATTTCACATCATGTAATCCTCCACGGAGAAGGATTTTGTTCATGTAGCTCCGATCTGCACAAACACCAAGACTCATATGATCCATGTTTTCATACTTTTAATCTTCCATTAATTCTAATTTTATTTATGCAGTTAATACATTATATAGATGATATTTTCAATAGGATATATATGTGCTTATTTGAAATGCTTTTAATGGTTATATAAAGATGAGGTAGAGAGATCCATTGCATTTGGTAGGAACACACTTCCTTGATAAACTTGCCAATTAGAGATCAACCTAGCTTTGCAAAACACAATTAGCATTCAAATTGTTAAAGATATGATAGAACCCAAATTGATGAATATCACTCAATGCTTTCAACAAAATTTGATTATTTAGACAAATATCCGAAAAATTGAATTAAACTTAACTTAATAGAATGCAAAATTTCAGTCCCAAACCTCGGTTTAATTGAAATCAAACTAACTTAAAGAAGATCACAAAATAATTAGTGCAAAATTGTGTCTACGTTGCCATACGCCCAGCCAGCAGCTATTCAGATTTTGTCCAGTTTTTCACGATCTTCCACTATCAAGTAGCGAACTTCTTCCCAAACCCCCCCAATTGTTCTTGTAACTAGTCATTGATACGTTTACACACGCAAATAAATAACAATCAAAGTAGCTTAATTCACATAGTTTGCTTGTAAAAACACTGAGTTATATGGATCAAGTATTAGAAAAATCGCCCGGTCATCAATTATACACGATAAACATACTTTCTTATTTTCATACATACAATGATAAAGTACAAGGTTATTTATAGCCATAGTTTTGATGGACAACTAACGAAAAGTGTCAATACAATAGCTACTCAAACTAACATAACTAACTAGTAGTGTTAAGTGAGTATTGTTATACAAACATATACATATTTCTGTAAT
Organism: Mikania micrantha; assembly: GCA_009363875.1. Classification (NCBI taxonomy): domain Eukaryota; kingdom Viridiplantae; phylum Streptophyta; class Magnoliopsida; order Asterales; family Asteraceae; genus Mikania; species Mikania micrantha. Next base: position 46,077,586 of record CM018691.1, on the reverse strand, counting down.
ATATTAATAGAATTAAAAAAGAAAATACAAATTTAATGACAAACAAAAAAACTAGTGTAAGATATATGAATGTCTAAAATAAGTTAGAAATAAATGATGCAAGCCTCAAAAAATATATTTCTTCAAATGCATAGATGAAGATGATGACAGAAACTTTCTGATCTAGAATAGAACTGCCGTTAAGCAAATACGAATTTAATTTTTTTTTTGGATTATAAATAGTGAATAATTATATATAAAACTTGACAAGTTACATCAAAACAGCAGGTAGACGGGCAACAAGTTGCGTCGCCAACTCTTTCTGAATTGCAAATCCTAACCTTCCAAAGACAAACTCCTACCCCCTTGGGGTTGAACAATTATTGTGGATGACCCGTTGAACCCTCGTCAAGAAGTGGATAGTTTCTGACGCTAGGGAGCCACAAGTATCAAAGGCAAAAGGGACAAAGACATGCTGGTTCTCTGCACAAGCTTTAGCGTGCTTATCCACTTTCTTTGATTCAGCCTTTCTTGCTGCTTGTCCGGCCACAAACCCGTTTTCCCTTAAACCAACCAAAGGGGAAACCCCTGTGAGGTCTACACAAGCATGTTTCCCCCCAACCCAGCCAAAGACGAGCAGATCCGTTGGCCGCAGAGTAGATCTCCCTTCCATAGGGTCTGTGAGGAAATTCACAGGGGCCTCTTTCTTAGCAGAAATCCCAGCTCTTCTTAGGATGTCCCACAAAACATCCTGCACCCAGTCGTGTCGATATTTGAACCCAGGGAGCTCTTTACAATGAACTGCATGCTCCCCGTATTTATCCATACAAGCTTTACGACATATCGGGCAGGTTTCATCTTCCGGGTACATAGGGATCATCAACCGGTATTTAAGAATGGATCTGTATTCTACTGCAGACATGCATTGTCCCAACCCCTCAATCGGGATAACGGTTAAAAATTCCTGAGCATGGGGACCCTTCAGGAACTCAAACACCGCCTTCTGGCGGGGTGACAAATCAAAAGCTTCTCCCAGGTTTTGAGCGATTTTGCTAAACAGAGCATTCGCCAAAGTTTTTTGTGGCTTCGAGGGGGCGGTGTCCTTGTTAGAGAAACCGCCAATATCCAAGTCTGGGAGAGAGACATTTAAGCGTTCGAGCGCCTCCTGATAGTCCGGGTCAAGCCCGACGACCCCACTGTTTCGAAGGATATGATCCTGTAGTTCCCAAGATTGAGCTCTAGACGCCACAAAGGCATAAACCCCAACATCTTGAGCTGATAAGAGGCCCAATCCACCTAAACGCATAGGCAAAGATGCCAGACGCCACTGGAGGTCACCAAAGAAGGGGCCGCCACCCACTACTATTTCTTCAATAGCCTCTCTAAGGCCATCATCAAACCGAGATGCCACATCCTCTATCAAATGGGGTTGACAAGTCCGCAGCCCAAAAAGTAACTTAGCAACCCCCATGCACGACCTTAGCAGAAGGAGTTCACATTGGGGATCCCTCAGACATGATAAGAGTTTCATGAGGTCAACTGCCCCTGAGGCCCGCCGCCCTGCCAACTCCTCAATAAAGCTAGGATCCTGACTAACAGCTCCACCAAGGAGCTTAACCCCCTTCTCTGGTCTACCGATCCCTCTCGGGAAAAGTCCATCCTGAACTTTCCACCCGTCGCATGTCGGCCAAAAAACCTCCGTTTTCTTAATGTTGAGATAAAGCCCTAGAGATGGCCCCTCCTCGGTGATGATGTCTAAGGCTTTAGCAACCTCAGAGGCGTTGCCAATAATTGTCCCATCATCCAAATACCAAGCATAAAAAGGAAGTTTACAGCGGTCCTGAACCCGGAGAATAAGAGGGTGTAAGGCAAGGGCAAAGAGAAGGGGCCCCAAGGGATCTCCTTGTTGAACTCCGGTAGTAACCCCAATACACTCGTTACCAACATATAACCTAGCAGGCTGGGCGTAAAGAAATTGGACCCACCGATAGATTGACGGGCAACGCTGATGAACCTCTTGGAGAAAGGTTGTGCGGTCGATCGTGTTGAAAGCATTGGAGAAATCCACAGTAAGCAAGGCTAAGGAACCATCTGCATGAAACGAGTTGAGAAACCTATTTGCACTGTGAAGCACTGCCTCTGCTCCATTTGGTACCCCGACCCCAAACTGATAGTCACCCAAGTACTGGGTCATTTCTTTCCCGACCTTCTTCATCTCCACCTTGGAAACTAACCTTCCCAAATACCCCCCACAGCAATAAACCGAATTCCTTTATCAGGCTTCAATAAGGGAGTGAGGGGGGCCGAGGCAACAAACTCAGCAAGCACCTTAGGGCAGGATCCCCCAAGCCATAAGTTAAAAACTTCAGTAATGCTCGCAAGCAAACCTGAGGAAGTAACCGAGCCCTCCCTACCAACAACATCTAACAGGTGTTGGGCCCGCATCTCGTCTCTACCACAAGACGTCCCTTTAGGAAAGGATCGAATACATTTGAGCACACACTCCCCATCAACAACAAGAGTGGGTTGGGCCAAAGGGTTGGAAGGTGAGGATGCGGGCGGGATCATCGGGTGTTTATCAATAAGAGCTTTTAAGGTCTAATCACCTAGAGGGGCAACTCCACTAGAGCATAAGACCTTAACCGCAGCCGTGAAATGTCCATCCGTGACTTTCCGAAGACATTGCTTAATATTAGGGTCCCTTTCTTTGTCTTCCTCTCTCCTGCATTCTCCCCTAAGAGCCCCCGTCTCCTCCACGCTATCCAATAGGGAAGAGACTAAGTCATCAAACCCAGACCCATCTTTCCAAACTGTAAGCGCGTGCAAGATGTTACTACACTGCAGAGATTTCCTGTTCCCTGATCTCCGCTCTTGTCTGGAGGATGGTCTAACCACCCGCAAGGTGCAACACGGAAGTAAAAACAATTGGACCCAATTGTCAACCGATCCTAGCGACGCTACCACTTTGCGCAAAGCACCTGTTAGAACCTGAGCAAACAACAACCGACAACTTGGGGGAATGCTTTTAACAGTCTGAAGAGGGAGGGAGAAAACATGCTCAAGGAGGTTAACCTTACCCCCGAGCCCTGCTGGGTGACGTGGGTTTGTGTCAACCACCACTTGACATGGTTTTCGGATGCCAACAATGAAATCTTCAACATCCCCCGAGTTTATGGCAAACAACACGACCTCATTATCATGCTTGCATCCCCTGCTGAGTGCATGCATCACCATGCACTTTCCACATAACCATTTATCCCCTGCCCTAAGAGCCTCCGCAACATCCAAAAAAAGGTCCAAGTCCTTGGAGATAGCCCCCTTCAAAGATAGCCTTCGGCATTCTGTCTTGAGGTGGGTGCTTTGCATGTGTTCCAGTAGGCGGAAAAAACCCACAGACCCCGGTTTGCCAACTTTACATTCATGGAAAAATTTGAAAGGGCAGGTTTTTAAGCCACTAGCAGAGCCTTGGACAGGGCCCACTGACTTACCGTTCCGATGCCCCCTAACAGGAGCCATGCGTGTAGGAAAAATGCCACCGAAGAAAAAACACACTAACGGTACACCAAAATCGAGATGAGTTGTGGGGGGTAGAAAATTGGTAAATTCTATACAAGACGAAGGAGGGCAGCAACCGTGGGTTGCCCACCCTCTAAATGGAACCCCACAAAACCCCTTAGCCCATGGCGGCTTCACTTCATTGAGGCATTGGATCGAACACCTGGCGGGTCAAGTTTTCTTTCACGTTCGATAAACGATCTTCGTTTTTTTTTATTTTGCTGCTCGATTGATTCCAGAAGGGAACTGACCAAGGACCTCAATCAATCAGAAGGTAGACGACAGGCGGCAACGACAATCAAAAGACGATAGACATCAGGCAAAAGTGGCAATCGAAAGGAGGCAGGCGGTAGACGACAGGCGAAAGCGGCAATCGAAAGGAGGCAGGCGGCGGCAACGGCAATCGGAAGGAGGTAGATGGTAGAAGACACACGGCACTTGGCAGCGGCACTTGGAAGGAGGTAGAAGTTGGACGGCAGACGGCACGCGGCAGGCGGCAGCAGCAATCGGAAGAAGCAAAATATATTAAAACAAATGAAAAAAATATTATTTAAATAAACAACATAGAATGTACAAAATATATTAGAGATAACTAGTGAAAAATTTAAAAGATAGACTAAAAGAGAAAAATAAAGAAAATAGCATAAGAAGACCTTTGATAAAGAAGATAACTGAGGAATACGATAGATATTCAACAATGAACAAACATAGTTGGTAGTATATCCCAAAAAATATATAATTATTTGAGGTAATTTTTTTAAATCATATATTTTTGATAATCAATGTTGTCACTAGTTCAAAAAATGATACTGTCACTTGAAAATATCGTTTATAAATGTGCGTATAAGTTGAAAAATTTATCCGGAACTACGAGCCTACTTACATAAATCCAGTCCAAAAATACATTTTGAGGTGATCTAATGTTTATTTGATGCGATTTTCTCTAAATCAGCCAAAGTATTTGTTATTAGAGGCAGTTATAGACATGCACAAATCGGTTAACCGATCAGAAACCGATTTCTCAATAACTGAACAGGTTAAACATTTGGAAGGTGTTTACCGGTTTTTCCCAATAACCGGTTAGGTTAAAAACCAATTTTTCTAACCTATATTTTATAACCGAAGGAACCAAACCGGTTAATAACCGGACCGGTTGGTTCAAAAACTTGTTTTTCCTCTTTTTTTTTTTTCTTTCTTTTGTTAAATAAATAAAAAAAATAATCAAATACAATTAAATAAATAAAAAGTAAGTACAAACTTATATAAATAAAATAAAAAAATTATATTTATTCAAAATTATTACTAGTTTTACAAACTTACATAAAACTAAAATTTAAATGAATAAAAATTAAGTAAGAATAAAATAAAATAACAATTTTTCAACACGATAAATTAAATACAAAAATAGATAAAAAATGTAAACGTAAATCGTAATTAGCATTCAGCATTCTCTTCATATTAGAGTTCTGGGCTATTGTTTCGCATCCAATTATTCATTGTTTGTTTTTCATCAGAAAGTGGTAAAGTCATTCTTTTCTCAACTTTCACCATGTGTATTGTTTCTTCTACCACAAGCTTGCTTTCAAGATTTGTGTGGTCTTGTGCACGCTCCATTGCGTCCAAATGATCTTTCAAGCAAATGCACATTTCCAATGATGCTGGAGTATGCCTCGTTCTTCATATCGATAAAACCCTGCCACTAAGAGAAAAAGCACATTCCGAAGCTATCGTAGAAGCTTGGACATTTAGTAAAATCACGGGCCATGCCAGATATAATTATAAATTGGGATTCCTTTTGTTTCCACCCGGTCAAAATATCAAAGTTTTCAAATTCTTCCGGATTAAAACTGGAAATCCAATCCGTCCCTATGTACCTTCTAAGTTCGCTACTTGCGTTGTACCTCGAGCATGTTTGGTTAGATTTTGCCTTAAAGTGTTAAACAAATAAAAGTTAACATCTTGGCTTCTACTTGAATATACATTGTTTGTTGTATGTTAGATGTTTCACCATACTTTTGTAAATAATGACCTAACATATTTTGAAATTAGACGTTACTATTTTTTGTGTTTGTAGCAAAGTTTGGGTCATCCAAACCCAAAGCATTAAAAATTTCATCAATTAATGTTTCAACGCCGACACCATTGAAACATTGGTTTAATTTCGTCGCACAAGTAAAAACGACCGGCATTTCTTGAAAGTATTTCAAAAGTTATAATTTCTTTGGAAGTAAAATTCCCCTACATATATCACCTTTTGATTGAAATTCGTTAATTTTTCTAGTTATTATAAATAATTGTTGAAGAACCAAACAAGACGTGAGATAATAAACACCCGATAAAATAGTTGTTGCATTTTTATAAGTTCCAAATAAATCGGTAAATTCGGAAATGGCGACCCAACATCAGTTAGGAAAAGACTTAGCCTGACGTCGTTGAACTAAATTTTCATGAAATACTTCCAAGGTTTTCCTTTTTCGTAGGACGTTGTCAAACATACGCCAAGTCGAATTCCATCTTGTAGGTACGTCCCAATAGGGGCCTAAAATGATGGAATTTGTATCCTCACGACCGGGTTTGCCACCAGCACGACCGGTAGAGTTTCGTATTGACTTAGTTCCTGTAGCAACTCCTGTTGCTAAATCTCCTTATAGGTTAGCACCTTCCGAGATGCAGGAGTTGTCAAATCAGCTACAGGAGTTACTTGATAAAGGTATCATCCGACCGAGCTATAAGTCACCATGGGGAGCTCCGGTTTTGTTCGTGAAAAAGGACGGATCTTATCGAATGTGCATAGACTACAGAGAGCTGAACAAATTAACCATCAAGAATCGGTATGCGTTACCGATGATTAATGATCTATTTGACAAACTACAAGGAGCGCAGTACTTCTCGAGGATTGATTTACGGTCCGGATACCATCAACTCAGAGTTCAAGAAGAAGACATACCAAAGACGGCGTTCAGAACCAGGTATGGGCATTATGAGTTTATGGTGATGCCTTTCGGATTGACAAATGAACCTGCGGTTTTCATGGACCTCATGAACCGAGTGTGCAAACCGTATATGGATCAATTTGTCATTGTCTTCATTGATGACATATTGATTTATTCCAAGAGCAAGACAGAACATGAGCAACACCTCAGGAAGATCTTAGAACTGTTAAAGAAAGAACAACTCTATGCGACGTTCTCTAAGTGTGAATTCTGGCAAAGAGAAGTTTAGTTTTTGGGTCATGTAGTCAACAATGAAGGAATACATGTGGATCCTGCCAAGACCGAGGCGATCAAGAACTTGAATACTCCGTAGACACTGATGGTGATACGGTCTTTTCTGGGATTGGCGGGTTATTATAGAAGATTTATCTCAAATTTTTCTAAGATAGCCTTGCCTCTCACCAAGTTAACTCAGAAAAACGAGCCGTTTGTTTGGGAGCAGAAACAAGAAGATGCTTTACAGACATTGAAGGAGAAGTTATGTGATGCTCCAGTCCTATCTCTCCCAGAAGGATGTGATGACTTTGTAGTATACTGTGATTCCTCTCATCAGGGACTCGGTTGGGTGTTAATGCAACGAGACAAAGTTATTGCGTATGCATCATGACAGTTAAAGATTCATGAGAAGAACTAGAGCAATAGTCTTTGCATTGAAGATTAAGAGACATTACTTGTATGGCATTATGTGTACGATCTTAACTGATCACAAGAATCTACAACACATTTTTTATCAGAAGGAACTCAACATTCGACAACGTCGTTGGGTTGAACTTCTGAATGATTATGACTGTGTGATCAAGTACCATCCGGGTAAGGAAAATGTTGTATTAGCTGCTTTAAGCCTGAAGGAACGAGTCAAACCCTTACGTGTCAGAGCTATGGGGATGACTGTACAGACGAGCCTGCGTGACAAGATTGTTCAAGCTCAACAGGCATCAATGGGACAAGGTAATATGAAGAAATAACTTGATTGTGGAGCAGAACGATCTATTACTAGGATCGTATGTGGATTCCTGCAATAGATGAACTGAGGAAACTTATCTTTGACGAATCGCACAAGACTCGATACTCAGTACACCGGGGCTCTGATAAGATGTACCAAGATTTACAGGGATTTTCTTGGTGGCCGGGAATGAAGAAAGACATAGCTGAGTACGTCGGCCGATGCCTCACGTGTTCGAAGGTTAAAGCAGAGCACCAGAAACCATCAGGTTTACTGGAACAGCCTGAGATTCCATTATGGAAGCGGGAACAAATAGCTATGGATTTCATTAACAAGCTACCCCGCACTTTCAGCGGTCATGATACCATTTGGGTCATCATCGATCGGTTAACCAAATCTGCACATTTCTTGCCAATGCGTGAAACCTTCACGATGGATAAACTGGCAAGGTTATACATCAACGAGATAGTGGTACATCACGGTGTGCCATTGTCTATCATCTCAGATCGAGACAGCAGATTTACATCAAGATTCAGGCAATCATTGAAGAAATCTCTAGGGACGCACTTAAATCTGAGTACAGCTTACCAACCACAAACGGACAGTCAAAGGGAACGTATGATACAAACCCTAGAGGACATGTTGAGGACATGTGTTCTGGATTTCAGTGGGAATTGGGATTCTTATTTGCCACTGATCGAATTATCCTATAATAATAGTTACCATAGGATGCACTTCGTTCGAGGCACTTAATGGTCGAAAATGTCGGTCACCAATCTGTTCGACCGAAATTGGAGATAATCAAATAACTGGGCTAGAGCTTATTGAGGAAACTAATGATAAGATTGCTCAGATTCAACAAAGGTTACAAGCAACCAGAAGCAGACAAAAGAGCTATGCCGACGAACGGTGCAAGCCGTTGGAATTCCAATTGGGAGACCGTGTCATGTTGAAGGTATCCCCATGGAAGGGCGTAGTTCGTTTTGTAAAGAAAGGCAAATTAGCACTACGATACGTAGGACCGTTTGAAATCATTGAACGAAATGGTCATGTGGCGTATAGACTGAGATTACCAGATGAACTTAGTGGTGTGCATGACGTGTTTCACATTTCAAACTTAAAGAAATGCCTTGTTGATGAATAACTTGGCATACAATTGAGGAAATTCAAGTGGACGAACAATTACATTTTATCGAAGAACCTTTAGAGATTATGGATCATGATGTTAAACAACTAAAGTGAAGCCGTATTCCAATTGTCAAGGTTCGATGGAATTCAAAGCGCGGACCCAAGTTTACGTGGGAACACGAGTATCACATTAAGTCCAAGTATCCTCATCTGTTTACAGAGGAAGTCGTGCCTGATAACAATTCTTAAATTTCGGGACGAAATTTCTCTAACAAGGAGAGACTGTAACATCAGTGCCGGAAACGTAATCGGAACAGCGACATGAACAATATTTCAGGTACAAACTATATGTGTTGCATGTATATCATTATCATTTTATGTTGACACAATACTATTGTGCACTCATTTCAGAAACATAACTCAGAACTATGGTTCAACAGTCAGAAATTTATCTGACAACACAGAACCATCACGTGATTGTTAGTTAGTACATTATTATGTATAAACGTATGTAAGGTTATGGAGAACAAAATAACAACGGATGTCATTACGAGAATGCTAAACTGACGGATTATTCTTATAGGTGATGATCTGTACGAATATATTTGAATGTTTAACATTCTGAATGATATCCAATAATTAGAAAATAATATCGAAAAGTGTACTTATCGTCGTATTCGTACGGGTGACGATTTGAACGAATACACGCGACGACTAAACATTTCAATTTAAACTGAAACTTTAATATTTCCAGAAATTAAAATAAACGGAAGATATTAAGTTAATTTATTTGGAATCACAACCTAAATTAAATTTAAAAAATCTACTTTTAAAACCGTAACGAACCGTTACGAAAAGAAAAGAAACCGACTCTTTTACGCAAAACCAATCGAAACCGAACGAGACCGAACATACCCGGATAACTAAAAGACATTAAATGGCATTTATGGCCATTATTCCCCCCACCTACCAGCCAACACCACCATTTTCGTTCACCCCCTCCCTCTCTACTTTCTCTCTCTAAGAACCACAAACCCTAGATCTCTCTATACTAAACCAAATCGAGCCATTTAGGTGTCAAAACAACCACAACAACACATATATCTTGAAAGTACAAACGATCTGGACTTGGAACCTTCCAAATAGAGGTAAAAACGAGTTTGAAATCACGGTTTTAGGGTTTTCAAACCCTCTTGTTCGAACTCCATCAAAAGCCGGTCCTAACCCTTCTAAACCATAGGGAAACACCACGAAACCATCTTAGAATTGAAGTAGGAACATGGGAGGTTTTATGAGAGGTCATGAGGCTCGAGAAAGGAGACCCATACCTGGCCTAGTTCGACCGGCCGAATGGCACCCCATCAGATGGGCCGAATGGCTACTAGGCCGCATGTGCCAGCCCTAGGCAGGAATGGCTTCAAGGCCGAGTGAGGGCCTATTCGCATGGGGTCACTTCTTTCGGTCGGGAGCCTTCCATTCGCATGACAATCCCTCTTCGGCCAAAGCTCCTTCGGCCCAAGTCACTTTCGATCGGCCAACCTTTTATTCGCATGGGCTATCTCTTTCGGTCAACACCACATTTGCATGAACGACATTTGGCCTTTCCCCTTTCGCACAAAGCCACTTTCGGTCCTCATGGCTCTTTAGCATGGTTTACCCTATTGATGTGTTACTTTAACACATCAGTTTTCGTACATATTCGAGTCAGTTTTCGTTTGTTTTGTTTATATTTTGAGTCGATTCTAGTTCCTTTTTACATTTTAGTGTTTTTGTGCAGGAATGTGACCCGGAGGAGCGGAAATGAAGGCAAACGGGCGTCGGAATCAAGATCGGGTGAATAAGTGAAGAAAACAAAGAAGAAAACCCTAGGCGGTACGCCTAGCGTGGCACCTTGACACCAGGCGATGCGCGCGGCATCCTCAGCCGCCAACATTCCTTCTGACCCGCGCGTAACGCCTGACTTGGTGCATCCACGTCAGGCGTTACGCCTGATAATGATTTTGAGCCTTGAAACCCTAATTTCAAGCCCTCTATAAATTGATCGCATTCCAGCCGCTTTTGGGACCTTCTCCTGCGTATTTGGAACCCTAATCAAGCCTTGGAGCAGCTGGAGCTTAACCATGGAGTATTGGGCTTGATTAGGGCTTGTTAGAGTGAAGAAGGAGCTAGATCTTGAGTATTTCTCTTTACTTTTCATGTTCTTAGTTTAAAGTTTGGGTTTTTAATGTTTATAGACCTTGTTCAGACTTGTTTAGCTACTGTAGTTATGATTTGTGGCTAGATCTATGGTTGTACTTAGGTTTGGGATGATAAAGTTGTGAACTTTGATGATTTTGGACTTGATTTATGCTTAATGATGATGTTTGCTTTGTAATCAGTTGTAAAGCTTGAAACTTTAATGATTATTACAGATGTTGAATGATTATATGTGGTGTATGTTTGATCCACATGTGTTTAGGAATGTCTTTCCACACATAGATGCATGTTAGGCCTACTACTTTGTGTTTTAGGTTAGTTTATGGGTTGTTGATCACATTCCATAGGATTAGACTTCATTAAGTATAGTTATTTGCATTTGTGACCTAACCTAGAAATCCGGGAGGTGATAGGTTAGATGGTTGGTCTCTACACTTAGGAATTTTGAGTTAAACGACCCGGGAGGGCGTTGTCTTAGATCTACTTAGTGTAAGTGTCAATCCATGTTAAAGTTGTCAACTTTATGACTCTCTAGTATCTTAGGATGCAAACTGGTGGAGAAATCCGGGAGGTGATCCACCAGTTAGAGTGCAATTGCATGTCGGGAAATCCGGGAGGATACCCGATTGACTAGTGTATTCATTACAGACTTAGGATTTCTATTGGAGTTGCCTGGTATCTGATCTGGGTCCCCTTTAGGTATTTTAGGTCTGTTCATTAAGATCCTAGTCTTCATCCTTAGTAAATCAGTCCAGATCAGCATCTGTCACACTTTTGATTCCCAGCCTAAGTACACCTGTTTTCCTCATCATATTCAGATTTCAGATTTAGTTTCAGTTTTAGTGTTGCTGTTCTTAGTGTAGTTGTTAGTTTAGTTCAATTAGATAAACTCAGTCTGATTAGGTTATCAGTTGCACCAAACCCCCCTCTTTTACTTTCGTTAAGTTTACAGTCTAGGTTAGTTTGTTACACTAGTGTCCGTGGTTCGATATCCGGACTTCCGTCAGCTATTCTGCCACCGACAGGTACACTTGCCTTAGGAGCGGTCTAGTTTAGGGTTTTCCGATTATTACTAGGTGTTTAGGTTAAGTATAGGTCTAGGATTAGATTAGGTGTCTTTAGCTTAGGTTAATTAGATTAAATTTAGTTCTATTTTTAGTATACTGACCGCTCGCATCAAGTTTTTGGCGCCGTTGCCGGGGACACTAGGCAATAGCAAAGATTACTTAGATTGTGACTTTTAGTTGCTTCTTTTCTTGTTTTCCTGTTTTCTCCCCTATTAGTTTAGTTTTCCTTTTAGGTTTAGTTTAATTTTCCTCTTTAGTGCCTTTATTTGTTTCGTGTGCCTTAGTTTAGATTTTTCCTTGTGCATACTTGAGCCTTACTTGCTTGTTTGATTAGGGTGTCGATAGTTGCATGCCCCACACCCGATCGCAGGGAGCACCAGAGTTCGAGCTTACATCACCAGAGCAGATTCTGAGGGCCCGACAGCAGGTAAGTTTTCTTGACCTTTCTCTTGACATGGATCCACCACCTCCGCCACTTAGGCGTACTGTTCACGAGCTAGCCAGTCATGGTGTTGTCGGTGCCCGGTCTGCCATCACGAGACCGGGTGTCAATAACAACAACTGGCAGATCCCATCTCATGCGATGTCGACTATTACGAATTCGACACAGTTTCATGGCCTGGACGACGAGGATGCACCAGGCCATCTCTCTCTCTTTGTGCGTATATGCGACACGTTCCGCATTAATGGAGTTTCTGAGGAGGCCATCTACCTTCGTTTGTTTCCCTTCACACTCGCCGGACGAGCAGCTACATGGCTGAACCTTCTTCCTAGGGACTCGATTACCACATGGGCTGATCTTCAGACGAAGTTCCTGAAGAAGTATTATCCTCCTTCTAAATCTGCCAGATTACGGGATCAGATCCACTCGTTTAGGATGGACGAGGATGAGCCATACTACATGGCATGGGAGAGGTTTAACTCCCTTCTGAGCAGATGCCCACAGCACGGCCTATCCGATTGGGCCCTCGTCGAGAAGTTCTATAATGGACTCACGCTGGAGACTAAGCGCAGATTCAATACAGCCGCTGGGGGGCACATCATGGATAAGAAGGAGCCTGAGGAGTGTGAGGCGATGTTCGAGGACTTTGCCCTAGCCGAGTATGAGGACCCATCATACGCGAGGAGAGCTGCACCGGCAGCTAAGCCCACTGTTGCACCGCCCATTCCTGTTAGAGGAATGCACCATGTCACCCCTGACACTAGCAACGCCGCAGCTTTAGAGGCACTTGCTAAGGATATTAAGGAATTGAAGATGGCTGCTGCTAGGTGTGAGATATGTCGGGGTGGACATACTACTGCTGAGTGCCCGGTGACTGATCAGGCTCAGGTTGAGGCCATAAATTCTGGATGGAATAGGCCTTTCAACCAAAACCCGAGCTGGAATCAGAATTCACATTGGAGGAATCAGAACCAGGGACAGCATCAGCATCAGCAGTCCAATTGGCGGGGCAACCACAGCAGCAGTTCCTATGAGAAGCCACCGGCTCGTCAGATCCCGATCACTGAGAGAGACACTCCCGAGAGTTCTGGTAGCCGAGACAGAGACACGAAGCTTGAGGACATGATGGCGCAGCAGATGAAGATGCTTCAGCAGATTATGGACAAGGACAAGCTACGGGACCAGAAGATCGAGGAGCATGATACATTGTTGAGGAACCAGCAGGCTGGATTTCTGGATTTGCAGCGATCAGTGGGAGAGTTAGCTAAGAGATTTGAGGGTAGGCAGGATGGATCGTTTAGGGCGAACACTGACCCTAACCCGAGGGGTCATGTGAAGGCAGTGACCACACGTAGTGGTCGGGGAGGAGATGTTGAGCTGCCACCACCGGTCATACCTGATGAGGATGAGCCGGTGGACGAGGAGATAGAGATGGAGACTCCTGCAGGGGCGCCCGTGAGGCTAGTCCCAGCAAGTACCGCGCCGAGCAGCGAGTCTTCAGTTGATAGGATTAGGAGAGAGCAGGTAGAGGAGAAGAAGAAGGGTAAGAGAGTGGCGGAGGAGCCTGAGATTGATTTGACTAAGCTTCCATATCCTGCACGCGCACTGCAGATGAAGCGTGATCAGGAGTATGGACACTTTCTAGAGATGTTTAAGCAGCTTAAGATCAATCTCCCGTTTGTTGAGGCCCTCCAGCATATGCCTAAATATGCTAAGTTCTTGAAAGACCTCCTGTCTAACAAGAAGAAGTTGGAGACACTCTCTACCGTGACTTTAGGAGCTAGGTGTTCGGCTCTGGTTCAGAATAAGCTGCCAGAGAAGCTTGAGGATCCAGGGATTTTTACTATTCCCTGTCTGTTTGGCGGTTCTTCTGTGAACCATGCATTGGCTGATCTAGGTGCTAGCATCAATTTGATGCCTTATTCCATTTATAAGCAGCTAGATCTTAGTGAGCCGGCACCTACACGCATGAGTTTGGCATTGGCTGATCGGTCAGTCAAGTATCCTAGGGGGATTGTTGAGAATGTCCTTGTGAAGGTGGACAAGTTTGTCTTCCCAGTGGATTTTGTGATACTTGACATGCAGGCTGATGACCGAGTTCCCCTCATCATGGGACGACCCTTCCTTCGCACGGCGAAGGCCATGATTGATGTTTATGAGGGGAAGATCTCATTGCGTGTTGGAGATGATACTGTCACCTTTGATGTAGTGAAGTCCATGAGGAACTCCAGTGGCCAGGACGATCAGGTTTACTTTCTAGATGCATTTTTCTCTACTATGGATCGTTGCCTGGACTACATTAGTGGAGTTGATCTGTTAGGAGATCAGGACTTAGGTGACAGTGATGAGAGAGTTGAGAGTGTGGGAGTTGAGGTCCAGGCTGCTGCTATTGAGGCTTACCTTGATTACATTCCTAGCAGTTTAGCCATGGAGCCTCCTGTTTATCCCACTGTGTTTGAGGTTGAGAGTTCTGAGCCGGCTGACAAGCCATCTGTTGAGGCTTCTCCGTCATTAGAGCTAAAGGAGTTGCCACCTCACCTTGAGTATGCATTCCTTGATGGGGACTCGGATCTACCTGTCATCATATCAGCAGCTCTGACAGCCGTGGAGAAGAGTAGACTCATTGCTGTGCTTAAGGAGCACAAGCAGGCGATTGCGTGGAGGTTGATGGACATTAAGGGTATTCACCCTTCCTTTTGTACGCATCGCATCTTGATGGAGGAGGATTATAAGCCGGTGGTTCAGCCACAGAGGAGGCTTAATCCTAATATGGGAGAAGTGGTCAAGAAGGAGGTCCTTCGCCTGTTAGATGCTGGGCTCATCTACCCTATTTCCAATTCATCATGGGTGAGCCCAGTTCATGTGGTCCCTAAGAAGGGAGGTATGACTGTAGTGGTGAACGAGAGGAAGGAGATCGTTCCCACACGTACAGTCACAGGCTGGCGGGTGTGCATTGACTATCGGAAGCTTAATGACGCCACCCGTAAGGACCACTTCCCACTTCCTTTTATAGATCAGATGCTGGAGCGTTTGGCGGGACAGCAGTTTTACTGTTTCCTAGACGGCTTCTCAGGTTATTTCCAGATCCCGATAGCACCGGAGGATCAGGAAAAGACCACGTTCACATGCCCGTACGGCACTTTCGCATACCATCGTATGCCGTTCGGGTTGTGTAACGCTCCAGCGACGTTTCAGAGGTGTATGGTAGCTATCTTCCAGGATATGATCGAGACTTCCATGGAAGTGTTTATGGATGATTTTTCTGTCTTTGGGAGCTCGTTCGATCAGTGTTTGATCAATCTTGAGAGGATGCTTAGGAGATGTGTGGAGACGAATCTGATGTTGAACTGGGAGAAATGCCACTTTATGGTCACGGAGGGGATAGTTCTAGGTCACAAGATATCCCGTGACGGCATCCA
This sequence comes from Mikania micrantha, assembly GCA_009363875.1. Classification (NCBI taxonomy): domain Eukaryota; kingdom Viridiplantae; phylum Streptophyta; class Magnoliopsida; order Asterales; family Asteraceae; genus Mikania; species Mikania micrantha. The sequence continues at coordinate 46,061,864 of CM018691.1, read as the reverse complement.
GGTCGACAAGGCGAAGATAGAGACGATCAGCAAACTCCCACCCCCTACGAGTGTGAAAGCTGTGCGAAGCTTTCTAGGTCATGCGGGATTCTACCGCCGGTTCATTAAGGATTTTTCGAAAATCACTAGACCTATCACTCGTTTGTTGGAGAAGGAGGTGGAGTTTGTGTTTAATGATGATTGTGTGCGAGCCTTCGAGTTTCTGAAGGAGAGGCTGGTTAGTGCCCCGATCTTGATAGCCCCCGACTGGAGCCAGCCATTTGAGCTCATGTGCGATGCGAGCGATTTCGCAGTTGGGGCTGTCCTTGGGCAGCGGGTGGATAAGCATTTCCACCCCATTTACTACGCGAGTAAGACCTTAGATGCCGCGCAAGAGAATTACACGACTACTGAGAAGGAGTTGTTGGCGGTAGTCTATGCTTTTGATAAATTTAGGTCTTACCTCGTGCTCTCTAAGACTGTTGTTTACACTGATCATGCGGCTCTTCGTTACCTTTTTGCTAAAAAGGATGCGAAGCCTAGACTGATCAGGTGGATCCTCCTTCTCTCAGAGTTTGACATAGAAATTAAGGACAAGAAGGGTGCTGAGAACGTAGCCGCCGACCACTTGTCGCGACTTGAGGATCCGGAGAGAGAGTTCATACGAGAGGGTGCGATGAGAGATTGCTTTCCACAGGAGACGCTGATGAGCGTAGGGATAGAGGAGATCTGCCGCACGGATAGGCTAGATGAGGGATTACCGTGGTTTTCAGACATTGCCAATTATTTGGCCAACGGTTTCCTTCTTAAGGGTCTGACATTCCAGCAGCGCAAGAAGTTCTTTGCCGACACGAGGCATTACATCTGGGATGCGCCTTACCTCTTCCGTGTGTGTGCTGATCAGGTTTTTAGGAGGTGTGTGAGCAGAGAGGAAGGATTGGATATCCTTAGGCACTGCCATGAGGGCCTTACTGGTGGGCATCACGGGCCTTCTTCCACAGCGAAGAAGGTGTTTGATTCAGGTTTTTATTGGCCCACCATCTTTAAGGATGCTCATGAGTTATGTAGGAAGTGCGATTCCTGTCAGAGGACAGGAAACATCTCATCCGGGAATGAGATGCCCCAGCACCCTATTCAGGTTGTTGAGATTTTCGATGTTTGGGGCATCGATTTCATGGGACCTTTCCCTGCTTCTCGAGGGAACAGGTACATACTCGTCGCGATTGACTACGTTTCTAAGTGGGTGGAGGTACAGGCGCTCCCCACTAATGACGCGCGAGTAGTGGTGAGATTTCTGAAGCACTTGTTTTGTAGGTTTGGTACTCCGAGAGCGTTGATCAGTGACCGTGGCACGCACTTCTGTAATGTCCAGATGGACAAAGTGCTTGCCAAGTACGGGGTCACCCACCGTCTGTCGACCGCATATCACCCGCAGACCAGCGGTCAGGTGGAGAACGCGAATCGGGGAGTTAAGAGGATTCTGGAGAGGACCGTCGGCCATACTAGGAAGGATTGGGCCGACAAACTGGATGATGCCTTGTGGGCCTTTAGGACAGCGTTTAAGAATCCGATTGGGACGACTCCCTATCGGATGGTCTATGGTAAGGCATGTCATCTGCCGGTTGAGCTTGAGCACAAGGCCTTTTGGGCCTTGAAGGCTGTGAATTTGGATATGTCACAGGCCGCCAAGCACCGGTTCCTCCAGTTGCATGAGTTGGATGAGCTACGCGACGATGCGTATGCTCGATCGTGGAGTTATAAGGAGCGCACGAAGGCGCTCCACGATCGGAGGTTGAGGAATGTTAAGGAGTTCGCGAAGGGCGATCGAGTCTTGGTTTATGACTCGAGACTGAGGCTTTTCCCAGGAAAGCTTAAGTCGCGTTGGAGAGGCCCGTTTGTGATTCGCGAGGTGTTCCCGCATGGTGCGGTGGAGTTGGAGTCGGGTGACCACACTTGGAAGGTCAATGGGCACCGGTTGAAGCCCTACATTGGAGGCCCGATTCCATCTGACGAGGAGGTCATCCTCCTCGAATCCCGAGCAGGTTAGGGATTTGGGCTTAGGCCCGGTTTGTATATAGTGTACACAGTTTTTGTTTGGTACTTCGAGTCTATGTGATTGATGATGTGTTTGTGCCTTCGCGTTTATGTCAGATTCAAGTGTGGGTATGTCGTCATGCTTGTTCGATATCACCATTTCGAACAACTGATTTTACTACCGTACATTAAATCTGATTAATTTATGCATCGCTAGTTGCTTGACTTGTTGTCTCTTTTATTTTTTTTATTTTTAGGTTAATTTTGGTGATTAACTTGTTTAAGGTTTGATTGCTTTTAATTCTGTGTTGGTTTTGATTTTATTTTCGTTAATTAGCTTAGTTTAATTTGATGCTCTAGTTTAATTTAGGTTGCTTAGAATTTTAATTAAATTTCTTGCCTAGTTTAATTTGCTTGACTAGAATTAATTTAAATTAGAGTTAGTTTAAATTCATTTTGCCTAGTTAAATTTAATTAGAATTTAGTTTAATTAATTTTAAGTTTGATTTAATTTACTAGGGGTTAATTAGATAAAAATTAATTAAGTTTTAGGGTTCTCATTAATGTTTTTTTTGGAATTAGTTTAGATTTAATTAGGTTTAATTTAAGTTAGTAGAATTTAATTAGTTAAAATTTATTTGATTTTTAATTTTTAGATTTCTTTTATTTAATATATAAAAAAAAAAAATTCAAAAAAATCAGATATTAAAAGAAATCCGCGCGCAACGCCTCCTTTAGGCATACACACACGCGCGTTACGCGCGGACTCTAAATCTTCGAAAAAAAATTAAATTAACAAAATGCCACCAACACCGGTCACCACCCTCATTCACACCTTTACCACCTACCACCGAAACCCTAATCCTCCACAACCGCCGGTCACCATCGCGAACCACCACCATCAGTCGTCATCCTCAACACCACCGAGTGCCGCCGAAACCCTCATCACCATCTGTCGCCACCAACCAACATCACTACCACCATTTTCAGATCATCATCACCGCCTGTGCATCCTCAACCGCCGCCGCCGAAGCCCTAACCCACCATCATCATCGCCGCCGCATTCATCTCGATTCTATCACACAACCCTCAGTCGTCATCCTCAACCGTAGCAATCCTCAACACCACCAGTCGCCGCTCTCCACCGTCAACAACCACCACACCGCCGCCGCACATCCGGTAACCCTTTGTTTTTGTTTCCTTTTCTCGATTTCATTGTTCGAATTTTAGATTAGGTTAGATTAGGGCTTGATTTGGGGATGATTGTTGAGGATCGACCGGAATATGGCCGGAATTTGGCCGGAAAAGCTGCCGGAGCAGCCACCCCCTTTTCAAATTTTTTTCTTTAATTTTTAATTAATTTTCCTTTATTTTCAGTTAAATAATAAACATAATAACGAAAAAAGTAATAAAAGAAAAAAATAAGAAAAAGAAAAAAAAAAGGGGGGAAATAAATAAAGTAAGAATAAAAAAAAATTGTGTAAAGTAAAATACATATACATAAATGTATATGTAATACAAATAAATATATGTATACTAAAAATAATATAACTTAAAAATACTATATAAGTTGTAATATAAATTAGGTTAGAAAAATACTAATAAAAATAAATGTAACTTATTTGTATGTACACTAGTGTCATATTATTGTAACTTAAAATAAATGTAATTGTATATGTATTTGTAAAATTAATTATTTGTATGTATGTAATTTATGTATATCTCATATTAATGTAAATGTATATTGTATATGTTTATAAATTAACTATTTATCATGATAAAATATATGTAATTGTAATTATAGTGTTGTATGTAAAAATTTGTATTTTTAAATTAATGTAAATGTAAATTACAATAAATTACATATGTTGTTTGTTAAAAAATATATATATATATATATATAAATGTTGTAAACTAAATAAAACTCTTGTAAAAATATATTGTAATTTTAAACAATAAATATCATAAATGAATAAATGAATAAATGAAATAAGTTGTAATAATTAAATAAATAAAATTGTACAAAAATAATTTTAATAAAAACTTTTGTATTGTAAAATAGAATTGTATTATGTATATTATAAATAAATTATAATGAGTATGTATCTAACACTTGTAAAATAAATAATGTGTAAAATGTATATTATATTGTAATTAATAAATTGTATGTAGAATATATATGTATAATTTTTGTAAATTAATTAATAAACTGTATTTTATAATAAAACTTGTATAATATATTTAATAACAATTTGTATTTATATATATCACACATAATTAAATAAACTAATTTGTACATAAATAACAAAATCAACAAACTTTGTAAATAAACAAACACTTGTAAAATAAAATAAATAAAAATCAGGATTTAGGTTTTTAATTAGCTTGTAATTTGTTGTATATTTGTTTGTTGTACATTATCGCAGAGATGGCAGACGCGTCGACATCGGGCAGCAGGCCCAAGAGAGCACGCCGTGTGACCGTGGCAGAGGCACAGGCCCAGCGGAGGCAGCAGCAGCAGCCGCGGGAGAGGCAGTACCGCTATTCGGCTCCCATCGTCATACCACCGGAGGACGCTCCTGCGCCGCTACCGCAGCTTCGTCGACGGGCAGAGCACACGTTCCTCCAGTTCGCGCCAGGGACTCCTGAGCACGCGAGGATGCAGACCCTCGTCGACTTAGCATCGATTCAGCACCGGTCCTACGCGAGAGACGTACTGCAGCAGCTAGGGCGCATAGATGAGTTTGACACGATGATGTCTCCACAGTGGACATCAGTACTCCGCTGCAGCTGGCTGCAGTATGACGAGCTTACAGTGGAGTTCCTGTCCACTCTCCAGTACGATGCAGGCTCCCTCACCAATCCTGGAGTTGTATCGTTTGTTCTGGGGCGACACCCTCACACCATGAGTGTCGCCCAGTTTGCGGTCGCCTTCGGGCTTTACACGCAGGAGCAGGTGACGGCTCCTGAGTTTGAGAGCTACCTCCGAGGCACTGCCCGGGTTGCCCGGCCCGGGTTTGCTTCAGATGACGATGTCGCAGCCTTTTGGAGGGAGATCTCCACCCAGCCCCACACCGACCGGAAGCTGGCTTCCCAGATCCGAGATCCTTTCCTGCGATATCTTCATCGGATTCTAGGGAGCACCTTGATCTGTCGCCACTCCGGCAAGGACAAGGTGAGCGCCCTGGACCTCTTCTGCCTCTATTGCCTCCACGGTCGCCACCCGGCGAACCTAGCTGCACTTTTGCTTACAACACCTATTAGAACCTGAGCAAACAACAACCGACAACTTGGGGGAATGCTTTTAACAGTCTGAAGAGGGAGGGAGAAAACATGCTCAAGGAGGTTAACCTTACCCCCGAGCCCTGCTGGGTGACGTGGGTTTGTGTCAACCACCACTTGACATGGTTTTCGGATGCCAACAATGAAATCTTCAACATCCCCCGAGTTTATGGCAAACAACACGACCTCATTATCATGCTTGCATCCCCTGCTGAGTGCATGCATCACCATGCACTTTCCACATAACCATTTATCCCCTGCCCTAAGAACCTCCGCAACATCCAAAAAAAGGTCCAAGTCCTTGGAGATAGCCCCCTTCAAAGATAGCCTTCGGCATTCTGTCTTGAGGTGGGTGCTTTGCATGTGTTCCAGTAGGCGGAAAAAACCCACAGACCCCGGTTTGCCATCTTTACATTCATGGAAAAATTTGAAAGGGCAGGTTTTTAAGCCACTAGCAGAGCCTTGCACAGGGCCCACTGACTTACCGTTCCGATGCCCCCTAACAGGAGCCATGCGTGTAGGAAAAATGCCACCGAAGAAAAAACACACTAACGGTACACCAAACTCGAGATGAGTTGTGGGGGGTAGAAAATTGGTAAATTCTATACAAGACGAAGGAGGGCAGCAACCGTGGGTTGCCCACCCTCTAAATGGAACCCCACAAAACCCCTTAGCCCATGGCGGCTTCACTTCATTGAGGCATTGGATCGAACACCTGGCGGGTCAAGTTTTCTTTCACGTTCGATAAACGATCTTCGTTTTTTTTTATTTTGCTGCTCGATTGATTCCAGAAGGGAACTGACCAAGGACCTCAATCAATCAGAAGGTAGACGACAGGCGGCAACGACAATCAAAAGACGATAGACATCAGGCAAAAGCGGCAATCGAAAGGAGGCAGGCGGTAGACGACAGGCGAAAGCGGCAATCGAAAGGAGGCAGGCGGCGGCAACGGCAATCGGAAGGAGGTAGATGGTAGAAGACAGACGGCACTTGGCAGCGGCACTTGGAAGGAGGTAGAAGTTGGACGGCAGACGGCACGCGGCAGGCGGCAGCAGCAATCGGAAGAAGCAAAATATATTAAAACAAATGAAAAAAATATTATTTAAATAAACAACATAGAATGTACAAAATATATTAGAGATAACTAGTGAAAAATTTAAAAGATAGACTAAAAGAGAAAAATAAAGAAAATAGCATAAGAAGACCTTTGATAAAGAAGATAACTGAGGAATACGATAGATATTCAACAATGAACAAACATAGTTGGTAGTATATCCCAAAAAATATATAATTATTTGAGGTAATTTTTTTAAATCATATATTTTTGATAATCAATGTTGTCACTAGTTCAAAAAATGATACTGTCACTTGAAAATATCGTTTATAAATGTGCGTATAAGTTGAAAAATTTATCCGGAACTACGAGCCTACTTACATAAATCCAGTCCAAAAATACATTTTGAGGTGATCTAATGTTTATTTGATGCGATTTTCTCTAAATCAGCCAAAGTATTTGTTATTAGAGGCAGTTATAGACATGCACAAATCGGTTAACCGATCAGAAACCGATTTCTCAATAACTGAACAGGTTAAACATTTGGAAGGTGTTTACCGGTTTTTCCCAATAACCGGTTAGGTTAAAAACCAATTTTTCTAACCTATATTTTATAACCGAAGGAACCAAACCGGTTAATAACCGGACCGGTTGGTTCAAAAACTTGTTTTTCCTCTTTTTTTTTCTTTCTTTTGTTAAATAAATAAAAAAAATAATCAAATACAATTAAATAAATAAAAAGTAAGTACAAACTTATATAAATAAAATAAAAAAATTATATTTATTCAAAATTATTACTAGTTTTACAAACTTACATAAAACTAAAATTTAAATGAATAAAAATTAAGTAAGAATAAAATAAAATAACAATTTTTCAACACGATAAATTAAATACAAAAATAGATAAAAAATGTAAACGTAAATCGTAATTAGCATTCAGCATTCTCTTCATATTAGAGTTCTGGGCTATTGTTTCGCATCCAATTATTCATTGTTTGTTTTTCATCAGAAAGTGGTAAAGTCATTCTTTTCTCAACTTTCACCATGTGTATTGTTTCTTCTACCACAAGCTTGCTTTCAAGATTTGTGTGGTCTTGTGCACGCTCCATTGCGTCCAAATGATCTTTCAAGCAAATGCACATTTCCAATGATGCTGGAGTATGCCTCGTTCTTCATATCGATAAAACCCTGCCACTAAGAGAAAAAGCACATTCCGAAGCTATCGTAGAAGCTTGGACATTTAGTAAAATCACGGGCCATGCCAGATATAATTATAAATTGGGATTCCTTTTGTTTCCACCCGGTCAAAATATCAAAGTTTTCAAATTCTTCCGGATTAAAACTGGAAATCCAATCCGTCCCTATGTACCTTCTAAGTTCGCTACTTGCGTTGTACCTCGAGCATGTTTGGTTAGATTTTGCCTTAAAGTGTTAAACAAATAAAAGTTAACATCTTGGCTTCTACTTGAATATACATTGTTTGTTGTATGTTAGATGTTTCACCATACTTTTGTAAATAATGACCTAACATATTTTGAAATTAGACGTTACTATTTTTTGTGTTTGTAGCAAAGTTTGGGTCATCCAAACCCAAAGCATTAAAAATTTCATCAATTAATGTTTCAACGCCGACACCATTGAAACATTGGTTTAATGTCGTCGCACAAGTAAAAACGACCGGCATTTCTTGAAAGTATTTCAAAAGTTATAATTTCTTTGGAAGTAAAATTCCCCTACATATATCACCTTTTGATTGAAATTCGTTAATTTTTCTAGTTATTATAAATAATTGTTGAAGAACCAAACAAGACGTGAGATAATAAACACCCGATAAAATAGTTGTTGCATTTTTATAAGTTCCAAATAAATCGGTAAATTCGAAAATGGCGACCCAACATCAGTTAGGAAAAGACTTAGCCTGACGTCGTTGAACTAAATTTTCATGAAATACTTCCAAGGTTTCCCTTTTTCGTAGGACGTTGTCAAACATACGCCAAGTCGAATTCCATCTTGTAGGTACGTCCCAATAGGGGCCTAAAATGATGGAATTTGTATCCTCACGACCGGGTTTGCCACCAGCACGACCGGTAGAGTTTCGTATTGACTTAGTTCCTGTAGCAACTCCTGTTGCTAAATCTCCTTATAGGTTAGCACCTTCCGAGATGCAGGAGTTGTCAAATCAGCTACAGGAGTTACTTGATAAAGGTATCATCCGACCGAGCTATAAGTCACCATGGGGAGCTCCGGTTTTGTTCGTGAAAAAGGACGGATCTTATCGAATGTGCATAGACTACAGAGAGCTGAACAAATTAACCATCAAGAATCGGTATCCGTTACCGATGATTAATGATCTATTTGACAAACTACAAGGAGCGCAGTACTTCTCGAGGATTGATTTACGGTCCGGATACCATCAACTCAGAGTTCAAGAAGAAGACATACCAAAGACGGCGTTCAGAACCAGGTATGGGCATTATGAGTTTATGGTGATGCCTTTCGGATTGACAAATGAACCTGCGGTTTTCATGGACCTCATGAACCGAGTGTGCAAACCGTATATGGATCAATTTGTCATTGTCTTCATTGATGACATATTGATTTATTCCAAGAGCAAGACAGAACATGAGCAACACCTCAGGAAGATCTTAGAACTGTTAAAGAAAGAACAACTCTATGCGAGGTTCTCTAAGTGTGAATTCTGGCAAAGAGAAGTTTAGTTTTTGGGTCATGTAGTCAACAATGAAGGAATACATGTGGATCCTGCCAAGACCGAGGCGATCAAGAACTTGAATACTCCGTAGACACTGATGGTGATACGGTCTTTTCTGGGATTGGCGGGTTATTATAGAAGATTTATCTCAAATTTTTCTAAGATAGCATTGCCTCTCACCAAGTTAACTCAGAAAAACAAGCCGTTTGTTTGGGAGCAGAAACAAGAAGATGCTTTACAGACATTGAAGGAGAAGTTATGTGATGCTCCAGTCCTATCTCTCCCAGAAGGATGTGATGACTTTGTAGTATACTGTGATTCCTCTCATCAGGGACTCGGTTGGGTGTTAATGCAACGAGACAAAGTTATTGCGTATGCATCATGACAGTTAAAGATTCATGAGAAGAACTAGAGCAATAGTCTTTGCATTGAAGATTAAGAGACATTACTTGTATGGCATTATGTGTACGATCTTAACTGATCACAAGAATCTACAACACATTTTTTATCAGAAGGAACTCAACATTCGACAACGTCGTTAGGTTGAACTTCTGAATGATTATGACTGTGTGATCAAGTACCATCCGGGTAAGGAAAATGCTGTATTAGCTGCTTTAAGCCTGAAGGAACGAGTCAAACCCTTACGTGTCAGAGCTATGGGGATGACTGTACAGACGAGCCTGCGTGACAAGATTGTTCAAGCTCAACAGGCATCAATGGGACAAGGTAATATGAAGAAAGAACTTGATTGTGGAGCAGAACGATCTATTACTAGGATCGTATGTGGATTCCTGCAATAGATGAACTGAGGAAACTTATCTTTGACGAATCGCACAAGACTCGATACTCAGTACACCGGGGCTCTGATAAGATGTACCAAGATTTACAGGGATTTTCTTGGTGGCCGGGAATGAAGAAAGACATAGCTGAGTACGTCGGCCGATGCCTCACGTGTTCGAAGGTTAAAGCAGAGCACCAGAAACCATCAGGTTTACTGGAACAGCCTGAGATTCCATTATGGAAGCGGGAACAAATAGCTATGGATTTCATTAACAAGCTACCCCGCACTTTCAGCGGTCATGATACCATTTGGGTCATCATCAATCGGTTAACCAAATCTGCACATTTCTTGCCAATGCGTGAAACCTTCACGATGGATAAACTGGCAAGGTTATACATCAACGAGATAGTGGTACACCACGGTGTGCCATTGTCTATCATCTCAGATCGAGACAGCAGATTTACATCAAGATTCAGGCAATCATTGAAGAAATCTCTAGGGACGCACTTAAATCTGAGTACAGCTTACCAACCACAAACGGACAGTCAAAGGGAACGTATGATACAAACCCTAGAGGACATGTTGAGGACATGTGTTCTGGATTTCAGTGGGAATTGGGATTCTTATTTGCCACTGATCGAATTCTCCTATAATAATAGTTACCATAGGATGCACTTCGTTCGAGGCACTTAATGGTCGAAAATGTCGGTCACCAATCTGTTCGACCGAAATTGGAGATAATCAAATAACTGGGCTAGAGCTTATTAAGGAAACTAATGATAAGATTGCTCAGATTCAACAAAGGTTACAAGCAACCAGAAGCAGACAAAAGAGCTATGCCGACGAACGGTGCAAGCCGTTGGAATTCCAATTGGGAGACCGTGTCATGTTGAAGGTATCCCCATGGAAGGGCGTAGTTCGTTTTGTAAAGAAAGGCAAATTAGCACTACGATACGTAGGACCGTTCGAAATCATTGAACGAAATGGTCATGTGGCGTATAGACTGAGATTACCAGATGAACTTAGTGGTGTGCATGACGTGTTTCACATTTCAAACTTAAAGAAATGCCTTGTTGATGAATAACTTGGCATACAATTGAGGAAATTCAAGTGGACGAACAATTACATTTTATCGAAGAACCTTTAGAGATTATGGATCATGATGTTAAACAACTAAAGTGAAGCCGTATTCCAATTGTCAAGGTTCGATGGAATTCAAAGCGCGGACCCAAGTTTACGTGGGAACACGAGTATCACATTAAGTCCAAGTATCCTCATCTGTTTACAGAGGAAGTCGTGCCTGATAACAATTCTTAAATTTCGTGACGAAATTTCTCTAACAAGGAGAGACTGTAACATCAGTGCCGGAAACGTAATCGGAACAGCGACATGAACAATATTTCAGGTACAAACTATATGTGTTGCATGTATATCATTATCATTTTATGTTGACACAATACTATTGTGCACTCATTTCAGAAACATAACTCAGAACTATGGTTCAACAGTCAGAAATTTATCTGACAACACAGAACCATCACGTGATTGTTAGTTAGTACATTATTATGTATAAACGTATGTGAGGTTACGGAGAACAAAATAACAACGGATGTCATGACGAGAATGCTAAACTGACGGATTATTCTTATAGGTGATGATCTGTACGAATATATTTGAATGTTTAACATTCTGAATGATATCCAATAATTAGAAAATAATATCGAAAAGTGTACTTATCGTCGTATTCGTACGGGTGACGATTTGAACGAATACACGCGACGACTAAACATTACAATTTAAACTGAAACTTTAATATTTCCAGAAATTAAAATAAACGGAAGATATTAAGTTAATTTATTTGGAATCACAACCTAAATTAAATTTAAAAAATCTACTTTTAAAACCGTAACGAACCGTTACGAAAAGAAAAGAAACCGACTCTTTTACGCAAAACCAATCGAAACCGAACGAGACCGAACATACCCGGATAACTAAAAGACATTAAATGGCATTTATGGCCATTATTCCCCCCACCTACCAGCCAACACCACCATTTTCGTTCACCCCCTCCCTCTCTACTTTCTCTCTCTAAGAACCACAAACCCTAGATCTCTCTATACTAAACCAAATCGAGCCATTTAGGTGTCAAAACAACCACAACAACACATATATCTTGAACGTACAAACGATCTGGACTTGGAACCTTCCAAATAGAGGTAAAAACGAGTTTGAAATCACGGTTTTAGGGTTTTCAAACCCTCTTGTTCGAACTCCATCAAAAGCCGGTCCTAACCCTTCTAAACCATAGGGAAACACCACGAAACCATCTTAGAATTGAAGTAGGAACATGGGAGGTTTTATGAGAGGTCATGAGGCTCGAGAAAGGAGACCCATACCTGGCCTAGTTCGACCGGCCGAATGGCACCCCATCAGATGGGCCGAATGGCTACTAGGCCGCATGTGCCAGCCCTAGGCAGGAATGGCTTCAAGGCCGAGTGATGGCCTATTCGCATGGGGTCACTTCTTTCGGTCGGGAGCCTTCCATTCGCATGACAATCCCTCTTCGGCCAAAGCTCCTTCGGCCCAAGTCACTTTCGATCGGCCAACCTTTTATTCGCATGGGCTATCTCTTTCGGTCAACACCACATTCGCATGAACGACATTTGGCCTTTCCCCTTTCGCACAAAGCCACTTTCGGTCCTCATGGCTCTTTAGCATGGTTTACCCTATTGATGTGTTACTTTAACACATCAGTTTTCGTACATATTCGAGTCAGTTTTCGTTTGTTTTGTTTATATTTTGAGTCGATTCTAGTTCCTTTTTACATTTTAGTGTTTTTGTGCAGGAATGTGACCCGGAGGAGCGGAAATGAAGGCAAACGGGCGTCGGAATCAAGATCGGGTGAATAAGTGAAGAAAACAAAGAAGAAAACCCTAGGCGGTACGCCTAGCGTGGCACCTTGACACCAGGCGATGCGCGCGGCATCCTCAGCCGCCAACATTCCTTCTGACCCGCGCGTAACGCCTGACTTGGTGCATCCACGTCAGGCGTTACGCCTGATAATGATTTTGAGCCTTGAAACCCTAATTTCAAGCCCTCTATAAATTGATCGCATTCCAGTCGCTTTTGGGACCTTCTCCTGCGTATTTGGAACCCTAATCAAGCCTTGGAGCAGCTGGAGCTTAACCATGGAGTATTGGGCTTGATTAGGGCTTGTTAGAGTGAAGAAGGAGCTAGATCTTGAGTATTTCTCTTTACTTTTCATGTTCTTAGTTTAAAGTTTGGGTTTTTAATGTTTATAGACCTTGTTCAGACTTGTTTAGCTACTGTAGTTATGATTTGTGGCTAGATCTATGGTTGTACTTAGGTTTGGGATGATAAAGTTGTGAACTTTGATGATTTTGGACTTGATTTATGCTTAATGATGATGTTTGCTTTGTAATCAGTTGTAAAGCTTGAAACTTTAATGATTATTACAGATGTTGAATGATTATATGTGGTGTATGTTTGATCCACATGTGTTTAGGAATGTCTTTCCACACATAGATGCATGTTAGGCCTACTACTTTGTGTTTTAGGTTAGTTTATGGGTTGTTGATCACATTCCATAGGATTAGACTTCATTAAGTATAGTTATTTGCATTTGTGACCTAACCTAGAAATCCGGGAGGTGATAGGTTAGATGGTTGGTCTCCACACTTAGGAATTTTGAGTTAAACGACCCGGGAGGGCGTTGTCTTAGATCTACTTAGTGTAAGTGTCAATCCATGTTAAAGTTGTCAACTTTATGACTCTCTAGTATCTTAGGATGCAAACTGGTGGAGAAATCCGGGAGGTGATCCACCAGTTAGAGTGCAATTGCATGTCGGGAAATCCGGGAGGATACCCGATTGACTAGTGTATTCATTACAGACTTAGGATTTCTATTGGAGTTGCCTGGTATCTGATCTGGGTCCCCTTTAGGTATTTTAGGTCTGTTCATTAAGATCCTAGTCTTCATCCTTAGTAAATCAGTCCAGATCAGCATCTGTCACACTTTTGATTCCCAGCCTAAGTACACCTGTTTTCCTCATCATATTCAGATTTCAGATTCAGTTTCAGTTTTAGTGTTGCTGTTCTTAGTGTAGTTGTTAGTTTAGTTCAATTAGATAAACTCAGTCTGATTAGGTTATCAGTTGCACCAAACCCCCCTCTTTTACTTTCGTTAAGTTTACAGTCTAGGTTAGTTTGTTACACTAGTGTCCGTGGTTCGATATCCGGACTTCCGTCAGCTATTCTGCCACCGACAGGTACACTTGCCTTAGGAGCGGTCTAGTTTAGGGTTTTCCGATTATTACTAGGTGTTTAGGTTAAGTATAGGTCTAGGATTAGATTAGGTATCTTTAGCTTAGGTTAATTAGATTAAATTTAGTTCTATTTTTAGTATACTGACCGCTCGCATCACCTATTCGGTTGGTTACATGGGGTTTGGGTACATGATTTCATGCATGGGTTGGACTACGTAAAATGCATGCATGGGGAAGGGAAAACCTATTAAGGTTTTATACTAAGGTTTTCTAAATGATATTGAGGTGTGATCATAAATTAATGGATACAAGTTAGGTTAAAATACATGGATTCATTTAAAGAAATCTTGAATAGAGTTTTGAAGACCAAGGTTTTCTTAAATTATATTGACATATAAACATGAGTGTTGGACATCAATTGAGTTCAACACATTTGAGAATTCGTTAAGGATCAAAACAATAGTCTAAGGATATGGGTGTTGATTTCAATGTTAATACCTAACACCTAGAAACTTCATGAAAACATATAACACATTAGATCGTTCATTTGATCTTTGTAGGATGGGTTATACACAAGGATGATCAAAGAACCATGGGAAACGAAAAACATATCAAAGAACATAGAGTTAATTGAGTGAGATTAACTCAAGTCTAACAAGTTAACTAGTATTTTCTTAAAATGACTTATGTTTTAATAAAAGGTAAATGATTTATAAGATTCTTAATTAAAATGTTTTAAAATAAATAAAATGATTTCAAATTTAAAGACTTGACTTAAAAAGGGGATTTTATTAAAGATTGTAATGAATTAGACCTTACTTAACTAAGGTTTAATAGTCATTATCTACGGGATAAGGGTATGAAAGGTTAATACACTTAAAATAGTTAGAGATACATAGAGACATACTAGTAAATAGGACACATAGTTGCACACCGAGACCAAAACCCTAGATACGGCTATTATAAATACTTATAGTATTCGAATCCTCTTAAAACAACTCAGGTACTAAAGATACATAATCTACAAGTAACGAGCGCGCATTGTGTTGTGAGTCATTACATAGCAACACATGTGAGTTCATTGCCGCTTTTCCTAAACATTTTTTTTACAAATGCGGGGCTGAGAAGCATGCATAAATTATTTTCCTTGGAATATATTTACCTAAATTCTTTTACTTAATATATATTCTATATTTATAATTGTTATTCTAGACTTCGGTCTAGGTAAACTGTTTACAAGATTTTAAAACAGGTTATCTATTCATCATGAGTATATAACTCTTTCAAAACAAAGAACTATTTCCAAAGGACTATTTTCAAAGAGCTAAAGGTCTAAAACAAAGAACTATTTTCAAAGATCTATTTCAAAGAACTAACGAGCTAACCAAAGAACTACTTTCGGGGTTGTGTTTTCAAAGAACTAACGATCTATTTCAAAGAACTATTTTCAAGGGTTTGTCTAGGAAATATCAAAGATAGCATGTGCCAATCTCAGGTTTGAAAGATGTCCTAGCTAGACTGATCGAATATAAGACGCATGTTTGATGATATTTACAGCATTCGCTAACCAGTTTTCAGGAACATCTAGGAAATACTCAAAGATAACGTGCCAAATAACTAAAGAACTATATGAGCCACGGACGATCTAAAGAACTATAAATTCCTATATATCAAAAGATGTCCTAGCTAGACTGATTGATTATAGGTCGCATGTTTGATGATATTTACAGATCTCCTTTACTACTAAGAACCTTGATTGATATACTAGTCTACTCGAGTTGACCAAGGCCCAATCGTTAGGTCTTAGATTTTATTAAATGTTTATTTATTAAAGCATTTAATGTAATTTTCTACAAATGCTATGGTTGATCATGATTGTATGATGAAGTCAAGGAATCAATAGAAATTCTATTTTGTGGAACTAAAGAACTATTGTGTCGATGGTGTGGAAATGAAACGCTTAATTATCATCAACAAAAATATACTATGTGATTCGATATGTGGTGGGATGTCGGCTGGGGCTTGTCCCCTACGTATGCCCTATATATAAGCATATTTGATGATAGTATAGGTGGTTGCTAGTGAGGTTAAGGTTGTGATTTCGGGTGTTTAAAGTTAATCCTTTTCAGACGTTTCAAATATGTGATTCAGTGTAAGGAATGAAACGCTTAATTATCTATAACAACAATATACTATGTGGTTCGATATGTGGTGGGATGTTGGCTGGGGCTTGTTCCCCTACGTATGCCCTATATATAAGCATATTTGATCGGATATTATAGATGGTTTTTAGTGAGGTTAAGGTTGTCATTTTGGGTGATCAATGCTAACAAATTTCCAGGTTATTCAAACGCAAAGGTATGGTATGTAACGCTTAATTATCACTACGAACAATATATCGTGTGGTTTGGTATGCGGTGGGATGGTGGTTGGGCTGGCGGTAAGCTGACCCTACATATGCCCTATATATAAGCATATCGAACTAGATGGTATAGGTGGTTAATGGTGAGGTTAAGTTTGTCATTTGAACAGGGTTACTCAAAATCATTTTCAAAACAAAACTATATAAACTCACCAACCATGTGTTGACTTGATCTTTTTTCATGACTTCTCAGGTGACAAACAGGTCTGATTTAGACGTTATTGCTTTTGGACTGCGATGCCAGATAGAGGACCTATTATTTTGAACTTTCATACTTTTGAAACATCATTATACAGATAATTTTGTATATCTTGTGCAGATACAAGATGGAAAAATTATGATGTTGATAGTAGATTTACATTGTTAAATTATGAACCAAACTGATGTAATTTAACTTTGTAATACTATTTTATTTAGCATTTTCTCATTATATATCATGTGCAATGTAAACAATCTGATCATCACGATTATCATCCGCGATATCGCGCCCCTGGACAATTCCGCCCGACGGGACACACGATCCGGCCCGCCGGCTCGGGGTGTGACAATTCGAGGTTTTCAGTTTAGTGTGTGGGGTGAAACACTTATTTATCATTAATAACAATATACTATGTGGTCCGGTATGTGGTGGGCTGGCGTCTGGGCTAGCGGTAAGCTTGACCCTACGTATGCCCTATATATAAGCATACTTGGCTGGATAGTATAGGTGGTTGTTGGTGAGGTTAAGGTTGTCACTTGGGCAGGTTTGTACAAATTCATTTTTAATAACAAAACTATATGAACTCACCAACATGTGTTGATTTTGTTTTATTACATGCTTTCTCAGGTGACGTACAAGATTAGATTAAGATTGCAAGATGCATACTAGGATGCTAGGATAGTGGACCTAGTAACTGTTGGAAGCACATATTTTGTTGTGAAGGGTGAATCATTTGATATCTTGTACGATTGCAAGATAACCGACTTATGATTCAATTGGATATGTTTGCTTAGTTAAATTATCAAACATGACAGTTGTAATTTAAATTTGAAACTTCTAGTTAATTATCATTGTGCTTTAATTATTCTCAAACGTTGTACTATGTTTACAATCTGATCACTCCGATTATCATCCTGATATCACGCCCTAGGACCATTCCGCCAGACGGGACATTTGATCCAGCCCGCCGGCTCGGGGTGTGACAGTTAGGATCAAATCCCATTAGACTTAGCCTCATGTAACACCCCGCCTTGTTTTACCAGCAATATTGTCTACTTTGCCAAATTATAGCTCACGGCTTTGCTTTTGGTCGCCCGGGTGAAAACTTCACAGGGGTCACCCATCCTAGATTGCTGTCACCTGAGCAGGATTAACTGTGGAGTTCTCCTCTCATCCATTACCATTAAGCCCCAAAACGCGTTGTTGGTATAAGAGGCGGGTTATTACATACGAACCAAGGATCTCTCCTGTCCACGGCCAATGTGGGATTTGCCTAAGGTGTCACATACACCCCCCCTTGGGACTTATCGTCCACGATGAGGTTTACCCCGCTAGCCTCTCTGGCGTGTAGGATCTGCCTAAGGTGTCCTCCAGTCACCCCCACAGGACTCATCGCCCTGGATGAGGTTTGCCCCACATTCCGAACGGCACAGGAGTGACTCTGATACCATTCTGTAACACCCCGCCTCGTTTTACCAGCAATATTGTTCGCTTTTCCAAGTTATAGCTCATGGCTTTGGTTTTGGTCGCCCGGGTGAAAACTCCCCAAGGAGTCACTGTAACATCAAGTGCCGGATCGTCCGGCAAGTCTGTACGGTGTGTGTACTTTCACTTTATACTATGTGTAAATACATGTACATGAACAGTTATTGTATTAACAGAATTCAAAATACAATACACCGTACGTATTTTTGTGTAAACTTAAATACAATAAGTACAACATACAATTGAAACAATAGTTGTGTGTATTTAAGTGAAAACTTAAATACAGTTAACACGACGAATCACGGGAAACAACAGTTTACAAGTGAACAACGAAAACATATCATTTGCGATCTGATGTCCACAGATGACAGGAATCAGATGGCCGACGAATCAATACAAGAAAAATGTGAAAACAGGATGTTTAGTTGAGTCCGACAGTGAGGAAACACAATTCAAACACAAATGCAGTGTTATTTCAGAATAACGAACTGACAGTGTGTTTGCGTGGGTGACGATTCACACAAACATACCTGTGAGTTTAGAGTTCTGAAATAACGACTGAAAAGTAGAAAACAAAATTCAGAAAACAAAACCATCGTCGTATTCGTTCGGGTGACGATTCCAACGAATTACGCGCGAAGGTGACGCGTTCTGACGAAACGAAGACGAAAACGACAAGAACGGCGATAATTTAAGAAAATAAAAAATTTTAATGTTTTACAATTTTGAAACTGATCAAAATAATTTAAATAACATTCTTTTCGTTATTTCGTTTAAATTACGCGTAATTTTCCGGAAACGTAACAAAAACGCGAACCGAGCAACAAAAACGAACACAAACTCACCCGTGGTATAAATACCATGAATGAGTCCGTCTTTCTCATTTTTCCATCCCCTTCTTCCCCATAAAACCCTATTTCCGGATTTGAAGCCACCATCACCATTAACAACCTTCTCTCTCCATATCTCTCTCATTTCTCCACCATATCCTTCCATTTTTGAGCATACACGAAGCTCTCATCACCCTCTACACAAAAGTACAAGGGATCTGCCCTAAAAACCAACTGAAACGAGGTAATCTACGGTTGAAAGTAGCGATTTCTAGGGTTTTCACCCACTTTGTTCAAACCCAAGCTCTAACCGGTTTCCCTACCTTCATCTTCGAGCTCTAGACACCTGAAAATGATCTTATGCGCACCAACACCTCGGACCATCCAGTACCACGGCTGAGAGCCGAGTTGAACAACCATGGTCGACCGGAGCTCCCAGTGAGCCGAATGGCCCTATTCGGCCGAATGGCCAAGGGCTGGCCGACCGAACCACTCCATTCGACAGCCATCTCTTTCGCCCGGCCACATTCGCCTGAGCCACCACATTCGGTCACCACCTTGCTTCGGGCACCTCTCAATCGGCCATGTCTCATTCGGTCATCCACTCATTCGGATCAAGCCATAACCCTTCCACCATTCGACCGAGCATCATCACCATTCGGCCAAGCTTACTCATTCGGCAGCTATCAACCCCATTTGACAAACTCCCATACACTGGAACCATCACCTCATTCGGTCATATCCTTTCGGAGAATCACCTTCGGCCGAAGAAGGGGTATTTGACCATCAAGTTTCATTCAGCCTAAAGGCCTGTTGGTGTGGCTAGTCCATTCGGCCCTCTTCTAGCCTAAAACAATAACCCAACGACATGAAGCTAGGACTACCATTCTGGCCCAGATAGCCTTTAGACGAGCCCAAGACCTTGCAACCTTGCGAAAACCAATCGGCCCAACAATTGGCCCAAACTCCCTTCATAGGGCCTACTGCCCACTGCTTCGGCCCATGGATGTCTGGGTTGGCCCATAACATTCGGCCCATGTGGGATGAGTTATAACTATCACAAGAAATTAGGTTATCAAGATAACATGCATGGGAATTGGTTAATAAAGTTATACTACAAAGGTGGTAGCAAATTTCTTAAGTAAAACGTTTAGGAATCTAAGTTGTGAATTTATCAACTATAGGGGATTCGAAGATTTCACTACTAAATATGGATCTATGACAAGTTAAACTTGATACAAATACATAAAGAGTATTAAGTTTGATTGATATTAATTAAGCATTAGTAACATATCACACAAGCGAAAGCAGGGCCGAATAGTGACCGAGACCTACGAGTGTTAGACAACCTTATGGCTAACACATACACGCACGAATTTCTATAATTCATACTTACAAGTTACAAAATCCAACGTGAAATCAATACAGGATCGTGAAAACACAACAAGTACAAACAAGAGCGCGTGCATTCTCGTTTAAGCTAAGTCAACTACAACCACTACAAGGTGAGTTCATATGCCCTTTTCTTTAATCTTTACCGATTTTAAACTCTCGGGGCTGAGAAACATGCTCTACTTTTATTAATTAAAAGTTTTGCTTACATATTGTTAATACTTTGATTAAATGATATTAAATTGCTTATTATCATATATCATTGTATGCATGCTTGTATGATTACATGATGACAGGGAAAATAAGATGATTATAATATTATAACTCATCAATACAATAGAATAACATAGTTGTATGATTACCTCCTACAACACTTAGTTTTTCTTACAAGAAATAACACAAAAACAAGTACAAGGAACACTATGACAAGAACAAAACACAAGAATGATATAAAGATAATACATCTTTATTACATCATTCATATACAAGAGTTAAGTAAGTGTAATAAGACTAGTTCTTATAATACTTAGCTTTTCAACTCAACACATATTACAAGAGAACAAGGAATGATAATCATGATAATGTAACTTCATGATAACAACATCATTCACTCAAGTAATTAACATAATGTAATAAGACAAGTTCTTATTTAACTATGTTAATATCATGTAGAACATATGA
The DNA here is from genome assembly GCA_009363875.1 of Mikania micrantha. NCBI lineage: Eukaryota > Viridiplantae > Streptophyta > Magnoliopsida > Asterales > Asteraceae > Mikania > Mikania micrantha. The sequence continues at coordinate 46,040,729 of CM018691.1, read as the reverse complement.
CAATGAGAACAATAATACAAGTGAATACAATTACAATAAGTTACTATTGACCTGTTGCACTATATCACTTCAATCATGTGCCAAATTGTACAAGTTGATCATGTAAGTCCCTTTAATTCGCTAACCAGTTAGTTTGACGTGACTAAACCGACGATAGCATAGTGGTACCATAGGTTTGACAAACCTCTAGCTTGTAGGGCTAGTATGTTGATCGTATTGATTCATTGGTCGGTAACGTATGATCGGTGACAGGGCTACCTCAAGTCAGGTTCTGGAAAGCGACACATGGTGATATTAATCTGCAGTGATAAGTAATTAATCCAACGGAAATCCTATTGCCTAGTAGGTTGAGAAAGTGATCTGCTCTCATGTTACACTACTAGTAATAGATTTCGTTGAGGACACTAGACATACAAAGTGGTAGAGGTAAATCGGATGCATTGAAATCTGATTTCGTGAGGATTTCAATGGATTCCTTTTAGGCTCTAAGCACTATGGTTCAAGAACAAGTTGCAAACGGTTAACTACCACTCTTAATATTTAAAAGTGTAACAACAGCTAACCCCCCACCCCCCCAAATATAGAATAATACAAGGAATATATTTCATTAATCTAAACTCCTTAATACATGGAGGGTTTATCAATACTTCGGTTTGATAATTAAACCCCTCACACTATATTATTCTATAATTGATACAACAGATGAATACATATCAAACACGCTGAACAAACGGGAAATGGATATCTTTAGTTGTATCGCAAGTGGTGTGGAACTTGACTGGGTATGTGGTGGGATAACGTCTGGGCTTGAACCTTTCGTGATTCCCTATATATAAGAATACTTGATTAGGTGATACACTACTTGTACATATAACTAAGGAGAGGCCATTGGGTGGAATAGATGAAACAAGTATTTCAAGTAACAAGTATGACATAGTGGATGTGTGCATGATCAATTCGATGGTTTTCAATTTTCTTACTTATGAACTCACCAACCTAGTGTTGACTTGTTTAAATGCATGTTTTCTCAGGTGACGAACAAGTGTAGATACTTATGTGCAAGTGCTAAGCTAGTGGACTTTTAGAAGACCTAGCTTACTTTTGATTGCATACTTTTGGAATGACAAAACAGTGAATCACTTTTGTATATCTTGTACAGTTCAAGATATAAACTCATTGATTCTTTTTGATAGATTTACTTGATTAAATTATGAACGATACATTGTAATTTAATCTTGTAATTCTATATCATTGATGTATTACATTTCTCAATTATATATCATGTGCTATGCAAACAATCTGATCATTTGATTATCACTCAAAGATATCGCGCTCCGGGAACCTTTCGCCAGACGGGAAAACCCGATCCGTTCCCGCCGGCCCGGGGTGTGACAGTCTCCCATCCTGGATTGCTGTCACCTGAGCATGCTTAACTATGGATTTCTCCTCTCATCCACTACCATTACGCCCCAAAACGCGTTGTTGGTATAAGAGGCGGGTTATTACATATGAACCCAGGATATCTCCTGTCTACGACCGATGTGGGATTTGCCTAAGGTGTCATACCTCATCTATTCATGGGTTCATCTCCAACCAACCTTATAACTTTTCTACTTTTATTTTCAATAATTTGGTGGACAATCTTTCATCCCTAAAGAAATTTTGCATGTATTCTAGGTTTTTACAACACATTTTCAATAGTGAGATGGGTCCTTGTCTCTCACTAACTGGGAATACATATATAGTTCCCTTGGTAACTGCCAAGGCGTTTGTACAACTCAAGAAGAAGAGTGCCCAATTCTTTGGGACATTAACTCCTCTTCTTCCATCTATGGGGCTTCCTGCTCCTGAAGGTAACATCTTTGTAAACCCCATAAGCGCTGATCCCACACCTTCACCCTCTATTTCTCACCCAATAAAAATCACCTACAAACGCAAACGAACCCTTGAACAAAAATATAAAGATGTTCAGGAACCTTCATCCTCTCCCAAAAAGAAAAAGGACAAAAGAACTGGTAGGGGTACAGTTCTACCTAAGGTGAAAGCCACACTTGTTGAATCAGTATTGGATACTCCTCTGGATCCAGTGGCTACCCATTACCATCCTAAAAGCCCTCAGTGTATGCCACAAAACATACCTGAGAATATCCTAGGGAAACCCTCACAATGGAGTTTGCTTCTCTTGAAGTCATTCCCCTAGAACAAGGACTGTCTCCCAGGTCCAAAGGTGCTGTTACCAGATCACTGCCCCCCACCCATACACTCACCTAGGCTTAAAGAACCTTCTCAGATGCTCTGAATGACCCACTTTCTCTTACTTCACAAACTCTATTGAGAGTGGTGATAGAGCTGTACGCAACGTTCCCTGACCCAGAGCCTACAATCATAGAGGTTGACTCCAGGAGTTTTGAAGGGGTCAATATAGAGGAGGTTGCCACTATTGATGAACCTTATCAGATTCATCAGGACAGTGGTACCGGCAATAGGACCTCGTTTTTGGAAATTCCTATTCCTAATGACTTCTTTGAGGTCATCTTCAATGAGAGGAATCCAGGTGCCTAGAAACCACATCTGATGATGGAGGTGCAGGAGCCAGGGTCAGGAGTCCATTGCCCCATGATTCCACTTCGGTGGAGGAGGGCCCCACCATACAGGAATTGGCAGATACCATCACCACCGTACAAGCTAGGGTAGCCTATATTGAAGCTGAAGTGGCTACCCTAAGGATGAAAGTTCAAGAAAAAGATGCTACCATACTAGACAGCTCCGCCCATCCATCATTTGTACTCCCTTTCACCCTGACCCTCGCCAGGTGTCCTTGCTTTCCCTTGATGCTACCAATAAGGGGGAGAAGGTACAACCTAGGGGACTAGTCCCTAGCCTAAGGAGAGAAGGAGCAATATAAAGAGCCCACACCTTTCATTTCCAACTTGTACAGTGAATGGGATGAGTTCTTGGGAACTTACTTTCAATCATCAAGCTCCTCCTCTTTTGAGGCTGCAGAGGCTTCCATGAAGATGAATCAACAACACACATCCTCCATCTCCATGGAGCCTAGGTCCCCTGTTGGGACACAAGAGTCCCATTTTGGGACTAAGTCCCCCGTTGGGACTACAGGTGAGGTTGCGATGGAAGATCCTATACAACAAACAACCTTTATCTCCATGGAACCTACATCCCCTCTTGGGACCACGGCTGTTGAAGACCTCTCCTCAAATCCTGTGATCTTTGAGGAGACTCCTAAGGAACCTTCCAAGATGTTGGTCAACCGGAGGGGGCAGTGGATGCTAAGGTTAGTTTCGAAGCTGAAACTGTCTCTGAGGGCCCAGTCATACTTGAGGTTTATTCGTTAGATGAACAATTAGATGATGAACCAACTTGTAAGGCCATAAGATCTATCTCCTCTGAGTTAACTGTAATTGACAAAGGTAAAAGAAAACTAACCCCAAAGGAGGAAGCCTCTCAGGAGGAGAAGATGCCATCTACAAGGAAGGGCTGGCCAGATGCCTCCCTGGATGGACAGATCCTACAACACTCTGGTCTCCTCCAGGAGAAAGGATATGATATTGATGAGGTACAGCTCTGGTCGGTGCCTAGGATGGCAGTTGCGCTAGATAAGGTGCAGAAGCTTGAACATGCTGCTGCATCTAAAGCTGTGGCAGCTTCCACCAAGAAACAAAAGGAAGCTGCCTACCAAGAGAAGATGAAGCGATTCCTCGTGAACTATGGATTCTCTCAGCAACAACTTGGTACTATTAAGAACTTTTCCATGGATCTACATATGAGATAAGTTAAGAGCAAATTATCCATGGGAGAGTTACCTTCACTAGACCAAATCTAGGCTCAGCAGGAGGCCCTTAGCCTCGGAAGCAAAGGGAAGATGCTCCAGAATTAAAAGCCTATGTCTGCCAAAGCTGTTGAAGAGGCAGAGGCAATTATTGCAGAAGGAGCCAGAAGGTTATACGTACCAAAGAAAGAACTATCTCACCTCCATCTAGTCCTTCCTATGATAATGTACCTCTGTCTTTAGTGATCAAGATCCACAAAGGTCCCACAAAGAAAAAATCTACAAGCATTGATCATGAGGAACAGAAAAGGATAAATGAGAGAAGAAAAGATATAGTTGCTGAATCTTTTGCAGTTGTGGAGCAATAACCAGCTGTGGCTATTGTGGGAACAACAAGGGAAGTAGATGGAGAGGAGGAGGAGCAAGAAGAGGAAAATCTGGCCCAAGGTCAAATGCTCCTGTATAAAAGGCGTCAACCATACAGAAGATGGAAATCTATTTCCAAAAGAAGACACAAAGAGATGCCCATCAATGTATATATCCCTACCATTCAATGGAGCTATATTTCTCTTGAAAAGAGGTTCAACTCAAATTGAGTAATGGGAACATTGTTAAACTCAAAGATATTGACATATTTGCTCTTCCTGCTCCATGCATATTTGATATAGACAACCTACCTCTCCTAAACCCTGGCAATCATCTAGAAGGGAGACTCACTCCAAGACTTGTCAGTGAAGAGCTTAAGCTCTAAGAAATTAAATTTAAAGATTTTGATAGCATCAGCCTAGGGGGTGACTCTAAGAAAAAATCGGGCTAATGCTAACCAAATGTTTATCTTAAACTAGTCTTATTATCATACATAGCCTTCGGAAGAGAAGCTAAATATTCAGAAGCATTATTGCTTCCGAAGGTTAACAACTTCCTTCTGAAGGCTATCCAAAAGACAAAAGCTTCCAATCCTTTCTTAGCAATTAAAGCTTCCGATCAAAGAAAGATTCAGAGATGCTTTCTATCATCAAGATCAACACAAAAGACATTCTCATGATAGTCAGCAGCAAAGTATACTTGTCAGACATGCAGAAGTCTCTTTACATTAATGCCTTTTGTAGTGTAGGTATTTAATATAAAAGTCAAAGAAGTTATTTTTATTAATTGTAATTAATATGGCTTGGCCTATCAAGCCATAACAGTATACTAGTTTTAGCATTAGTTTGTTTCTAATATTTTGTCCAACCTTGTATTTCTACGATGATACGGCTCTAGGTTTTAGCATAAATATGTTCACTTGTAACTCAGCAAAGTGTGCTTGAGCCAAGAGTCTTGTATGCTTTACATTTGAATGAAATATACTTTAACCTTGAATTAGTTCTTCTTGTTTATTTCAATCTTATTTGTAAGTGTCTATGTATGAATTGAATTGATAGAAATTCCGTATTTATCAATTCAGTAGAAGATAACTTGTGTAAGTGTTGTGCAAGTTGCATAACCCGATCCAACACAATTAAAAAATTCAAACTCGATTAAAACCATGATAACAGTTCCAATTGAAACTTCAATTTCATTTGTCATACCTTCCTGGTGCTAACTATACCGAAATTCATATCTAAAACACACTGAAGGATCAAAACGAACTTGCGTCAGATCCTGTACCCGTAGTTCATACAAAACATATAAATTCGAGACTAATCCAAGTATGGTTATTTTAATCATGTTGATCGTTTTGACTCAAAGAATAAAACCCTAAGTTAAAACAAAGTCAAGATCATACAATAATCCAAATTCGATCATTGAAATGTTAGGGTTGGTAAAGAATCTAGAAGATGAGTTATTGTATAAAACTAATCAGTTGGAAAGGATCTCAGGGAACCACCCCGGCTCAAACGGTAAAACATCGCTTAGGCTCGTGGGTGGCCCATGGCTGGAAACCAGGCACCCCCTGTTTTACGACCATTTCTCTTTTTCTTTGTATTTTAATTATTTAACCATTTAAATTAATCTTCAAAATTAAAAAAAAAAACCTAAAAATCTAAAAACATGTGTTTTAACAATTTGTAAAAATTTGGAAATTTTTCAAAAAAATTAAGAATGAATTTTAATATTTTTTGTTAAAACTAACTTAAATTGTAAGAACGTAATTTTTTTTTGTTATAACTTTATGAAAATACAAAAAAAAAATATGTTATTATAACATAGAAATTTAGAAAAAAACATGTTTAAACGAAAATTCCGTTCACAAAATAAATGGTTATTTAATATTTATTTTATGTTTGCATGTCTTCATTGAATTGTTTACAAAAAAAGTCGTTTAAAAATTAATTTGATGTATATTCATCAAAACAACATAGTAGATATGTCATATGATGATTTTTGACAAGAGAACGAATGTTTTGCTTCGGTTCAAACACACATGTTATAACGTCTACACAATTAAAATCATTTAAACACAAATGGTTGAATAAACCATTTGTTTAGTTACTTGATAGTTAATTTGGAATACCGATTGTACTTCAATTAAATCCAAAATTCATTGTATTAATTTTGCTATTTTCCAAAATTATAATCCCTAAATGTACCATAAAATCTAGAATATATCTGCATATTAATATTTCATGAACCCAAAATCTTGCTATTAAGGTTTTCTAAAATTGTATTAACAATCTAACGAAATATGTTTTAAGAGTGTAGAACGTGAGTTACGTTTTATTAAAACAATATTAAAATATAATGACAATACTCTCATTATATTTGGTAAACAAACTAGTACAATACCATAAATACTAAATGTATGATAATAAAAATATAAAATTCAATTTATATAAAGTATTATAGATAATTTAAACCAATGTCTACAGCAAATTCTTCAAGACTCCTTATTGTAGTTTTCTAGACTCTAGTTTTCACTCCATTGTGTCTTTCACTTATTCTCTACTAAAACATGGATTAAACGTGTAGATGATTGTGGTTGAGTCAGATATTTAATACGTTTTTCTTAATACAGATTTCTTGCCTTTTCTATAGATGAATGTGTTTGTCTCCCAGGGTACATCAACGAAAGAAGTTTGAGTACTGTCGAGCATGTCCACACACCCGAGGTATCAACGAATTTCTAATATGCATAGAATTGTTGGGAAATATATGAAGTTTGATATGGTCGATGAACTAGAGAGAACATATCTCTTGAGTTGAGTGGTGTGATTAAAAAAGACATCTCATGGGGCTTGATCACCAAGTAAGTGAGTGAAAAGGTGAATGGTGATGTGGATTACTTTTAACGGTTGAAATTAACAAAAAATATTAAAACAAAGTTACAAAACTATGGTTTAAATTGTGATGGTGGTCACCCCTTTCGGTTGGTGGTCGCGTCTAGTGTATAATGGTTGAAGTGAATGATAAGGCCGTGATGGAGGGACATGCAGGATGGTTTTATGATGATCACCTATCTTTACATACAACCTAATGCAATTGAACTTAAACAACTTCTTATAAGCATTTCATCAAACATGTGCTATGCATGCAAAATTTTCATATTATGATATCAAACTCACAATTCCATAATAGTTTAGTGAAATGAAAATTTTAGGGCGTAAAATATCATATATTTGTCTGTATTTTTTGTATTTGAGTTAGAGACTTGGAGTCTCTTTGAAGGCAACCTTTTTTTCCTAGAAATAAAGGTAAGGTATGCTTACATCTTACCCTCACAAAACCATACAAATTGTCATACTACAAGAAAGATGCATGTGTAAGACTGATTAATATTTTTTTGTAGTGTTAAGTATATATAAAAAAAATTATTAACCACTTATCGTATTTATAAACACAAATATATTTATATAAACATATTTTACATGAAAAAGGTTACATATATAAGAGCATACAGACCTTCCTTACTAAATCATAAATGAAGTAAAAACATGTATACATACTTTCATCAACCAAATGAAACCACCATCAACGCCAGTAATAATTGACATATAAAACAACTAAAAATCCCAACATGAAAATGAACAATGTGGAACTACAACTTCCATAGAATGATGCCATATCCATATCATTCCATTTCTCATCATTTCCTTCTTCATTCGAGGGTTGAGTTCTATGTGATTCCATGGTGCATTCATTTTCTAATGGGATTCCACAAAGTAATGGATTCCCTTATAACTCTCTTTGGTAAAAGTACCAAATTGTGCTTTTATTTCTGGGAGTCTACCTGATAGATTGTTAAAAAAGACATTGAACACCTCTAACGAGCTTAACTTAATTAGTTCTGACCGTTAAAAGAGAGGTCCAAACTCTCTATATTGGTAAGATTAGAGAATTTCACAGGAGTGGGTCCGGTCAACCTATTGTGAGACAGGTTCAAAGCATGAATTTGGGCCAACATACCTAGTTCTTCTGGAATATTACCGGTGAGTTTGTTACAAGATAGATCCAATCCTGACATTATATCAAGAACATCACCCTTATAGGCCATGGAGAGGGTTTTTGTTGTGAAAAATATTTTGTTTTTTGTTCTAAATGGAACATATGGTTGGAAACCTATGTGTTTATATAGAGCACTGTTATATAGATAAGGTGTCAAAAATACATAGCCTGCACACAAATAGTCATTTTGCATGAAAGTTCGGTAACTTGGATGAGCAATATTTTGTAGGCATCGCGGTATTGAACCCGAGATTAAGTTATTGGAAAGATCAATCAAAGTGGTTTTAGTTAAGTGGCATAGTTTTCTCGGAATAGAACCATGGAAGTTATTTTTTCCCAAAAGAAGAATCCTTAAAGTGGATAGTTCACCAAGAAAATTAGGAATCCTGCCTGACAAGTAATTGTTACGAATTTCTAAAGTCAAGAATTTAGTCAAATTACCAAAAGAGTTAGGTATTGATCCAATAAATTTGTTAGAACCTAAATGAATTGGCCATGTATTTTGAAAACTTAAGGAGAAAGGAATGGGTCCCGAAAAATTATTTTTTAGGAGATCAAGAAACCTGAGTGAAGTAGGTAGCGTGCTAATGTTTGTTACATCATTAGTGTGATAACTCAAAATTCTCAGGTTAGAATCACAACTCGAAAATGAAGAGAATGAGTGTAAGCGAAATCGCGAAACGAGGCTCCAGTTTCAAGATACACTGAATAGAATATAGCAATAGATAAGAGGTCAAATATTTTGAACTCTTTAGGTCTTGATTTTATAACCATTGGAAAGAGCTTGAAAAATCCTGAACGTAGGCGAAAACCATGCGCAAAACGGAGTTCGTATGCTCCCGGAATCGCGAAACGAAGATTTGATCGAAAAATGGACGAAATAACATTGGGGCGCTACGCCCCGGGACATGCAACCAACTGGGGCGATGCGCCCGGAACCCTAAAAATATCTGGTGTCCCTTTATCCGCGCGGTACGCCCCAGACCATCGTTTGGGTTTGGGCGATGCGCCTGGGCCAGAAAACCGAGAAAATTGCTTAAAAAGTCAAGATTGCATCTAGAATCACAATTCTTATCTTATCTTCGACGTTCCAGCACCATCAACGAAAAATCTACTCTTCTAAACACTCAAATCTTTAACTTTAGAGCTTTTGATCACGTAGTTCATGCCCGGGAACGTTTCTGCAAGTCCAGATCATCATTTTACCCGCAGAACTCCGTCAGAATAGGTAACGGTTCATTTTAACCTTCTAGTTTCATCATGAGTGATTAGATCTTGTTTATGAACATAATGAGATAGTTAGGGTTGTTGATTATTGCCTAGATGATGGCTAGGATTGATTATAAACGAAGAAGACGATGTGTTAACGGGTAAATTCTTGTTTTGATCCGTTGTAATGCCCAATTTTCATGAAATCATAACAATGATTAAAATGGTTTAAACCATTTGATCGTGACAATATAAATGATTAGTTTGATTAATCTTTGAAATGCAAAGGTTAAATCCAAGTGTTTCAAACTAATCACAAATATTAACATACTCATTGGAACGACTATCTGATGTTTATGATAACTGTCAAATTAGTATGTTAAACATGGTTATTAAACCTATTCCAATGTCACATTGTGATATTTCATGATAGTGGGATAATCAATAACAAGGATTAATCATTCCTAAGCCATTAATCTATCTAGGAACTGTTTCATCATCATAATCAACAACATTAACTATTTGGTTAATATGAGATTATCCTGATTAATCAAATGTGTCATCAGCCTAGTATTAGGAACGTGAATCAGTATAGGTTCCTACATTATCATACATCGTATGATATGACATTAAAATAAATACTTAAAAATCTAATATCGGTTTGATGACTATCAAGGCAATGTCTTTGACATTGGACGTTCAGAAAGATTTAATCAGTGAGTTAAAACATAAATAACTCATTAAACATAAATAAATGCAGAATCAATCTATCACTAGCAGTTGTGTGACTTTCTACTATTTGTGAGTTATCAGATGAGTTTCGTACAACCCCTTTTCATTTTTAATCTTTTGTAAACATCGGGGTAGCACTGTTGAACTTTTCTAAAAACTATATATGTATCACTGTTATCTGCGTGATTTCATGTGACTGTTGAGAACTTGTGGATTTCATTGGATTTTGCCTGTAGAACAAGAACATTATCACAGTATCAAAAGTCCTCATTCCTGAACTGTATCTAGTGAACCCATGTGGGGCCGAACAGAAAACAATGATAGTACTATTGGCTGACAACCCATTTGCCGGGAGCTTGCAACTCCCCTAGGTGTAAATGTTTGTTATCTGTTTCCAGAACTTCTTAATGTAGTGATAGACATTAAGACAATGAGGCACCAACCCCCCGAATTTGTGTCTTTCAGAATGCGCTTAGTATAGCAATTGAACATTATTGTAAGTGGGTAAAAGAACTAGAACGACCGAAAGGAACTAGATACGGGTCCCATGGTTATCTTGAACTGAACATTTTGAGAACTCGTATTACATATCATATCATATTGTTGAACTTGAACTGTATGATCTCACCAGCTTTGTGCTGGCGTTTTTAAACCTAAAACTTTTGCAGGAGGACAGTGATCACTGAGTAAGGATGCACTTCATACACTGTAATTAAATAAGACAGTTGTGTAATAAACTTATTTTGAACAATGTAATGTTGAATGTAATTACAAAACCCTTTGTAATGTATATATTCTAAGTTAATCTGTGTGCTGTGATATCGGTTCAAGTAAGTCACACCTCATCTCTGAGATCACCACTATGCTTCCGCAACCTTCTCAAGGTAACGTATGACATCATCTCAGGTGACGAGAGGTGGGGGTGTGACAGGGTGGTATCAGAGCCACAGGTTATAGAGAATGAGATTGACTTAGAGACCTAGACTATAACCATAGGCTCGAATAGTGACACAAAGAGCACCGAACATAACAAACGAACAAAACTTGTTTTGAATTAAGCTAGAATAATCAAGTAGTACAAATTACAGTTTTGACTGGCCAGCACAACTGAAATTTGCATCACTTTTACGTTCTAGTAAATTTCAATACAAGCAAAACAATAATAACAGGAAGGACGAATAGTTTTGTTGAGATTGGAAGAGATGTCATATCATGTTTATGTTGAATATAACTATTCAATATTCACTTCATGATATTGATCTGTAAATTTGTCTATATATCAATGAAAAACCACATGAATGCTACATATATAGACAGATTCCATATGTGACTCTGGATGATACGCCGAGTGTCAGCTCAAGTTCGGACTCAGATCTGTCCGAATTATCTTCTGCAGCATCCTTGGTGGTACCTCAGATTTTACACACGCCACCACATCCCCAGATATCTGATAATGATATGTATGGTGATGAACGGGCTAGAAGCCCATCACCTCAGAGAGTCCCGATTATACATGAATTAAAGAAGATAGTATGAGGCAGATTATGGTGTATATAGCGATCTCAGTGCTCATCTCTGAATACCTTATGTGTGAACTATACACAGAACTATAAGAACATTTGTGGGAGAACTTATCTAATAACCGTATGACAACATAAAATACCTAGTGAGGTATTCTGTCATTGTAAAATACCTAGTGAGGTATCTGTCATTGTAAAATACCTAGTGAGGTATTCTGTCCTCGTAAAATATCTAGTGAGGTATTCTATCATCGTAAAATACCTAGTGAGGTATTCTGTCCTTGTAAAATACTTGGTGAGGTATCTCTGTCATCGTAAAATAGCTTGGTGCTGTCTCGAAAAATAGCTCGGTGCTATCTCATAAAATAGCTTGGTGCTATCTCGTAAAATACCTTGTGTGGTATACTAACGTAAAATACCTTGTGTGGTATGCTCATGTAAAATACCATGTGTGGTTCCATTTCAATTATCTGTGTGACGATGAACCAGAATTCTGAGTGAGAACATATCTATTGCCTGTGTGGCAACGTATCATAGAACTGTGCAAACATTTCTGTGTGAGAACAATTCTTGTGTGAGAACATATGTATTGCCTGTGTGGCAACGTATCATAGAACTGTGTGAACATTTTTGTGTGAGAACAATTCTGTGTGAGAACATATCTATTGCCTGTGTGGCAACATATCATAGAACTGTGTGAACATTTCTGTGTGAGAACAATTCTCTGCGAGAACATATCTATTGCCTGTGTGGCAACGTATCATAGAACTGTGCGAACATTTCTGTGTGAGAACAATTATGTGTAAGAAAATATCTATTGCCTGTGTGGCAACGTATCATAGAACTGTGTGAACATTTCTGTGTGAGAAAAATTCTGTGTGAGAACAATTCTGTGTGAGAACATATCTATTGCCTGCGTGAGAACATATATATTGCCTGTGTGGCGACGTATCATAGAACTGTGTGAACATTTCTGTGTGAGAGCAATTCTGTGTGAGAACATATATGTAACGAAATAACAGTACGGGAGCAATACTATATGCGAACATATCCAAACGAGAACATGTTTATCGTTAAAATACAGTACGGGAGAAATATTGTATGCGAACATATCTTAATAAGAACATATCTATCGCTAAAAATATAGTACAGGAGCAATAATGTATGCGAACATATCCAAATGAGAACATATCTATCGCTAAAATATAGTACGGGAGCAATACTATATGCGAACATATCTAAATAAGAACATATCTATCGATAAAAATACAGTATGGGAGCAATATTGTATGCGAACATATCTAAATAAGAACATATTTAAATGAAGACATATCTATTGCCTATACGGAAATGTATCAAAGTACAATACGAGAGCCATACTGTACGAGAACATATCTATTGTTTGTGTGAGAACAAATCTAGTGCATGAACTGAGAACATATCAGAGAACATGTGCGCGAACCTATCCTAGTCCTATACGAACATATCTCTAAAAACATGTGTTACAATGCGATGAGCTGGGTAATACTCTAACATGTTTTTGAAATAACAGGACTGTGTATAACTACGAACATTTGTGTGATTTTTGTGTACTGAGAACATGTCTGAACTCTATCAATGTAATTATACTATATTTTCTTATAATCACATTTCAACATAAAATTCAGTGTAACTGAATATAATTGAATGTATGTGATCGAACGTGTTATATCTTTATGTTCTTGAACTGATCTGAGTCTGTCTGCATGTGAGCAAAATAATGGCTCCTAAACGAAATCGATCAGCTAAGAGAACTAGCAAGAATGTTACTAACCTTGAGCTTAATCAAGTTCCACCAGTAAATGCTGAATCAAATCCAGATCCACAGGTTAATCTGGAAACAAGTAATGTTCCACCAGTGAACCCTGGAGTGAACATTGTTCTACCTGCAGGTGCAAGTGGATCCGAATCAAATGAAGCAATGATAGCACAAATTGTGCTAGAACAGCTATCTGCTTGTGGTATTTTGATGCAACACCAACATCATATCACTGCGGGTTCTGGTGGGGACCACAATCACAATGAACATAATGCTACTGGTGGCAACGTAGGAACTCATAATATCACCGGAAAAAAAACAAAAACAACTGTACCTGATCCACTTCAGCAAGGATGTACATAAAAGTACTTTGCTTTTTGCAATCCTCCTACTTTCACGGGTAAAGGAGCGACTGGACTGTTAAAGTGGATTGAGGAAATCGAAACAAAACTCAAGATCAGTTAGTGTGTGGCAGAGCAAAAGGTGTCTTATGCTGCTTGTTCTCTGAAAGAGTCAGCGCTAACCTGGTGGAATACCCAGGCAAAAACATTGGGCTCAGCTACAGTCGACTTGATGGGCTGGAGTGAATTTAAAACTCTGATTAGATACTGCCCACTCACTGAAATTCAAAAACTTCAGGAGGAATTCTGGAATCATTCTATGATCGGTGTTGACTGTTTAGCTTATACCCATCGTTTTCACGAACTTACTTGTTTACTTCCCAATATGATTCCTACGGAAGCAGATTTGATCGAGAAGTACATTAAGGGTCTGGTTCCCCAGATTCGGGGAATGGTAATGGCAGCTGAACCCACTACTCTTAAACGTACAATTCTGTTGACCACTAAGCTTACCGATGAGGCGGTAAGGAGTGGTACATTGTTCACAAAAACTCAGACAGCTGCGGGGTGTAGTGATGATGATACTTCTAGTGCTGTGAGAGGCACTAAACGAAAGTGGTTTGGCATGAACAAAACAAAGGCTCCGGCTGAGACGAGTCAGGGCAATTCAGTAGTGAAGAACTATGGTGCAAGTGTTTCTGAAAGGAAAGTTTACAGTGGACAGGCGCCCAAATGCATCAGGTTTCCATACCATCACACAGGACCGTGTCCTGTTTGTTGAAATTGTAATCAAGTAGGACACTACACTAAATACTGTCACACCCCCACCTCTCGTCACCTGAGATGATGTCATTCGTCACTCTGAGAAGGTTGCGGAAGCATAGTGGTGATGTCTCAGAGATGAGGTGTGACTTACATGAACCAATATCACAGCACGCAGATTATCTTAAAGTAAATACATTAGCAAAGGTTTCATCATCACAACCAAAATTACAGTTTACAACTAATTTTATTGCACAACTATCTTTTTTAATTACAAATGTATGAAGTGCATCCTCACCGTGTTGTCACCGTTGACCTGCAAAAATGTTTGATTTTGAAATGTCAGCACAAAGCTGGTGAGTTCGACAGTTCAGTTAAAACAATATGATATGATAAGTAATGTTCACAAAAAGTTTAGTTCTACATAACCATGGGACCTGTATCTAGTTCCTTTCCGACAGTTGTTCGTTCACGAACATACTACCCGTCAGTAAATATCTTAATGCCTCATTATCTTAATGTCTATCACTAACATTAAGAAGTGTTTTGGAAACAGGTACCAAACATTCACACAAGGGAAGATGCAATCCTCCCAGCAAATGGTTTGTCAAACAATAGTACTATTAATGATTCCTGTTCGGCCCCACATGGGTTCACTAAATACAGTTCAAGAGATGAGGACTTTTGATACTGTGATAAAGATACTAACGGCAAAATCCCATGAAATCACACAAAAGTCAAATGAAATCACACAGATATCAGTGATGCATAACATATGTTCAGCAATAGTTTGCAGAGTTACCCCAATGTTTATAAAACAATAAAGAGAAAAGGGGTTGTACGAAACTCACCTGATGATATAAGGGTAGCAAAATCTCTCAAAGCTAACAACAAAGAGATGATTCTGCATTTAATTATATTTAATGAATTATTTATGTTATAGTTTACTGATTAGATCTTCCTGAACGTTCAATGTCAAAGACATTGCTTTGAAAGTCATCAAACTAATATTAAGTATTTAATTAGTTAATTTAATATCGTATCATACAATGTATGATAATGTAGGAACCTATACTGATTCAGATTCCTAATATGAAGTTGATGGCATGTTTGATTAATCAGAATAATCTAGGATTAACCAAATAGTTAATGTTGTTGATTATAATGCTAAAACAGTTTCTAGATGATTTAATGGCTTAGGAATGATTAATCCTTTTTATTGATTACCCAAATATCATGAAATATCACAATGTAGTATCATAATAGGAATATTAACCATGTTTAACATACCAATCTGATTGTTATCATAAACATCAGATAATTATTCCAGTGAGTATGTTAATGATTATGATTAGTTTGAAACACTTGGATTTAACCTTTGTATTTCAAAGATTAATCAAACTAATCACCTACATTGTTACAATCAAATGGTTTAAACCATTATAATCATAGTTATGATTTCATGAAAATCGGGCATTACAACGGATCAAAACAAGAATTTAACCGTTAAAACTTCGTGTTCTTCATTTATAATCAATCCTAGCCATCATCTAGGCAATAATCAACAATCCTAACTATCTCATTACGTTCAAAATCAAGATCTAATCAATCCATATCAAACCAGAAAGTTTAAGCGGATCATTACCTGATTTGACGGATTCCTGTGGTTAGAACGACGATCAGAACTTGAAAACACGATCCGTGGTGCGATTTATGGATTCAAATGGATTTAATATGAAGATTTGAGGTGTAGATATGTGTTTTTTTCGCCTGGGATCAAGAACAGATCGAAATGAAGGTTTTTGAGGCTTCCCATGCGATCTGATCGCTTTAAATAATTTTTAACCGACTTAGTAGGCCAGGCGTACTGCCCGAGCCAGACGCCGGGCTGGGGCGTACCGCCAGGAGAGAAAAGGGTGGCCCACGCTTGCCTGGTGTCCGGGCGTACCGCCCAGACCCACAGTTTGGTCCGGGGCGTACCGCCCATGGCAAATTCGTCCAATTTTTGATTTTAAATTTCGTTTCGCGATTCCGGACAATCCGTAACTCCGTTTCGCGCACGGTTTTCACCCACGTTCATCATTTTTCACATACTATCAATCTCTAATAACAAAAGTTGCTAAATCCTCGTGGATTTCAAGCACGACCAAATGTGCTCACGTCATTAATGTCGAATTTTCGTACGCAGCTGTCACAGTCTCCTCCTGTTAGAGACATTTCGTCCCGAAATTTAGTGAAGACTTACATTATGACAATCATTTATGAGAATAGATGTGGGTGCTTTGCTTTCATTTGATCTTCACGTTCCCATGTATATTCGGGTCCTCGCTGCGAGTTCCATCGCACTTTAACAATTGGTATGCGGCTACGTTTTAGCACTTTCATTTCCCGATCCATTACCTCTACTGGTTCTTCACTGAATTGAAGTTTTTCATCAATATGAACCTCTTCGAGAGGTACGATCAACAATTCATCAGTTAAGCATTTCTTCAGATTAGATACATGAAAGACATCATGAATGTTACCGAGTTCAAGAGGTAATTCAAGTCTGTAGGCTACTGGTCCAATTTGTTCAAGAATTTTAAATGGCCCTACAAATCTTGGAAAAAGTTTACCTAGCTTCCCGAATCTGAAAATGCCTTTCCAAGGTGACACTTTCAACATTACCCGATCACCTACTTGAAATTCGAGTGGTCTACGGCGATTATCAGCATAACTCTTTTGACGATCGCGAGCAGCTTTAATTCGTTCTTGAATGAGTGCGATCTTATCAGTTGTTTCTTGAATGAATTCTGGGCCTATGATTTGACTTTCACCTACCTCTGACCACCTGATAGGTGATCTACACTTGCGTCCATAAAGTGCTTCGAATGGAGCGCATTGAATACTGGTATGGTAGCTGTTATTGTATGAAAATTCAACAAGTGGAAGATGAATATCCCAGCTACCTCTAAAATCAATCACACAGCTTCTGAGCATGTATTCAAGAGTTTGATTCGTTCGTTCAGTCTGCCCGTCAGTTTGTGGATGATAAGCTGTGCTCATATTGATTTGCGTGCCCAGAGCATTCTGTAGAGTTTGCCAAAATCGTGACATAAATCGACTATCTCTGTCAGAAATGATAGAGATCGGTACTCCGTGTCGAGATACCATCTCATTAACATAGAGTTTAGCGAGTCGATCCATAGAAAAATCCTCTCGGATGGGTAAGAAATGCGCAGATTTCGTAAGGAGATCAACGATAACCCATATAGAGTCATGATTACGTGATGTTCAGGGTAGTTTAGTAATGAAATCCATAGAGATCTAATCCCATTTCCACATGGGAATCTCCGGTTGTTGTAATAACCCAGAAGGTCATTGATGTTCAGCCTTAACTTTGAGACATGTTAAACATCGATCCACGTATTCAGCTATGTGTTTCTTCATTCCAGGCCACCAGTAAAAATCCTTGAGATCTTTATACATTTTATCAGCACCCGGATGAATAGAATACCTGGATTTATGCGCCTCATCCAAGACAATTGTTCTAGAGTTACCGAATAGAGGAACCCACATTCGGTCTTTGAATACAATAATCCATCATTTTTGATATCGAGTTTCTTGTCTAATCCCCTCAGTTCCTCAGCAGAATAATTCGTTACTTGTAAAGCTTGTTGCTGAGCATCTTTGATTTGAGGAATTAAACTGGTTTGAATAGTCATACCTAACGCTTTTACACGTAACGGCTTGACTCTTTCCTTACGACTTAAAGCATCGGCTACGACGTTCGCTTTGCCTGGGTGATAACGAATTTCACATTCGTAGTCATTTAACAATTCAACCCAACGCCTTTGTCGCATATTCAGCATTTTCTGATCTAAAATGTGTTGAAGACTTTTGTGATCAGTGTATATCGTACACTTGGTTCCGTATAAATAATGTCTCCAAATCTTGAGTGCAAATACCACTGCACCAAGTTCTAGATCATGAGTGGTATAGTTCTTCTCGTGTACTTTCAACTGCCAAGAAGCGTAAGCAATTACCTTATCGTTCTGCATTAAAACACACCCAAGACCTTGACGTGACGCATCACAATACACTGTGAAGTTATCAGTACCTTCCGGTAGTGCCAATATAGGTGCGTTGCATAGTTTGTGTTTCAACAGTTGGAACGCCTCCTCCTGTTGAGAATCCCATATAAACGGTTGATTTTTCTGGGTCAATGTAGTAAGTGGCAAGGCTATAAAAGTTCTTGATGAATCGGCGATAATAACCTGCCAACCCCAAAAATTGACGGATTTCAGTCGGGGTTCTTGGTGTCTCCCATTGTTTCACAGCCTGAATCTTACTGGGATCCACTTGAATACCGTTTTGATTTACTACATGTCCAAGAAATTGCACTTCTCGTAACCAGAATTCACACTTGGAGAACTTGGCATATAATTTCTCATGTGCCAACAGTTCTAAGATTAGTTTCAAGTGTTGAGCATGTTCTTGTTGATTTCTAGAATAAATGAGAATATCATCAATAAACACAATCACAAACTTATCCAGATGCGGTCTACATACTCGATTCATCAGATCCATGAAAACTGCTGGTGCATTTGTTACGCCAAACGACATTACTAGAAATTCATAATGCCCGTACCGAGTTCGGAAAGCAGTTTTAGGAACATCATCTTCATGCACTCGTAATTGATGATATCCGGATCTTAAATCGATTTTTGAGAAATAGGTAGCGCCTTGAAGTTGATCAAACAGATCATCTATACGTGGTAATGGATAACGGTTTTTGATTGTTAATTTATTGAGCTCCCTGTAGTCAATACACATCCTGAATGATCCATCCTTCTTTTTCACAAAAAGAATAGGTGCTCCCCAAGGTGAGAAACTAGGTATTATAAAACCTTTGTCTAACAGTTCTTGTAATTGACCTGAAAGTTCTTGCATTTCTGATGGCGCAAGCCGATACGGGGCTTTAGCAACAGGTGCGGCGCCTGGAATCAAGTCAATATGAAATTCAACCTGTCTCACTGGGGTAATCCTGATATATCTTCAGGAAAAACTTCAGGAAAATCCTTGACCACTGGAATATTCTCGATCCATTTTTGTGAAGAACTGCTATTGATCACATATGCTAGAAAGGCCGGACAACCTTTCCGTAAACATTTCTGAGTTTGCATCGAAGAAATGATACCCAGTTTTCTGCCAGCTCGTTCACCTTGAACTAAGAGTGCATTACCTTCAGATAAGGGAATACGAATCACCTTATTCTGACATATGACTTCAGCTTGGTTAACCGAAAGCCAGTCCATACCGACTACCACATCAAAGCTCCCAAGCTCAATAGGAAGAAAATCGATATCGAAAAGATGATCATTTAGATTCAAGGAACATCCTTGAATAACACCGTTGGTTTTAATCATCTTGCCATTAGCAAGTTCAATAACATAGGGAGTTTCTAAATCTACCACAGGCAATGAAAGTAATGATGCAAATTCAGGAGAGATAAAGCTCTTATCTGCTCCCGTATCAAAAAGAACTGCGTAAAGATTATTGAGTAAAAACGTACCAGTGACGATGTTTGCATCATTCCTTGCCTCGGTTGCACCAATTTGAAAAGCTCTTCCCCTAGCTTCATATGCCGGATTGGTGTTATTATTGTTTGGGCAGTTTTTAATCAAGTGATCAGGACTCCCGCACTTGTAACATGACCGGTTCATTGGAGCGGTTTGTCGAGGTGCTTGATTCGGTTGACGAGTAGGGAAGTTGCAATACTTGGTGTAGTGCCCAACCCTATTACAGTTGGCACAAGTGGGACACGGTCCACAATGATGAAATGAACACCGAGTACATTTAGGTGCCTGCCTAGTGTAACCTTTCCTCTCAGAAACCACTGCACCGTAATTTCTCCCGACTGGGTTGCTAGTTTCAGCCGGAACCTTGGCCTTGGTTTTTCCAAACCACTTTCGTTTGGTACCTTTAGAAACGTTCGAGGTACCAACATCACTACGGCCCGCGGCCATCTGAGTTTTTGTTGACAACATACCACTCCTTACCGCCTCATCGGTAAGCATAGTGGTCAGAAGAATTGCACGCTTAAGAGTCGTTGGTTCGGCTGCAGTTACCATTCTCCGAATCTGGGGAACTTGTCCCTTAATATACTTCTCGATCAACGCTGATTCTGTAGGAAACATGTCGGGAAGTAAACAAGTGAGTTCATGAAAACGATGGGTATACGCTAAACAATCAGCCCCAATCATCGAGTGGTTCCAGAATTCCTCCTGGAGCTTTTGGATTTCAGTGAGTCGGCAGTACTCTGATCTAACCAGAGTTTTAAATTCATTCCAGCCCATCAAATCGATTGTAGCTGATCCCAACGTTTTTACCTGGGCATTCCACCAGGTCAAAGCTGATTCCTTGAAAGAACAGGCAGCATAAGACACTTTATGCTCCTCTAAACACTGGCTGATTTTCAATTTTTTTTCCATTTCTTCGATCCACCTCAATAATCCAGCCACTCCTTCCTTGCCAGTAAAGGTAGGAGGGTTACAGGAACCAAAATACTTATATGTACATCCCTTTCTTGGTGGATCAGGAGTAGTTGTAGTTGTACCAGTGTTATGATGAGTTTCCGCATTGCCACCAGTAACAGTATGTTCGTTGATATTATGGCCTCCACCCGAACCCGTAGTAACATGAGGTTGGTGTTGTACCAAAACACCGCAAGCAGTTAACTGTTCCCGCACGATTCGCGCTATCATTGCCTCATTCGTTTCAGATCCACTTGCATATGCAGGTGGAGCAGTGTTCACTCCCGGGTTCAAAGGTGGAACAGTATTCGTTTCCAGATTAACCTGTGGATCTGGATTTGATTCAGTATTTACTGGTGGAACTTGATTCATCTTCGAGTTAATAATGTTCTTGATAGACCTCTGAGCAGGTCGACCTCGTTTGGGAGCCATTATTCTGCTAACATGCAGACAAACTCAGGTAAGTTTAAGAACATTAAAGATATAACCCGTTACATCACATAAATTCAATCACATTCAGTTACACTGAAAGTTTATATTGAAATGTGATTATAAGAAATACAATATAACTACATGAGTTTAGTCCAGACATGTTTTCGATACACACAGATCATACAGATATTTGTAGTTATACTCAGTCCTGTTAATTCTAAAACATGTTAAAATATTTTACAACTCACATTACTGTAACTTAGATATGTTATTAACCATGTTTTCGATATACAATCACGCAGGACCTTGAAATGTTGCCACACAGGACTTTGAAATGCTATCACACAAACAATTGATATGTTGTCACACAGACAATTAAAACGTTGTCACACAGACAATTGATATGATGCCACAAGGGACTTTGATATGTTGCCACAAGGGACTTTGATATGTTCGTCACATATGAATGTTCTCACAATTCTTTTTCGTTATTTAGTAATTGATCATATAAGTTTGATAATAACACACAAGTCATACACAACACACCCATCATTCATTACACAGATAAATACATAACACAACCAGTTTATTAGCATTACCATAGTTTTATACATAGAAAGTTTTGATACAACCCAAAAGTTATGATACCCAAAACCAACAGCATCATACCCTACCTGTCACAAACTCGGGATCTGTATACACCAAAATGTCCCGTACTCACAACTACTGATCAACCTATGTCACATAATATGTACAATAAGATCACAACTGCTCAGCCCCACGGTCACCCCTCACCGCATGAAATACCATAACCCATCCAACACCATAGCTATAATGACCAACACTATAGCCACACATAGTAGCCTAGCCTCTAGGCTCATCATCTCGAACGCTCCCATCACCACTCCTCTCATCACCATCACTCGCTGCCAAAATGCAGCTATCATCACATGAATCACTGTCCTCCTCATCCTCTCCTTGATCATCGCCCACCAAGCTCGAGTGCCCGCATCCGGTGCATTCACCTGCTCCATCAACATCAGATGAGAGGTGAGTATCTCCAACACAGTAGTACGTGTGTCCTCCCCAGTAACACGAGACTCCTGTAACTCTAGTCGAGTACCCTGAAGATCTAAAGTCACCTGACGAAGCTGTGCCCTAAACTCCGCCTGCTGTGAGGACTCTCCTACCTCATGTATGGCGGCAGGCTCATCTCTAGGAGCCAACTGGCGTCTGGGAGGAAGACCCGTGGTTTTGCGAGCCTGTCCTCGCATCCGTCTGAGTCCATCCCATGCTGGAGCTCTCGGTGGAGATGGCATAGGTGCTGGTACAGGTGCTGGTGCTGGTGCTGGTGGTGTCTGTGGTACAGGTGTATCAGCCTGAGAAGCAGCTGCAGATGGCTCCGATGGATCGGAGTCAGACCCTGAACTCGAACTAGGAGTATCATCTAGTATCACATAAGGAAATCGCTGATAGATGTATCTTTCCCCTTGAACTGCCATTGCTGTATAAACAGAATTCTTAGATCAGTACCATGAAATAAATATTGAATAAAATATTCAACGTAAATATGATATGACATGTCCTCCTATCTTAAGGCAACTATTCGTTCTTTTAGTTATTAATGTTCTGCTTGAATTAAATCAAACTAGAATGCACGCGTGTTGCGGATTTCAGTTATGCTGGCCACTCATAACTGAGATCCGTACCAAATGATTATCCTAGCTTAATTCAAAACAAGTTTTGTTCATTAGACATGTTCGGTGCTCTCTGTGTCACTATACGAGCCTATGGTTATAGTCTAGGTCTCTAAGTCCACCTAAATTCTATAACATGTGGCTCTGATACCACCCTGTCACACCCCCACCTCTCGTCACCTGAGATGATGTCATTCGTCACTCTGAGAAGGTTGCGGAAGCATAGTGGTGATGTCTCATAGATGAGGTGTGACTTACTTGAACCAATATCACAGCACACAAATTATCTTAAAGTAAATACATTAGCAAAGGTTTCGTCATCACAACCAAAATTACAGTTTACAACTAATTTTATTGCACAACTATCTTATTTAATTACAAATGTATGAAGTGCATCCTCACCGTGTTGTCACCGTTGACCTGCAAAAATGTTTGATTTTGAAACGTCAGCACAAAGCTGGTGAGTTCGACAGTTCAGTTAAAACAATATGATATGATAAGTAATGTTCACAAAAAGTTCAGTTCTAGATAACCATGGGACCTGTATCTAGTTCCTTTCCGACAGTTGTTCGTTCACGAAGATACTACCCATCGGTAAATATCTTAATGCCTCATTATCTTAATGTCTATCACTAACATTAAGAAGTGTTTTGGAAACAGGTACCAAACATTCACACAAAGGGAGATGCAATCCTCCCAGCAAATGGTTTGTCAGACAATAGTACTATTAATGATTCCTGTTCGGCCCCACATGGGTTCACTAGATACAGTTCAAGAGATGAGGACTTTTGATACTGTGATAAATATACTAACGGCAAAATCCCATGAAATCACACAAAAGTCATATGAAATCACACAGATATCAGTGATGCATATCATATGTTCAGCAATAGTTTGCAGAGTTACCCCAATGTTTATAAAACAATAAAGAGAAAAGGGGTTGTACGAAACTCACCTGATGATATAAGGGTAGCAAAATCTCTCAAAGCTAACAACAAAGAGATGATTCTACATTTAATTATATTTAATGAATTATTTATGTTATAGTTTACTGATTAGATCTTCCTGAACGTTCAATGTCAAAGACATTGTTTTGAAAGTCATCAAACTAATATTAAGTATTTAATTAGTTAATTTAATATCGTATCATACAATGTATGATAATGTAGGAACCTATACTGATTCAGATTCCTAATATGAAGTTGATGACATGTTTGATTAATCAGAATAATCTAGGATTAACCAAATAGTTAGTGTTGTTGATTATAATGCTAAAACAGTTTCTAGATGATTTAATGGCTTAGGAAAGATTAATCCTTTTTATTGATTACCCAAATATCATGAAATATCACAATGTAGTATCATAATAGGAATATTAACCATGTTTAACATGCCAATCTGATTGTTATCATAAACATCAGATAATTATTCCAATGAGTATGTTAATGATTATGATTAGTTTGAAACACTTGGATTTAACCTTTGTATTTCAAAGATTAATCAAACTAATCACCTACATTGTTACAATCAAATGGTTTAAACCATTATAATCATAGTTATGATTTCATGAAAATCGGGCATTACAACGGATCAAAACAAAAATTTAACCGTTAAAACTTCGTGTTCTTCATTTATAATCAATCCTAGCCATCATCTAGGCAATAATCAACAATCTTAACTATCTCATTACGTTCAAAATCAAGATCTAATCAATCCATATCAAACCAGAAAGTTTAAGCGGATCATTACCTGATTTGACGGATTCCTGTGGTTAGAACGACGATCAGAACTTGAAAACACGATCCGTGGTGCGATTTATGGCTTTAAATTGATTTAATATGAAGATTTGAGGTGTAGATATGTGTTTTTTTCGCCTGGGATCAAGAACAGATCGAAATGAAGGTTTTTGAGGCTTCCCATGCGATCTGATCGATTTAAATAATTTTTAATCGACTTAGTATGCCAGGCGTACCGCCCCGAGCCAGACGCCGGGCTGGGGCGTACCGCCTGGAGAGAAAAGGGTGGCCCACGCTTGCCTGGTGTCCAGGCGTACCGCCCCGACCCACAGTTTGGTCCGGGGCGTACCGCCCAGGGCAAATTCGTCCAATTTTTGATTTTAAACTTCGTTTCGCGATTCCGGACAATCCGTAACTCCGTTTCACGCACGGTTTTCGCCCACGTTCATCATTTTTTACATACTATCAATCTCTAATAACCAAAGTTGCTAAATCCTCGTGGATTTCAAGCACGACCAAATGTGCTCACGTCATTAATGCCGAATTTTCATACGCAGCTGTCACAAATACTGTAACTTTCCTGCTCAAACATCAAACCAAGAACCTCGACAAACCACTCAAACAAACCGGTCATGCTTTAAGTGTGGAAGTCCTGACCATTTGATGAGAAACTGTCCGAACAATGACAACATCAATCCGGGAAATGAAGCTAGGGAAAGAGCTTTTCAGATTGGTGCAATCGAGGCAAGGCATGATGTGAATATTGTCACTGGTACGTTTCTTCTCAATAATCTTTATGCATCAGTTCTATTTGATACGGGGGCAGATAAGATTTTTATCTCTCCTGAATTTGCATCATTACTTTCATTGCCTGTGGTAGAACTAGAAACTCCCTCTGTCATTGAACTTGTTAATGGCAAGTTAATCAAAATTAACAGTGTTATTCAAGGATGTTCCTTGAATCCGAATGATCATCTTTTCAATATTGATTTACTACCTATTGAGCTTGGGAGTTTTGATGTCGTTGTCGGCACGGACTGGCTTTCTGTTAATCAAGCTGAAGTAATATGTCAGAATAAGGTGATCCATATCCCATTACCTAACAGTAACACACTGATAGTTCTAGGAGAACGAGCTGGAAGGAAACTTGGTATCATATCTTGTATGCAAACTCAGAAATGCTTACGGAAAGGGTGTTCGGTCTTTCTAGCACATGTGATCGAGAGCAGTTCTTTACAAAAACGTATCGAAAATATTCCAGTAGTCAAGGAATTTCCAGAAGTTTTTCCTGACAATATATCAGGATTACCCCCGTGAGACAAGTTGAATTTCACATTGACTTGATTCTAGGAGCGGCACCTGTAGCTAAAGGTCCTTATCATTTAGCACCCTCGGAGATGCAAGAGCGTTCAGGTCAACTGCAAGAACTGCTAGACAAGGGTTTTATTAGACCTAGTTTCTCACCCTGGGGGAGCACCAGTCCTCTTTGTGAAAAAGAAGGATGGTTCATTCAGGATATGCATTGACTACAGGAAGCTCAATAAACTGACAATCAAAAACCGTTATCCATTACCACGTATAGACGATTTGCTTGATAAACTCCAAGGCACTACTTATTTTTCTTGAAAATCGATTTAAGATCCGGATATCATCAGTTACGAGTGCATGATGATGATGTTCCTAAAACTGCTTTCAGAACTCGATACGAATATTACGAATTTTTAGTAATGCCGTTTGGCTTAACGAACGCACTTGCAGTTTTCATGGATATGATGAATCAAGTATGTAGGCCTTATTTGGATAAGGTTGTGATTGTGTTTATTGATGATATTCTTATTTATTCTCTAAGCTAACAAGAACATGCTCAACACTTGAAACTGATCTTAGAACTTTTGGCACGTGAAAAATTATATGCCAAGTTCTCCAAGTGTGAGTTTTGGTTACGAGAAGTTCAATTTCTTTGGCACATAGTAAACGAGAACGGTATTCAAGTGGATCCCGGTAAGATCAAGGATGTAGAACAATGGGAAACACCACGAACCCCAACTGAAATACGTCAATTCTTAGGTCTGGCAGGTTATTATCGTCGATTCATCAAGAACTTTTTAAAGATAGCCTGACCAACAACTACATTGACACAGAAAATCAACCACTTATATGAGGTTCTCAACAGGAGGAGGCATTCCAAATGTGGAAACACAAACCCTGCAACGCACCTATTTTGACCTTATCGGAAGGTACAGATAATTTCACAGTGTACTGTGATGCTTCTCGTCAAGGTCTTGGGTGTGTTTGAATGCAAAACGAAAAAGTGATTGTGTATGCTTCTCGACAACTGAAGGTACATGAGAAAAACTATACCACTCATGATCTAGAACTTGGTGCAGTGGTGTTTGCACTCAAGATTTGGAGACATTATCTATACGGAACAAAGTGTATCATATACACTAATCACAAAAGTCTTCAACACATACTAGATCAAAAAATGTTTAACATGCGACAAAGGCGGTTGGTAGAACTGTTAAACGACTATGACTGTGAAATTCGTTATCATCCGGGTAAAGCGAATGTCGTAGCCGATGCCTTAAGTCGCAAGGAACGAGTCAAACCTTTACAAGTGAAAGCGTTAGGTATGACTATTCAAATCAGTCTAATTCCTCAAATCAAATAAGCTCAGCAAAAAGCTCTACAAACAACGAACTATCCGGCTGAGGAATTTAGAGTATTAGACCAGCAACTTGAAACCAAAGCTGATGGTTTAGGAGAAGTGAAAGTACTGAAACGCAATCGCATACCTATTGTTAAAATTCGATTGAATTCACAACGTGGACCTGAGAATACGTGGGAACGGGAAGATCGAATAAAAACAACATACCCAAACCTATTCTCATGATCAATTGTTATCAAGTAAGTCTTCACTAAATTTCGGGACGAAATTTTTCTAACAGGGGAAGACTGTGATAACTCAAAATTCTCAGGCTAGAATCATAACTCGAAAATGAAGAGAATGAGTGTAAGCGAAATCGCGAAACGAGGCTCCGATTTCAAGATACACTGAATCGAATATAGCAATAGATAAGAGGTCAAATATTTTGAACTCTTTAGGTCTTGATATTATAACCATTGGAAAGAGCTCGAAAAATCGTGAACGTAGGCGAAAACCGTGCGCTAAACGGAGTTCGTATGCTCCCGGAATCGCGAAACGAAGATTTGATCGAAAAATGGACGAAATAACATTGGGGCGCTACGCCTGGGCCACGCAACCAACTGGGGCGATGCGCCCGGAACCCTAAAAATATCTGGTGTCCCTTTATCCGCGCGGTACGCCCCAGACCATCGTTTGGGTTGGGGCGATGCGCCTGGGCCAGAAAACCGAGAAAATCGCTTAAAATGTCAAGATTGCATCTAGAATCACAATTCTTATCTTATCTTCGACGTTCCAGCACCATCAACGAAAAATCTACTCTTCTAAACACTCAAATCTTCAATTTTAGAGCTTTTGATCACGTAGATCGCGCCCGGGAACGTTTCTGCAAGTCCAGATCATCATTTTACCCGCATAACTCCGTCAGAATAGATAACGGTTCATTTTAACCTTCTAGTTTCATAAAGAGTAATTAGATCTTGTTTTTGAACGTAATGAGATAGTTAGGGTTGTTGATTATTGCCTAGATGATGGCTAGGATTGATTATAAACGAAGAACACGATGTGTTAACGGGTAAATCCTTGTTTTGATCCATTGTAATGCCCAATTTTCATGAAATCATAACAATGATTAATATGGTTTAAACCATTTGATCATGACAATATAAATGATTAGTTTGATTAATCTTTGAAATACAAAGGTTAAATCCAAGTGTTTCAAACTAATCACAAACATTAACATACTCATTGGAACGACTATCTGATGTTTATGATAACAGTCAGATTAGTATGTTAAACATGGTTATTAAACCTATTCCAATGTCACATTGTGATATTTCATGATAGTGGGATAAGCAATAACACGGATTAATCATTCCTAAGCCTTTAATCTATCTAGGAACTGTTTCATCATCATAATCAACAACATTAACTATTTGGTTAATCTGAGATTATCCCGATTAATCAAGTGTGTCATCAGCCTAGTATTAGGAACCTGAATCAGTATAGGTTCCTACATTATCATACATCGTATGATATGACATTAAAATAAACACTTAAAAATCTAATATCGGTTTGATGTCTATCAAGGCAATGTCTTTGATATTGGACGTTCAGAAAGATTTAATCAGTAAGTTAAAACATAAATAACTCATTAAACATAAATAAATGCAGAATCACTCTATCACTAGCAGTTGTGTGACTTTCTGCTATTTGTGAGTTATCAGGTGAGTTTCGTACAACCCTTTTTCATGTTTAATCTTTTGTAAACATCGGGGTAGCACTGTTGAACTTTTCTAAAAACTATATGATATGTATCACTGTTATCTGTGTGATTTTATGTGATTGTTGAGAACTTGTGGATTTCATGGGATTTTTCCGATAGAACAAGAACACTATCACAGTATCAAAAGTCCTCATTCCTGAACTGTATCTAGTGAACCCATGTGGGGCCAAACAGAAAACAATGATAGTACTGTCGGCTGACAACCCATTTGTCGGGAGCTTGCAACTCCCCTAGGTGTAAATGTTTGTTATCTGTTTCCAGAACTTCTTAATGTAGTGATAGACATTAAGACAATGAGGCACCAAGATATGTACCGACGGGTAGTATCTTTATAGAACAAGAACAAGAGCGTCCGAAAGGAACTATATACGGGTCCCATGGTTATCTTGAACTGAACATTTTGAGAACTCGTATTACATATCATATCATATTGTTGAACTTGAACTGTATGATCTCACCAGCTTTGTGCTGACGTCTTTAAACCTAAAACTTTTGCAGGAGGACAGTGATCACCGAGTAAGGATGCACTTCATACACTGTAATTAAATAAGATAGTTGTGTAATAAACTTATTTTGAACAATGTAATATTAAATGTAATTACGAAACCCTTTGTAATGTATATATTCTAAGTTAATCATTGTGCTATGATATCGGTTCAAGTAAGTCACACCTCATCTCTGAGACATCACCACTATGCTTCCGCAACCTTCTCACGGTAACGTATGACATCATCTCAGGTGATGAGAGGTGGGGGTGTGACAATTAGATATCATGCCAGTAAAAAAGTTATTGATGATATTTAAAATTCTTAAATTATAAGTAGCACTCATATTTTCCATTTTACCCGAGAAATGATTATTGTCTAAGTGAAGACTTGATAAGTAACTCAAGTTGACCTTTTGTGAAAGTACCTCACCATGCAAACTGTTATTTGATAGTATTAATGTTGTCAAGTCAGAGAGGTTCTAGAGCAATCCAATTGGTACTTCTCCAGAAAACCTATTATTAGATAAATCAAGTTCCGCTAACACACTCAAATCACCAATTGAAGATCGGATATCACCGTCTATGGAATTCATTAACAAATTTAAATGCGATAAATAAGGAAGTGACTCTGGTATATTGTTGGCAACATGAACAATCATGTGATTTCCAGAAACATCCAACCTCTTTAACTTGCGAGGTTTCCTTTGGAATGAGGTAGAAAGTATACCACCAAATGAATTGTCACCTAAAATCAAAAATTGTAGCATTGTGTTATTTTTAATAAACCAATCTGCAAACTGTCCTTCCAAGGAGTTGTGTGACATGTCAAGTTCCCATAACTTGTGCTGGTGAAGTAGAAAACTCGGAATAACACTTCGTTTATGCATGTTTAAATTGCATCTTGATAGTATAACAACTTTTAATTGGAGCATGCAAGTCCAACCAACAGGATCTTCTGTTTCCACCTCAAACTTGTCATTATCACTCAAGAAAGCAACAAACTCAAACTTTGTGTGATTAGAGAACCAACTCAATGAGAACGAACCTTCAAATTTGTTATGGCCGAAATCAACGTATTCGAGAGAAGTGAGATTAGTAATCAGAGACGACAAAAGTACTCCTGTGAGTTGATTTGAAGAAATATCAAACAACTTAAGAGATGATAGCCTGTTTAAGCATTTGGGTAGCATTCCATCAAACATGTTGGAACTAAGATCCAGCTCATGAAAGTTTTTTAACTCACAAAACTCTGTCAAAAGAGAAAAGTATATATGGTTCACAATTTATGTATTTAAGGTCCGTTTGGGATTACTTATTTAACTTCTAAATGACTTTTTGTCAAAAGTATTTATTAACTTGTGACTTTGTAAATAAAGTTTTTAAAAAGTGTTTGGATTAGCCTTTGATATATGAAAATTCACTAAGTTAGTAAGTTAAAAAAGTTATCATTATTTTAACTTCCATTAAAAAGTAAAAAAAAAACTTCTAAAAGCTAAAAATTTTAGCTTTTTGAAAACAACTTTTTATCATTACCCAAAATGTTCAAATAAAAAGTCCTTTTGACATTAGAAACGTATTTTAAGTTATTAATTTATTCAAAATGCCAATAAATTAATAAGTTAATTTTAAATGAAATCCCAAACAAGGTCTTAATTCAACAATTTAATTTGGTTTAGAGAACCTACTATCATTCATTAGTGAACCATTAAGCTCATTGTGAGCAAATGAGATAGCTTTAATAGAAGATAGTGAATTTATTATTGATGGAATGCTTCCAATAAAATTGTTGTAACTCAAATCTAAGATCTCGAGAAGATGGAAAGATGCTAAAGCTATACGAAAGACAAAAAAAAAAAAAAGAAGCATAACATTAGTTAACAAAAAGAAAAAAAAAATTGTTATGAGCCACATAATATGGTTGGAAATTTGATGGATTTTATAAACTCTTATACAAAAGTCAAATAAAATCTTTAAATAAACTCTAAGATGAAAAATAGCTCTAACATTGAAATGAAAATAAAAAGAATATATCAATTTATTAGAAAGCTTAAAACGTAAACATAAAAAAACAGCTAAAACATTAACGCCGACAAGCGCAACAACTAACTAATAACGTGATGCAAATTAGACACTTCTGTATTAGATAAAAAATAATAATAATTAAATTTATTAGAAAGATGAGAAAAAAAAAAGCTTTAAGTTGAATAAAATTTGTTTGAGCATCATCTGCGGGTTACATGACTAATTTTAAGGAACCATATATGATAAACCTATATTTTTTAATTGTGAACGTAGTTGTGGTATATTTTTGTTTTACCACAAAATAGAAATAAATGTCACCCAATAAAAACTAAATTAAAGGAATGAAAATGATACACCTGTTTCATATATTTAAATTTAATACAATTTGTTTGAGCATCATTTATCCATTTTAAAACATACATAAACCTAAGAAAACAAGGCCAAAATATCAATATTTAATTTGTTCACGAGAGTGTAAAGTGAACTTCACATCTTAAAAAACCATTATATATGCATGATGTAAGCTACAGTTACAATCAATTTGTTTTTATCGTAAAACAAGGTGTAATACATATTGAACATCCAAATAAGAACAATAAAATGATAAACACACCTCATTAATTTTATCATCTGTTTTAATTTGACCACCAAAATAATTGGCCAACATTGATTAAGAATACATATAAGGTGTGTACAACTCTAATAGGAATTTGAGATTTTACATATGATTAAAACTAGTGTTAAAAGGAGAGATGACCAAAAGAGAGAGGTTTTTTATATTTTTTTCAATCAACTCATTTTAGTTTTTTCTATTTTTATAACCGATTATAATAGTTGTATTTTATTTTTTTCAAACAATGCTAAATACAACAAAAAAATGTCTAATAAACTGCAAAATCAATAGTAGAATAAAAACAGTGAACACATAATAAACTTGACGGTCGCAACATCAAATACAAACTAAAATAAAAATGTTAAAAACGTCAAGTTGAAAAGAAATCAAAATTAATTACTAGTCGAGTTGTTTTGATATTTCTCTTTAATTTTGTAATTGATATTCATATCGCTTCAAATCAACTTTATTTTAGTTTGTATTTAGTATTGTGTCCGTCAAGTTGTTTATCTGTTTAGGTTTTTTACTTCTACTTTCGTTTTTAAAGTTTCTTAGACACTTTTTTTTTATATTTTTATTTAACATGATTTGAAAAAATAAAATTAAAAAGTGGTTGTAATAAGTTATAAAAATAGAAAAACTAAAGTGGGTTGATTTTAAAAAAAATAGAAAAATGATAATATATTGATGAATTAAAAAAATTATAATAACTTAGTTAAAAATATATAAATAAATAAAAAAACACTTATTTTGATAAATATTTTTTAAATCCCCGTTTTAGTAAAATAAAATTTCTAACAACACCCTCTACAGAAAAAACTCTGACAAACAGATATAATTAGACACGTGTGCGAAGCACTTGCCACGTTGTTTTGTCTCTCACCCTACATTCATTCATTCTTCAACATATAAATCCATAAACCGCCACCCCTTTGCCCTGTTGTAAAGATTAATAAAGGCTAATGCTCACCAAACCTCCTATCTTTTTGTAGTACAAAGGCCTCAAAGAATAACAGCCTTCGAAAAGAAAGGTTACTCTTCGGAAGCAACACTGCTTCCGAAGGATAACTTATTCCATTCAAAGGCTGTACAAGATAAAGGCTTCGGAAGATCAACACTTAAAGGTATTTCAGAAGCTTTCTATCATCAAGTGCTTCCTAAGACTCTTCTCAGCAGCTTCCTCAACAGACAAAGACTTCCGAAGAGATTCCTTCTTTAAAGACTGTAGCTGAACACTCTCAAAGTACAAAAGGTACTGACACAAGACATGCTGGTCTGATGACAGATAGAGACAACATGTAATGAGTCAGATAAGCTACCTTACTTCTCCCATGCTGCATTAAATACAAAAGATTATCTGAAGCCTTGAAGATCATCTACATTAAATGTCTTTTGTATTTAGTAGTCTTTGTTAAAGTCAATATCTATTAGTATCATGATTATGACTGAGTGTCTTAGCCTGTTAAGACACTCAATATACTAGAATAAGCTTTACTTTATGTACTTGTCTAGTATACCCAACTTGTATTCCTAAGTGTATACGGTTGTAGCCTCGGCTATATAACCTCCTATTGTAAACTGACTTAGTGTGCTTGTGCGTATGCTTGTACACATATACTTTGAGAGAAATATATCCTTGAGCTTGAAATTACTCTTGTGTTATCTGTTATTGTTTAACGATTATTTTCTTGTCAATTTGAGTGTGATTGTGAGATAATTCTAACAGAACTTTCCGCATCTGTTAGAACTTAGTAAGAAATACTTGTTGTAGTGTTGTTAAGATTGACAACCCGATCCTACAAGTGGTATCAGAGCCTTGGCTCTTAAACTTAAGTGACTAACAATCCTTAAGTTACCAGTTCTATTTCTTCTAACATCTCATCGTTTCTTTACTCATATTTTTCTGTGTTTGTCTAAAATGACTACTCTAAACAAACATGATACAGAAAATGGCACTCTCAACAAGCCACCAATGTTCACTCCTGAAGATTTTGACACCTGGAAGGTCAGAATGGAAGGATTCATCAGGAACCAAGACTTCAAATTTTGGAAGTTTGTTCTTGAAGGTCCTTGCATTCCTACTGTCGCTGCTTCTGGAGTCGGAGGTGCTGCTGTACCAAAAGATCCATCTATGTACTCAGATGAAGACTACAAGAAGATGGAAGTTGACTCTAAAGCTCTTTGGCTTATTCAGATGTCAATACCAAACTCTATTATACATGCATTTAAGAAATGCAAATCTGCTCAAGAATTATGGAACTCATTGAAGCAGATGTATGAAGGATCAGATGATGTCAAAGAAAACAAGAAGGACATGCTGAAACAAAAGTTTGAGAACTTTTGTCAACTGAACAATGAAAATATGTCCTCACAATACTTAAGGTATGTTCAACTTGTAGATGAATTAACAACTGCAGGTGTGATTCTGGATAATCAAGATGTGCTCAGAAAATTTCTGAGATCCCTTCCGAAAGCATGGAACATCTATTCTGTTACTATCAGAAGAACAGAAAATCTAAAGACTTTAACTTTAGGAGAATTGTTTGGAATTCTCAGTGCCTATCAAATGGAGCTTGACGCTCAAGAATCCAAGATTTCTCATTCATCCTCTGGTTCAGCTGCACTTTATGCACCCATCAACAACCTTCCATATCAAAACTACCAACCCATCTATCATTTTCTACAATACTTAATGTCACCTTTCCTGAAAACTCAGTTCCATCAAATACACACCCAAATACACCACCAACCACTGTGCAAGAAGCTTTTCTGGCAGAAGAAACCAATTATTTTCATCTATGTCAGGAAGATTTAGATGGTATTCCTGCAGATGATTTAGAGGAAATGGATATAAATTACCAAATGGCAATGATTTCCTATAGAGCAAAGAAATTCTATCAGAGAACTGGAAGGCAGTTTAAAAAACACAATATGAAAACTGGATTTAGTCTTGACAAGTCTAAGCTTAAATGCTTCAACTGTCAACAATTGGGTCACTTCGCCAGAGAATGCAAGGCAACAGGAACTCAGCAAACAACTTCTGGGCAACCACAACAAAGATCATCAAACTCAACAAACAATGCAAATATTGCAGAACAAGACTTTGCAGATTGGAGCTTTCAAGCTGAAGATGCCTCTATTTCAAACAGTGCATTGATGGCAAATGACTCATCTTCTTCAAACAAGGTAAATGATACCATGTGTACTCCTGAATGTTTAGAAACATTATCCGTTTATAAGAAGATAAATTCTCAACTCTGTAATGAACTTGAGTCTTTACAAGTAATCAAATCAAACTTCTTTGAGGCTGAAAGAAATTATAAAGATAAAATTGATGAAATGGAAAAGACTATTTCAAGTATAAAACATGAAGATACTAACAAACAGTGTCAAATAAAAAAATCTTCTAGAAAGACTAACCACGGCTAAAACTGAACTTGTAATGGCTAAGTCTTACAGAGACAAATTCTTGAGTCAAGGTGAAAAGTATGAGAAACTTTTCAGAATGTGCAGTACAACTGAATTAGTAAATAAACATGGGGCGGGTTTGGGATATAACAATGTAGAACCTCCATCTGCCTATACTTCCATAGCAGATGTCAGGTGCAAACCACTAGTTGATCTTGTGTATAATGAGGAATTGGATATACACAAGGTGGTTCAAATAGATAATGTCTCTACCTCAAGTACCTCAAAATGCTCAGATGAGGAGGCTATTCCTATGAAACCAAAGAAAGAAAAACAAGCTTTGAAAATTAAGAAACAAAATAATAAAAATAAGCAACATTCATCAGTTTTTGTCAAAGCTAATATCAACGGAAATAGCTCCTCAGACGAATATGTGACTTGCCCATCTGACAAGTCAAAGAGAGGTAGATCAATGGAGAGAAATATCAACTCTTCAGGAAAACAGGTAAATAACAGAACCAACAAATTTGTTGGAACATTCAATTTAGTATTCTCTATGGAACAAGGTTCAGCTTCCTTAAAGAGGAATCAAACTGTGTGTTTGGTATGTGGTGAAGAAAATCACTTTGCTGGGGATTGTTTTTACAATCCAAGAAGCAGGCTTTCCTCAAAAATTCGGGAAAAAGAAAGAAATAATAGTTTGAGTAAGTCATCCATCTCCTCGGAAGAACAAAAAGGAAGTTCATTCAAGAAAACATCAGAAGCAAATGAGTATCGGAAGAATCCAAGTCACATGACTTCTGAGGAGAGAACATCAAAAACCAAGAAAGTGGAAGCTTCTGGTGTAAAGGGAATGTCTTCCGACAAACAAAAGAAATCTTATTACTTCAGAAGAAGACCATCGGAAGGGAAGGTAAAAATTACTTCCGATAACTTTCAAAAGAAACAGTGTCCTCCGAAAAACCAAAAGATAAAGCAAGAATGGAAGAGGAAGGAATCAGCTGATAAGCCATTGTCAGAAAGCATATCATCTGTTCCATCTAAGATGATCTCCAAGAAATTTACTTATAATGATGTAAATGGCAAACCCAAGACCACATGGGCTTGGGTTCCCATCAGAAACTAATTTATTCTTGGTCATGTGCAGGAACAGCAGGAATCAAAAAGCAACTTGTGGATAGTTGACAGTGGCTGTTCCAGGCACATGACAGGCAACAAGACTCACTTGCACAAATATGAACCATTTTTTGGAGGGTCTGTTGCTTTTGGGAGTGATCCAGTAGGAGGGTACATAACAGGTAGGGGAACAATAACTAATGGTAAGGTAAGTTTTGAAAATGTGCACTTCGTAAAAGAACTTAATTACAATTTACTAAGTGTATCTCAGGTGTGTGATCAAAAGCATAACATGTTGTTTACTGAGCATGAATGCATTGTTCTGAAACCAGGATTTGTAGTACCAAATGATCAAATTCTGCTCAGAGCTCCTAGAAGAAACAACATGTATATGTTAGATATGAGCACAGCTGAACCTCTCAGTAATATAAGTTGCTTTATTTCAAAAGCTTCACTTGATGAATCATCTCTTTGGCATAGAAGACTTTGTCATGTAAACCTAAAAAATATGAATAAACTTGTCAAAAATAATTTAGTAACTGGTTTACCAACAAAGGAATTCATATGTGTTGATAAATGTGTTGCATGCTTAAAGGGTAAGCAGCACAAGTCATCTCATCATGCCAAAGAGATAAATTCAATTACCACAGTCCTGCATTTACTACATATGGACTTGTTTGGTCCCACAAGTGTTAAAAGTCTTGGTAGAAAGTCATATTGCCTGGTGATTACTGATGATTTCTCTCGGTATACCTGGGTATTTTTCTTAAATACCAAGGATGAAACTGCTGAGATTCTAAAGACATTTATACTTAGAGTGGAGAATGAAAGTGATCATCATGTAAAAACAATTAGATCAGATCAAGGAACAGAATTCAAGAATCAGATTTTAAATTCTTTTTGTGAATCTAAGGGTATTACAAGACAATTTAGTGCTCCTAGGACTCCACAACAAAATGGTGTTGCTGAGAGAAGGAATAGGACACTAATTGAGGCTGCTAGAACCATGTTGTCTGATGCCAAACTTCCAATAACTTTTTGGGCAGAAGCAGTCAACACTGCCTGTTATGTCCAAAATAGAATATTGGTAGTTAAGACACATGGTATGACTCCATATGAAATTTGGCATAAAAGAAAACCATTCATTGGATTTCTCAAACCATTTGGATGTCAATGCACCATATTGAATACCAAAGATCACTTAGCTAAGTTTGCTGAGAAATCAGCTGAGGGCTATTTTGTTGGGTACTCTTCACATGCTAAGGCTTATAGAGTATACATCAAAGCTTCTAGAATTATTGAAGAGTCTGCAAATGTTCAGTTCAATGAACATACTCTCAATAAACCTGGAACAGGTCCTGATTGACTATTTGATCTTGATAGCTTTACATCTATATTTAATCTGGTAAAAGAGTATGTTCTAGCATCACAGTCAGCTACCATAGACATCTCAAAGGGCAGAAAAGAAGATGACTTTCGTGTTGAACTACCAATAGCTTCAAGACAAATCTTGGTAGTATCCACATCAGCACAAGGTGTGTCACAATCTGAAACCATCCACACATCTCAGGCAGGTCCATCAATTGAATCTTCTTCTGAACTAAGACCTCAAGAAGAAGTAGGTAGTCCTTCAGCAGAAGCAATCAATCTTGAAACTCCCTGCCCCAGAGAAAATCAACCCACCACAGTCCAGATTCAAAGACTAAATGAACTACCAGAAATTCAGCTTGAGGTAGTATTGCCTAATCTTGAATCACTCAACATGAATGAGGAATCTCAACTGGATGTGATTCCAAGAACTCGAATTCATAATACTCATCCAGTTGAGAATATTATTGGCAATGTTGAAGAAGGAGTAAGAAATAGAAGCTCTATGCATGAAGCAAATGTTTGCTTGTTCTCCTGCTTTCTATCCCAAATAGAGCCCAAAAAGGTTGCAGAGGCATTAAAAGATAACAGTTGGGTAGAAGCTATGCAAGAGGAGCTTCTTCAGTTTCAAAGACAAGGAGTTTGGAAGA
The DNA here is from genome assembly GCA_009363875.1 of Mikania micrantha. Taxonomy (NCBI): domain Eukaryota; kingdom Viridiplantae; phylum Streptophyta; class Magnoliopsida; order Asterales; family Asteraceae; genus Mikania; species Mikania micrantha. The sequence continues at coordinate 46,001,681 of CM018691.1, read as the reverse complement.
TCTGTCCTTTGCCAAAGGGAAAGTATACAATTGGAACAAAGTGGGTCTTTAGGAACAAGAAGGATGACAAAGGTGTTGTCATTAAGAACAAAGCACGATTAGTTGTTCAGGGATACACTCAAGAGGAAGGCATAGATTATGATGAAGTCTTTGCACCTGTTGCCAGAATAGAAGCTATCAGAATCTTTTTGGCATTTGCAGCAGCAAAGGATTTCAAAGTTTTTCAGATGGATGTTAAAAGTGCCTTCTTATATGGAAAAATAGATGAAGAAGTTTATGTGTGCCAGCCTCCTGGTTTTGAGGATCCAAAGTTTCCGGACCATGTTTGTAAGCTTGATAAAGCCCTGTATGGACTACATCAAGCTCCCAGAAAATGGTATGAAACCTTATCCTCTTTTCTACTGGCAAACAACTTCAAAAGAGGAACTATCGATAAAACTCTCTTTTTCAAGAAGTCTAATCAACATATAATGCTAGTTCAAATTTATGTTGATGACATTATTTTTGCTTCTACTAATGAATCTCTCTGCAAGGATTTTGAATCACTAATGAAGTCCAAATTTGAGATGAGTTCAATGGGAGAGCTCACTTTCTTTCTTGGATTCCAAGTGAAACAAACTTCTACAGGAATATTTATTAGTCAGTCAAAATATGTCAAAGACATCCTTGAAAGATTCAAGTTCTCTGATTGCAAAGCTCTGGGAACTCCCATGTCCAAGATCACATCTCTTAGCCCTGATCTTGAGGGGGGAGGATGTTGATCAACATCAATATAGAGCTATGATAGGTTCTTTGATGTATCTCACAGCAAGCAGGCCAGATATCATGTTTGCAACCTGTGTGTGTGCAAGATTTCAGGCTAATCCTAAAGTTTCACATTTGCTGGCTGTAAAAAGAATCTTTAGATATCTTAAAGGAGCACCAAGTCTAGGATTATGGTATCCTAGAAATGAATATTTTCAGTTCATGGCCTACACTGACAGTGATTATGGAGGTTGTAACATAAGCAAGAAATCCACATCTGGAGGATGTCAATTTCTTGGATCCAGAATTGTGTCTTGGCAATGTAAAAAACAGTCATGTGTTTCAACCTCTACTGCAGAAGCTGAGTACATAGCTGCTTCAAGCTGTTGTGCACAAGTTATTTGGATTCAAAATCAGATGAAAGATTATGGTATAGATCTGTTCAATACTCCAATTCAGATAGACAATTCTAGTGTAATCTCCATTACAAATAATCCTGTCAAACACTCCAAGACCAAGCACATTGATATCAGATATCATTTCATCAGAGACTGTGTAGAGAAGAAATTAATTCATTTAGTAAAAGTTGATTCAGAACACAATTTGGCTGATCTATTCACCAAGGCATTTGATGAAGGAAGATTCAGGTATTTAATAACAGCAATTGGTATGATTAACTTTGAATAAATGAATAAATTGGGAATAAATCATTCTTCGGAAGATCAAATTTATCTTCTGATGAGTACATACTCAGCAGAAGATAGATTCAGTCTTCGGAAGAATTATTTCTTCCAAAATCGGAAGATTTCACCCTTCAGAAGATTAACTTCTCTTCTGAAGCATTAGACTTCCGATACAATAATGTCGTCGAAAGTCACATCTTCTAAAGATACACTTTGAAATCTCCTTTTTCTGTGATCTCCCAAACCGTGCCCTAATCTTTTCAAACTTCCATGGATCTTCTTGCATTCAAACCTGCTCACAATGTACCGACGGAGTTATCGGCAGAACATGATAACGATTTCGCTCCGATCATCTCCTTTCTTCAAAGGAGCAGGTATTTCTTTTCTTTAACTATTCAGCCCTTGGTGTATGAATCTCATCACCAACAGTTTTGGGCATCGTGTTCTGTCTCATCCTCTCCCAATGGTCGGTCTCTTCTCGCCACCATTGACGCTCATCCAATTTCTATCACTGTGGAGACCATCTGTCGGCATCTCAAACTCAATGATGCCGCTGGAACGGTTTCGTTCACAATGGATGAGGTAGCATTGACTTTTCAGTCAATGGGGTACGAAGGTCCTCTCCCTTCAGCAACTTATTTGAAGGGTAGAGTGTCCTATAATTACAAGTACCTCATACATGTGTTTTTACATTGTCTTTCAAATAAATCTGGTGGTTGGGACCAAGTTCCATCTGATTTAGCTTCGACTATTCATGGCTTGGTTTCTAATCAACTGTTTAATTTTTCTGCTTTTATTTTTAATAATTTAGTTGACAATATCTCGTCACCAAAGAAGTTTTGTATGTATCCCAGGTTTTTGCAACACATTTTTAATGAAGAGTTGGGAACTTCCCTCTCTAACTGGGAATACTTGCAAAATGCCCTTGGTCTCTTCCAAGGTTTTTGTGCAGCTAAAGAAGACGAGTGCTCAGTTTTCTGGGACATTCACTCCTCTTCTTCCCTTTATGGAGTCCACTGCTCCTGAAGGTGACAGTTCTGTTAACCTCACAGATACTGAACCCACACCTTCCATTTATGTTCCTCATCCTGTCAATATTACCTACAAACGTAAACGAACCCCTGTTCAACTCTCTACAGTTGAACAGGCTCCTTCTTCCAATACCTCAAAGAAAAAGGTGAAAAGGACTGCCAAGGGCACAGCCCCACCTCAGGTGTCAACCACACCTCAAGTTGCGCCACAGGTTCTTCCTCTGGAACCAGTGGCAGCCCTAAACCTACCTGAAAACCCTCAGTCTATGTCACAACACATACCTGAGAATATCCAAAAGGAAGCCCAAATTCTTGAGTCTGCTTCTCTTGAAGCACCTCAACTAGATCAGAGACTGTCTCCCAGGTCTCCAGGTTCTTATCACCCAGAAATGCCCCCCTCTCATACTCACACCCAGGCTCATGAAACTTCTACTCTAGCTGTGGAGGAATCACTCTCTCCTACTAGCCAAACCTTAATGAGAGTGGTGACACAGCTACAGGAAAGGTTTCCTGATCCAGAGCCATTTCAATCAGAGGTTGGCCCCAGTAGTTTTGAAGGGGTCAATGCAGTTGAGGCTACCACTACTGTTGATCTTAATCTAGATCCACAGGACAGTGGTACAGGCAATAGGACCTCACCTGCGGCAACCAATGTTGGGGAGGACTTCTTTGAAGCTCTTTTCAATGATGGGAATCCAGGGAGCCAAGAAACCACTTCTGGTGGTGGAGGTGCAGGAGCTAGGCTCAATACTCCATCGCCCAAGGATTCCACTAATGTGGATGAGGGCACAGACATACAGGAATTGACGGCCACTATCAATTCTCTTCACGCCCGGGTAGCTCATTTGGAAGCTGAAGTGACTACCCTGCGGCTTGAGATCCAAACAAAAGATGCAACTATTCTGGATCTTAGGAGGCGTCCACCCGTTGTTTTACATCCTTTTCATCCTGATCCTGCTGCTACTACTTTCGCTTCCCCTGATGCTACCAAAAAGGGGGAGAATGCGTTCATAGCAGGGTCAGGATCAGAAGCAATAGAAGAAGAGGATGCACAAGAAGAGGATGCACAAGAAGCACACCCATCCATAGTCACCCTGACTGCTGAATGGGATGACTTCTTGGGTACTTATTTTCAAGTATCCTCTATTTCATCTTCTTCTGCTTCTGAGGACACAAGGGAAGTTACCAAAGAGGCAGAACAGCAAACTCCAAATGTCTCTTTGGAACATCAGTCTCCTTCTGGGATTTATTCTCCCTCATCAAGTTCCTCTTCTGAGGAAACAAGGAAGGTTGCCAAAGAGAATGAACAGCAAACATCAAATATCTCTTTGGAAACTCAGTCCCCTCTTGGGGCTATCTCCTTCTGAGACTGCAGCTCAGGATTCCATGGAAGAAGATCCACATGTGTCCATGGAACCTGTGTCCCCTTCTGGGATAGAAACTGCAGAAGCGGCTACAGCTCAGGTTTCCATGGAAGAAACTACACAAGAAAAACCGATGTCCATGGAACCTGTGTCCCCTTCCGAGACAGAAGCTGTTGAAACTCTCTCTTCCTCTCCTAAGCCTATTGTGGAAACTAATAAGGAATCAGATAAGGTGGTTGGTCAACTGGAGGAGACAGTGAATGCTAAGGTTAACTCCGAAGCTGCAGCTGCTTCCGAAGGCCCAGTCATTCTTGATGATTCCTCCACAGAGGAGCTCTTTGCCGATGAACCAACTGGTGAGGCAACAGGAGAAATCTCCTCTGGGATAAAGATAACTTCTGATGACAAAGGTAAGAGAAAGTTAACCCCAGAGGAGGAAGCTGAACAGGAAGAGAGACTACCGAGGAAAAAGAAGGGCCGACCAGACACTTCTATGGATGAAGATAAAGTTAAACTATCTGCTCTACTTGAAGAAAAGGGATACAACTTCGATGAAGTATGGCCCTGGTCGGTACCTCAAATGGTTGCCGAGCTGGATAAAGTGAAGCAGCAGGAACAGGAAGCTGCTGCATCTAAAGTCCAAGTTGCACTTACAAAGAAACAAAAGGAGAAAGCCTACAAAGACAAGTGTAAGGCATTTCTCCTGGAATATGGATTCCATGCTCGGCAACTAGGCCCAATGAAAACCTCAACCCTGGATATGCACATCAGAGATATCAAGGCCAAAATTGCCAAGGGAGAGCTACCTTCAATTAATCAAATAAGGGCCCAAAAGGCAAGCCTAATGAGAAACATAGGCCTAGGCTTAGGAGGAGGAGCAACAATAGTGACTCCAAAAGAAGAACAACCTTCTCCTCCTCCAAGTCCTGATACGGACAGAATGCCTATCTCTTTAGTGATCAAAATCAACAAGGGTAAGAAGGATACTAGAAAACAATCAACACAAAACCCTGATCCTGAAAGAGAGACATTAGCTAGTGAGAAGAGAACAGTACCCTCTGTTGATGAGGAATCCCAACAGGCCAGAGATCTGAGGAGTCAGGCTACTGTTCAAACCAAACCAAGACTTGTAAGAAGAAAGAGCATGGCCAGAAGAACAAGAAGAACATCTGCCATCTCCTCTGACTCTGAGTCTGAAGCCATAATCTCAGTACCTGAAGTCAAGCCAAAAGCAGCTCCAAACACTAGACGATTTAAAGATGATATGAGGGATATTAGCAGACTAATGCATGAACATTCATACGTCCCCTTAGTACATTGGAGTTTCAATTCACAAGAGAAGACATTTATTCTCACTGACTCCAATAGGGAAATAAAACTGACAGATATCATGCATCTGATAATGTTGGCAAAACCTTACATCCTTGATCTAGACAAGCTCCCTCTCAATAATCCTGACAATGGAGTAGATGGGAGGTCAGCTGTGAGATTGATAAGGAAGAGAGCTTAGGTACTGAAAGGCACATGGAAACCAAGGTTCTTACCGAAAGAGTTTTGGTAGCATCAGCCTAGGGGGAGACTGTAAAGATTAATAAAGGCTAATGCTCACCAAAACCTCCTATCTTTTTGTAGTACAAAGGCCTCAAAGAATAACAGCCTTCGAAAAGAAAGGTTACTCTTCGGAAGCAACACTGCTTCCGAAGGATAACTTATTCCATTCAAAGGCTGTACAAGATAAAGGCTTCGGAAGATCAACACTTAAAGGTATTTCAGAAGCTTTCTATCATCAAGTGCTTCCTAAGACTCTTCTCAGCAGCTTCCTCAACAGACAAAGACTTCCGAAGAGATTCCTTCTTTAAAGACTGTAGCTGAACACTCTCAAAGTACAAAAGGTACTGACACAAGACATGCTGGTCTGCTGACAGATAGAGACAACATGTAATGAGTCAGATAAGCTACCTTACTTCTCCCATGCTGCATTAAATACAAAAGATTATCTGAAGCCTTGAAGATCATCTACATTAAATGTCTTTTGTATTTAGTAGTCTTTGTTAAAGTCAATGTCTATTAGTATCATGATTATGACTGAGTGTCTTAGCCTGTTAAGACACTCAATATACTAGAATAAGCTTTACTTTATGTACTTATATAGTATACCCAACTTGTATTCCTAAGTGTATACGGTTGTAGCCTCGGCTATATAACCTCCCATTGTAAACTGACTTAGTGTGCTTGTGCGTATGCTTGTACACATATAATTTGAGAGAAATATATCCTTGAGCTTGAAACTACTCTTGTGTTATCTGTTATTGTTCAACGATTATTTTCTTGTCAATTTGAGTGTGATTGTGAGATAATTCTAACAGAACTTTCCGCATCTGCTAGAACTTAGTAAGAAATACTTGTTGTAGTGTTGTTAAGATTGACAACCCGATCCTACACCTGTCCTCATAATTTTTCTTCTTTTCAATTCTTACCTTACAACAACAACCTTGCCTAGTATATTCCTACTTTTTAGTAGGGTCTTGGGGAAGAATAGATACAAACCTTACCCCTATCCCAATTGGGATAGAGAGGCTGCTTCGAAAGAGTCTGCGGCTCAATGTTATCGTTTAAAGTTGATCATCCCAATGATTTTAACGTTATTTTCACAAAATAGTTGAAATAACGTTAAAATTTGTGCACTTTTACTTTTGCCCCTTAAGAGTGTGACATGTGAGTAGTATGACAAATACCTTATAATTGTTAAATCTTATAACAAAAAAGACCCGATTAAGAGTGTGACATGTGAGTAGTATGAGTGTGACAAAAAATAGTGTAAAAGAAACTCCAAACATGAGTGTGCCAACATACCCTCACATCAAAATTTTTTTGAACGTCTAGGTACAATGACACTCAAAACATGATTTCGACTGTCCCATCGAATATGACACTCTTAGTAGTACGCCCAAGCCTATCCCAGAAGGAACTACACAACTGAGTAAACCCATGACTTTGCTATGTGTGTCTATGTAGAAAGAATGTTGGATAGTTACAAATTATATCTACTCATCATTTTTAAACATATGAATTGAAACAGGCTATGATTCACAAGCATGTTTACTAGTCACCTTCTCAAACCACCGGTCAAAGCATTAACCACTTGTACAATACATATTGAGCTCTTCCAAATTCCCCCAAATCCAAACAGAAGGAAAATAAAAAAAAATGTGTACCTTCTATCGGTAATGTTCCATTGAATTCATTACGTCTCAAGATGAGGACTTTCAAGGCCCTTCTGAAAATGAATACATCACTCAATTCAATAAAAGGATTAGAAGAAAAAACAAATAGTGTCTTAATGCATTAAAGATTCAAGTGCAATTCTAAATATGTCTTAAAGCATCCTTCTAATGAAAGAAATCTTAAGGATGGAAAAGTTGATGCGATGGAGCTCATGACGTCATCCACCGAGTAGAAGATGTTAAAATTGAGATTTAAGTGCACAAGATTGCTCATGGTACGTAATGTAAATGAGAGCAACCAATTAAGAGATTCATACAATTAATTAAAAGTAAAATGTATAATATCAGTTTATCACATTTAATTGGTGAGATGTAAAGTAAAATCACTTTAAGATGAGATTATGTATTATTAAAGATCAATGGGAACTTGAAAAGAAACAACTTTTAAAAACAACTTAACCATTGAATGTCAGTGACTGAAGCCCACACAATCTCAACTCAAGTGCCTTTAACTTTCTCAATGAAGATAATTCTGCACATATATGTAACTGTAGATATAAGATATATCATATATGTATTTGTTGTTTTCTTAAAGATGAGAATTTTACAACATAGAAATTTACAACCCTTGCATTGGAAAGGAACCTTTTTTGATTTCATATGAAAAACTGAGATCAAGAGTGTTTGAGAAATGAGAGGAAACTTAGGCATGATATGATGCTCATGAGTTTAAGACCAAGGTTTAACTATATATGTTTGTAATAATAGTAACAATTGATGAATGAGAGGGAACTTAATTAATTGATGTTTTCATTATTTTGTTACCTTGAATACTTGGTGCAACATTGAGAGGGTTCAAACCTAAATCCAACTGCTCCAGGTTAATCAAATGGCTTATTTCTGTAATACAAAATAACACAAATGAGTTGCATGTAATATACCCTTGTTTTCTTTCATTAAATTTACAAAATTGTTCCCTTCTCAGTTTTCTTTTTCCAAAACTTAATATTCATATAAACTTTTCACTGTTAAAATTCTCAATTAGGATCAAGGTTACAAAACATGCAAATACAAATAATAAATATTAATCAAATCTGTCGATAAGAAAAGATTATACCATTTGGTTAATATTTAACAGTTTGAGACACCGAGGCCCAACAAACGAATGTTAGAACAAGAAAGCTAACAAGTTCATTGTTTATAACAGAAGCAAGTGGTATGAAAGTAAGATGAAGATGATTATTTTTCAACTAGTTTCTCTTTACACCAAGATTTTTATACTCTTGAAAAATCACCTTCTCTTACAAGAAAGATCAAGATGGTTGTTCCTTTTCTACAACAGTCTTGCACCATACTTTAAAAACCCATCAAGATTGCACAAAATCTTGATCACTCAAGTATTGAAGAAAGCTGGAAAGTGAGATATGGTGGGTAGAGAGGAGGGAGACGGCAAGATTAGAGAGAGGAGGATTTCAAGAAGAAGTTTTGGAGTGTGCTAAGTTTCTCAAATAGTGCATGCAAGATCATTTATATGATCTCTAATGATTATATTTGATTTTATTAGATATTTGTCTTAATGTGTATTCTATGTGTCTCAAAGTAGTGTCTTAATTTAGTTGATGCCATAACGAAAGCCAAAATTAACTTTTCTAAGTGAGAAAATCTAGTTTCAGCATCTACTAGGCTTTTACTTACATAGTATACAGGGTGTTGTGTTCCTGGATGATCCTTAACTAGCACAGCACTGTTGTGTTCCTTGATGATCCTTAACTAGCACAGCACTTACAATAGTTTGGGATACTGCTAAGTATAGTGATAGTGGTTCACCATTTTCTGGTCTCATGAGCAACGTCGGTGAGGATAAATATTCCTTCAGATCCTGAAGTGCCTTCTCATGCTCTTCATCCCATTGAAACTTCTTATTCTTTTTAAGGATATCGTAGAATCCTTTAAATTTTTCAGAAGGCCTTGAGATAAATGTATTGAGTGTAGCTATTCTTCCTGTTAATCTTTGCACTTCTTTTATGTTCTTTGAGGATTTGAGGTTTAAGATAGCTTGAATTTGTTTCGGGCTAGCCTCTATTTCACTTTTAGTGACCATATATCCCAAGAACTTTCCTGATCTTACCCCAAAATGACACTTAGATGGGTTAAGTTTCATATTGTAGCGGTCCAGGATATCGAAGGATTCCTGAAGATCCTTAAGGTGACTCTCAGTTATTTTCAATTTGACCACCATATCATCAATATATACTTCCATAGTTTCCCCTAGTTTCTTTTTGAACATCATGTTGACAAGTCTCTGGTATGTGGCTCCAGCATTCTTCAAGCCAATTGGCATTGTTGTGTAGCAATATATCACTGTTGGCGTCATGAAGGCCGTGTCTTCTTGGTTCGAGGGTTCCATTTGAATTTGTTGAAAGCCTGCTGAGGTATCCATGAAAGTTAACATTTCATGTCCTGCTGTTGCATCTACCATGCAATCTATATGTTGTAATGGAAATGGATCTGTAGGACACGCCTTGTTGAGATCTGTGTAATCTACACAAACTCTCCACTTTCCATTCTTCTTTTGCACCACGACTACATTGGCTAACCACTTTGAAAATTTCACCTCTCTAATCATTTTTTCTTAGAGAAGTTTTCTACTTCCTCTTGAATGATTAGATTTCTCTCCGGTGCGAACTTCCTTCTCTTTTGGTGGACAGGCTTAATATTCCTATCTATCCCTAACTTATGTGTAATCACATCTGAGGATATTCCTGTCATATCCTCATGTTTCCATGCGAATGTAGAAACTCTAGATTTCAGAAAAGAAATCAGTTTCTCTTCAATATCCTCAGGGATATTTTTCCCTATAAGGACCTTGATCTCAGGATCATCGGGATCTAAAGGTACTTCTTTTACTTCCTTTTCCCTATATTCCTGAGTATCCCCAAGGTCGCACTTTTATTGCTATGCTGATGAAGGTTTGGTTGTTTCCTTCATCGAAGACGAATAGCACTTCTTGGCTTCTTGCTGATCACTGTTGATCTTCACTACTCCCCATGGTGTTGGCATCTTGACACATTGATGATAGGTCGAAGCGACCGCTTTCATGTCATGTATCCAAGGTCTACCTAGTATAATATTATAACAAGAAAGGGAATCTATAATACAAAAGCATTGCATAGAGTTTACCCCCTCGATGTGTACCGGTAGCTTGATTTCTCCAACAGTGGCTTTAGCTTCACCACTAAATCCGACCAGGACCAAAGATTTGGTTGTAATCTCTGATTCAGGGATATTCATCCTTTTCAGTGTTTCCAATTGGTTAACCGATTAAACCGAATTCAATTTAAATTTATTATCTTATTAATAATATATTAAGATTGAATTCGGTTTATTTGGCTAAATTTGGTTATTCGGTTGAATTCGGTTTATTTAGATCAGTTTATTTGGTTTTTAATTAGCTTATTTGATTCTAATCGGTTTATCCGATTGAAGTCGGTTTATTTGGATGAGCTTTTTCAACTTTTAAGCGGTTTATTTATCTTATAATCTGCTTATTCGGTTTAACCGAAACCGAACCGAACCACTTCTCGAATTCGATTCCCTTTTTGGATGGAGAAAAAAATTGGAGAACCGATTAAACAGACCGAATAAATCCTTAACCAAACCAAATGAACATGTTTAGTTTAAAAGTCATGAAAGTAATCTATACTTTAAAAAAATGATTTTTATACCTTTTAAATCATGTGTTTATAAATGTTTCTTTTTGATTCTCTTCATCTTATTAGTTTTCATTTGAATGAATCTCTAAGTATATATATATTCACAAAAAAATTTGTGCCCCCTAAAAAATGAGGCTGGGACGGAGGTCAGGTTTGACCTTTCCCCGGGCCCATAAATTTGTGTATGTAGACTTGTTTTTAGTCATTTGGTTTCACAATTTTGTTATGCATGGAAATATATAAAAGTATAAGAAATTTTTTTATCTGATTGATGTAGATGGGCTACATGTCATACACTCATATTCAGATCCAATAATAATAATAAAAATAATTTGTTTGAAGAAATAATTTTCCATTAATTAGATAGTAACTATTTTTGAGGTCAACAATTAATTTGTATAAAGAACATTACATTTCCTATTTTCAAACATCATACAATTCATATTTAATTTATAAAGTTAACATAGAGATACAGGATAACTTTCGTAAAAGCAAAGACGATAATATGTATTAAGTTATAGATAAAACATACCTTGGAATGGAAAAGATCCAGAAAACAAGTTGCCCTCAAGATTTAGACTTTTAAGTGATGTGAGATCACTTAAAGATGATAAAAGGCTTTCATTGAATCGGTTCGATCCACGATTTAAAACTTTTAATTTCCTTAACGTACTAGCTGTCTGTGAACCTGATTATGCACAAATGTTTAAATAATTGTTAGTGAACAAAATATTTAAAAAGATACATGTCCCTAATTTAAATAGTTTTTAAATAAGACAGAAAGATTACAATTTTCTTATTGTAGTATTAATTCATATCATACTTGTTAGATGAAAAAATACTAAAATGGTAGAGGATTAGTGTGATAACTCAAAATTCTCAGGTTAGAATCATAACTCGAAAATGAAGAGAATTAGTGTAAGCGAAATCGCGAAACGAGGCTCCGATTTCAAGATACACTGAATCGAATATAGCAATAGATAAGAGGTCAAATATTTTGAACTCTTTAGGTTATGAGATTATAATCATTGGAAAGAGCTCGAAAAATCGTGAACGTAGGCGAAAACCATGCGCAAAACGGAGTTCGTATGCTCCCGGAATCGCAAAACGAAGATAAGATCAAAATCTGGATTTCCCATCCCGCGCGGTACGCCCCGAGAAAACCTCCGAGGTGGGGCGATGCGCCTGGGGCCAGAAAATCGGAAAATTTGCTTAAAAAGTCAAAATCTTATCCGTAACTCAAAAATTTATCTCTCTCTCGACGGTTTCACTCTCCCAAACGCAAAAACCATCTTTTAATCCATCAAACCTCCATTTTGAAGCATCTTGAGCGCGTGGATCGCATCAGGGAACGTTAATACAAGTCCGGATCATCATTTTACCCACAAAACTCCGTCAGAATAGGTAACGGTTCGTTTTAACCTTCTGGTTTGATTATGAATGATTAAATCTTGATTTTGAACGTAATGATATAGTTATGGTTGTTGATTATTGCCTAGATGATGGCTAGGATTGATTATAAATGACAAACTAGAACTTTCAACAGGTAAATCCTTTTTTTGAGCCGTTGTAATGCCCAGTTTTCATGAAATCATAACAATGGTTATAATGGTTTAAACCATTAGGTTGTGACAACGTATGTGATTAGTTTGATTAATCTTTGACATGAAAGGTTAAATCCAAGTATTTTAAACTGATCACAATCATTAACATACTCACTGGAACGAGTATCTGATGTTTAAGATAACAGTCAGATTGGTATGTTAAACATGGTTATTAAACCTATTCCAATGTCACATTGTGATATTTCATGATATTGGGATAATCAATAACAAGGATTAATTATTCCTAAGCCATTAATCTATCTAGGAACTGTTTCATCATCATAATCAACAACATTAACTATTTGGTTAATCTAACATTATCCCTAGATTAATCAAGTGTGTCATCAGCCTAGTATTAGGAACCTGAATCAGTATAGGTTCCTACATTATCATACATCGTATGATATGACATTAAAATAAATACTTAAAAATCTAATATCGGTTTGATGACTATCAAGACAATGTCTTGGACATTGGACGTTCAGAACGATTTAATCAGTAAGTTAAACTATAAATAACTAATTTAACATAAATAAATGCAGAATCATCATATTATTACCAGTTTGTATGATATTCTGCTAACAGTGAGATATCAGGTGAGTTTCGTACAACCCCTTTTCTTTTCATTGTTTTTAAACATCGAGGTAACTCTGTAAACTGTTTTCTGAACATATGATATGTATCACTGATATTTGTGTGATTTCATGTGACTTTTTGTGTGATTTCATGGGATTTTGCCGTTAGTAACAACTATCACAGTTTCGAAAGTCCTCATCTCGTGAACTGTATATAGTGAACCCATGTGGGGCCGAACAGGAATCATTGATAGTACTATTGGCTGACAACCCATTCGCTGGGAGGGTTGCTCCTCCCCTTGTGTGGATGTTTGGTACCTGTTTCCGAAACAACTTCTTAATGTTAGTGATAGACATTAAGACAATGAGGCATCAAGATACTTACCGACGGGTAGTGTCTTTACAGAACAGAACAAGAACAAGAACGTCCGAAAGGAACTAGATACGGGTCCCATGGTTATCTTGAACTGAACATTTTGAGAACTTGTATTACATATCATATCATATTGTTGAACTTAAACTGTATGAACTAACCAGCTTTGTGCTGACGTTTTAAACTCAACATTTTTGTAGGGCAACAGTGATGACACGGTGAGGATGCACATCACACTTTTGTTCTTATGGGATATTAGATTGTGTAATAAATTAAGCTGTAATGTTAATGTAATTACGAAACCCTTTGTAATGTATTTATTCTAAGTTAATCTGTGTGCTGTGATATCGGTTCAAGTAAGTCACACCTCATCTCTGAGACATCACCACTATGCTTCCGCAACCTTCTCACGGTAATGTATGACATCATCTCAGGTGACGAGAGGTGGGGGTGTGACAATTAGGATTTAGGACATGTAAATAATAGGCTCTTACTCAGCTGCAAATACAAGCTCAAGAGAGAGGCGAAGGGCACCGTATGGTCAGTTGTGGGAAATGTATGTTTAAGGTCTTAATTAGGAAATTTATTTGTATGCAAATAATTGATAGAAATCTGTCCAACATATTTGATTTCAAACCTCACAATTTATGTCATTAAATTTGGTTGCTAATACACTTGCAGCAGATAAGCTTTGAACCAAAATTGAAGTTGCCTTTGATTATGAAAAAACTCTAAAATTTTGAATTTTTTTTTATTTGTTTGATAGGTTTCTTACCCACCCAGGTTTGCCTCCTCATAATTCACATAACTCTTGGGCCCGCAAGTGAGTGAATTGTAGCATTGCAGTCAAAACGGATCAAACTCGCACAACCAATAATCACTAAATGACATTTGACTTAATAGTATCAAGATTTTTTTTGTTAAGATGCTCTTCTTCAAAACTTTGGTTTTTGTTTCAACTCCTGTCATTAACAAATTGTGGAAAATTATTTATTTTTTTAGAGAAAGAAAAGAACAGCTTATATGCCTTAGATCCACATCCACCCTAGTTCATTATTTGTTTGGCTTGACTTTGTTAATCCTAATTTTTTTTTCTTTAAAGTAAAATATAAGTTGTAATTAAACATATATATATGAAAAATAACATGTGTACTTTTGTATCAATTTGCAATCAAGTGAACTATAATTTACTTTTTCCTTTAGCCATTGCGATAGGCATAATAGAAGTGGAACATGCAAATGTGTAAAGAAAACGATTTGAGAATCAAAACAATCGATTTGATCGGATCTGTTTTATTATGAAACCGATTTAGGGTGAAACCGATTCCATCCCAAACTGAACTAGTGGTTTGGGATTGGTTTCTATTCTTATATGTTGAAAACGGCTTCAAACCGATTAAAAAACCTTATTGGGCTAAAGTGTTTTCATTTAGATCTCATGGAATCACACATTAATCATTGGTGTTACAAAAAGTGTCGAAGATTATATATATATACATATACCTTGGACTTGTTAGGTGCCATAAATGCCACAGCCAGTGAGATCCAATACCTCCATGTTTTCCGGAATACGAAATTCTGATATATCTGAGCATAGAAGTAAGTGTAGTGAGCATCAATCTTCATATAGTAAATTCATATTACAATAAAAGTTAAGATGAAATTAACACATGCCTTGAGTAGGCGAGTCTCCTTGAATTCCATTAACATAGGTGAGATCCAAAACTTTGAGTGAAGTGAGCTCATTCAAGAAAAGAAAGATGTTATTGGTTTCTATAAAATTATGACTAAGGTTGAGATTCTCTAGCTTCTTTAATTCCGACAATCTTTCAAGTCCTGAAAAAAAAAAAACAAACAGACAAACAAATTAAACCATCCCTCCATCAGATGGCAATATAACAATTCAAGTTTTCATAATTAAACCGGCCATAAGATGCGTGATACCTGTGGTCACATAAAATGTATTGCCAATATAATTCCATGACAAATCAAGTCTTCTCAACTCCTTAAAATGACGGAAAAGAGAAAAAATTAATCGCCAAATCATCCCTCTCCGTCCATCCCTCTCATAGTCATACTCGTCTTCTATGGAGAAGATATTTCCTAAAGATAGATCTTTAATATACTTATAACTATTACCACTAGAAGAAGAGGAGATTGAGTTGCAATTGATCATCTCCCAGTCACAATAACTGCTTCCATCATCAACCACCCAACTAGAAAGAAGATTGTCGTAAGACTTTGAAAACTCAAGAAGTGAGGCTTTAATTTCAAGAAGGGCTTTTCTTTCTTCTTCTTCTTCTATGGTGATTCCTTGATGAGCCCACCCAACCATAAAAACTAAAAACATCAACAACATTAACGAAGATTTATGCTTAACAAAACACCAACCCTTCATTTGTATTAAATAATTAGTACAAAAGAAATAACAAGGTATGGATTTGTATCGTACTCACTCGCACATAATTGACGAGTTTGTACAAATGGTGTTGGATGTCTCTTAAATAGAAGAAAGAGTTTTCTTGCACAATATGGAAAAAATCAACTTGTTCTAAAACTAATCGTATTTTGTCCATTTTAAAATACGTCTGTTCTTTTGGTCTCCTCAAAATAAGAAAATAAAAGCTACACAAAATCATTAACAAATAACAAACCTAAAACTAAAATATAAAAATAGAATCCAGTAGTAGAGGCTCAATATCGAATATCATAGCATAAAGAAACACGCCACACAATAGGAAACCCAAAAGATGCAAACCTAAATAAAATATTAAAAAAATATCCAAAAAGTCCTAAAACACATGATCAGTCAACGCGTTTTCAACGGCTAGTTTTTAGTCCAACAGCTACATTTAAGAAAAAAACTGCTAATTTAAAAAAAAAAAACTGGTTAATCATGACTCAACTGTTTGCACCCGGTTTTAGATTAAATGGTTCATAATAAATCGGTAGAAATCTTATAACTGGTTTATAACCACTGTGGTCAGTTTCTTCTGCAAGCAAAAACTAGCCTAAAAAACTGATTGCTAACCGGTTCGCAACCAACGTAACATCGGTCATCGAGCATGTCTAGTCCCAACCTACCTCACCTTTCATAAATAAACATCTTAAATAACATTATGCTAAAAAAGAAAATATAAGACCAACGATTTTTTAAAATTTAATTCGTTTTAATACTAAAATACCATTAATCACGTCATTGTCCAATTTTCCATGAAAAGTTTACGCCATTTTTAGCCATTCGTTTCATATATGTGTGTAACGAAATAAAAAAAATACCAAATATTTATCTTTAGGCATGGATTTATTATTTTAATAATATTTATGATATATTAAGTAATAAGTAGATAAACATGAAACCTAAACTCTAAAGTAATTAACCAACTATATACCACCGTATGAATTTTGAGGGGAAAAAAGAAAATATTAAAATCTATAATTCTATATGGACCAGGCTCAATAGTAAGTTGATAGCAAGCCAATTAAATGTGAATAATAAAAAAAATTAGAGGTGGACAAAAAATCCGAAACGGAACCTACACTACAAGAAATCTTTTCTGATATGACGCCCAGTCCCGATGACATGTCATCGGTACAGCCTATCCCGACGACATGTCGTCGCCCAAAACCGTCGGCAGAAATTAATAATTAATTTAAAAAAAAATAAAAAAAAATAAATGCCCCTTTCCCGACGACATGTCGTCGGCAAAGGTCACACCAAAAAAAAAAATTTTCCCTATTTTTTGTATTTTCCAGTTTATAGGGACAAAACCTGCAATTTCTTTCCAAATAACATGTTATATTTACATGAATATATACTAAAATCTAACCAAACACAAAATACAAATAATCAAACAAAACACAAAACATAAACCACACAACAATGTTTACAAAGTGTCAAATACACCCGAACAATTATATAATCTAACTTAATGTTTTCCGAACCATGATAATATAATATTCAATGTTTCCAAGCACATTAGTCTTCTTCCGAGTCTGTTGACGTGGCATGTTTCTTTGATTTAAGTGTATCAATTTCCTCTTGCATTTGTCGCATGTTCTCATTCGTGAGGCGAATTGTCTCTTGCATGTCAGACAATTGGGACTGCGAGTTTGATACATAAGAAACATCAGGGGCTATATTTCTAAGTCTTCTGCCAACTCCCCTGTTCCAACCACGTATGTCACCTAAAACACGTGACAAACATTCTTCTTCATCAATTTGTTCTGTCCCAGATTCTTTACGCATCTGAGCAGCTTCTTCCTCAAGTCTTTCCTGTATTTAAATAGTACAATAAATACAAATTAGTTTTAAAAAAACCGACAGCATAACTGCTAGAAATTAGATAACCATCCTGTTAAATTTACAGCAAAATAGCATAAACAAATCTCAACATAAGGGGCAAAATGAGCCAAACAAGCTTTAATTCACTAAGTTCACCTTAATGTGTTGAAATCATTTTGACACAATCGAAACAATAACTTGCATATACTTTATTTGACAAAACATATGCAAGAGTTTGTTTAAATAGGTCAAAATGATTCACTAAATCTAAAACAATACACATAGTTTCTAAATTCTCTATCTACTTGCACAAACATGTGCAATGTAAGATACTTTAAAGTTATCTATTTACTGGCAATATACTCTAAATGATAACCTAAAAGTAATATATTTACCCAATCATCTTCTGTTGTTTCATTCACCCATCCACCTCCTTTCTTCGTGTGCATCTTCTTCCAGTCCTTGAGCATGCTTGAAGTTCATGTATCTCGCATCTGTAAACTAGAAAAATATTCATCATTTCAATGAATTGTGAATAAATATGTGATAATACTAATTATTTTTCTTACATCTTCATGTCGCATCTGAGCATACGACCTACTTCCACCAGCAGTTGCGTAAAGTTGTTTTGATCTGTTTGATGCATTTTTTACAGATCGTTTCATAAAGTCAGCATTGAGGAATAATTCATCAATAATTTTCTCCCAAGCTTTTTGAGTTTGTGTGTCAGGCGGGTATTTTTTGCATTTTCAACATTATCGTAACCACCGTAGTTATCAAAATGCCTTTTTAATTCATTTTTTCTATCCCGATATATTCAGGCACAATCCTCGTTTATCCCTGCCCTTATTCCATCCCAGTCGGGCGTTCCCAGCCAGCTCTGAAGATCAAAGTAATGCTACAAAAACAAATAACTTGAAAATTGTTACATTACTTGTCAAATATATATATTTAAATAAAACATTACATTGTATACTTACATACAATGTGCGATAGTGAAATGGAACTCTAGCCACCTCATTAGATATACATCTAATAAAAAGGCTAGCGTTTTCCCCTAACAAATTTATGTGTGCCCCCTTTGGGGTCAAGATCGAGTTCCAACGGTTTATTGTTGTTACTCGAAATTTTTCTAATAAATTTATGTTTTTCCCACGTCCTCTCACTTTACTTGGTGGAGCTACATCAAATCATAAAAATGAAAACTAGTAAAATGATAAAATATAAAACAATATATACAATTGGAGTTAGCCACAAATATTTTAATAAATCATTTTTCTTACAAGACTCCAATTAGCCGGAATTCTGCTCGAGTTGCCATGAGGAGGTCGATCCCCACCATCTCCTCCATGTCGTCGAGCATATGTAGCCATACCTTTAACAAAGATCATTAATAATATATAAAAGAACCATTAATAACATATATATATATATATATATCACATTTAATAAGAAATAAAATACCTAACTACATTTATAATCAATCAGAATTATCACTAAGATAAAGTGGATCTACAATATCAACATCATTGTCTTCCTTGTCATCATCTGAAGTGTTAGTATCTTCATCTTTATCATCATCATCACTTAGACCTTCATCTATGCGAACTGAAACCGCTCCAATCTGAATCAGCAAGCACAGACGATTCTGCGTTATTTGAGAAATCATAACCGGAACCGGATTCAGCTTTACCCGACCAAAACCTGAATCGGTTAAAAACCGATCATAAACCCGAACCTAATCTAAACCGGTTCTTCACTTTGTTGACCAGAACTAATTTTAAACCGAAACCGAGTTCCAAAAAGAACAAGTTGGCCCACCCCTAATAAAAAATATTCAAACGGGCAAAATATTTAACATTTTCTATCATACTAGTCAAACAGTTCAACTAGTTGTCTGATGTGATTCTGAAAACATTGTATAAAACTATATTTGAGTAAGTCAATAGTCGATTTGGAATTTTTTTCCCAACTTGTTTCGAATCAAACAGGAGAACTCAACCCAAAAGATTAGTGAAAGTCATTTGGCCTATAAACCCCACATCAATTGCACATACAACCTATGAGGGACAAGCCTCATACCTCACAATGGTTTTAATCCGTAAAAATCGACCCTCCTTAAGGGCCAATACCTTCATTGGTCACGGCTGGCTCCTTCTTGGTCAATATTTCAACAGACTTTTTTAAAACCATTCAATGTTTTAAAATTTTCAAAAATCACTGCTGATAGATTTATAAATATTTTTGTTATAATTTTAAAATTGGGTTGTGTTATTCTTACACCCATTTTTTTTTAAAAAAAATACACCCCTGAGACGGCCCGTACTGCCTAGTACGGCCCGTCTCAATACTTGGTCAAACATTCCCTCCTGAGACCCCGTCTCATTCATCGTACAGACATTACCTGAAACATAGGACAATGATGTGAAATCAAGACGGCCCGTACTGGCCAGTACGGGTCGTCTTGTTTTTTGAATTCTGACAATGCTGACATGGAAGGACACTGATTTGACCCGGTACGGGCCGTATTGAACCATTTTCAAATGTGCATAAAGCTTGAAATGTTTCAAACAAACACGTAAGTTTCGAATTCGAATATATTTCAAGATAATTCATATTTGTAACGATGTCGTTATGGGATGGGAGTTTTTTCAACTATTTCGTGTCAGATTTGAACAAAGAGCATGCTGTTGAGTATTCATACGGCATGATAGATCTGAATGCTGAACCTAACGCTGTTGTCGGTTTTGACAGTCAAGCATCGTATGGCTTCGTGTATGACGATAGTAAAAAAAGTAATCTGGAGGAGACTTATGAAGAAAAGCCGGCGGCTTTAAACATTAACTAGGAAACCAAAGAGGTAACTTAAATGAAACATAAATGTTGATGATTGTATATTATCGCTACCCATTTACGGTATTTATTATTGTTTTCATATGCCAGGAGTTTATGTCTGAGGAAGCGCTGGTAGGATGGGTGAAAAGTAGAGCACTAGACAATGGTTACATTGTAGTCAAAAGAAGAACGAAAAAATCAAAGACAAAAGGCAGTGTAATCAAAGTCTGGCTCATGTTTGACCGTGGTGGCGAGCACAATAGCATTGCAATCCTTAGACGGTCGGACAGCAAGAAAATCAGTTGTCCGTTTAAACTGATAGGGTTATACAACAAAGTTTGTGAATCCTGGAAATTACAGGTGATAAACGAAAATCACAATCACGAACCTGCTCAGAATCTAGAGGGTCATCCATATGTTAGAAGATTTACTCAGGAGGAAGAAGATTTGGTTGAGAATCTGACAGAGCGACGCATGGATCTTCGTAACATTCTTTCGAGCGTAAAGAAACATAACCCTGCAAATGTATCTATCTCTAGAGATGTATACAATTTACAGCAGAATATAAAAAACAAGAAGAAATTCGGCGATACTCCGATGCAAGTCTTGGAAAACATGCTTCAAAGTCAGCGGTACGTTTACTATACCTGGGAGGATCCTAAAACAAACGTCGTGGAAGACATTTTCTTCTGTCATCCAAAATTGTATTGCTGGTGGCGTGCATTTCCGCACGTACTGATGATGGACGCGACGTACAAAACGAACCAGTACAGGCTTCCATTTATTCAAATTGTTGGCTTGACTTCCACACACCAGACGTTTAGTATTTCTCATGGGTTCGTAAGCAAAGAGCATGAGGAAAACTACGTCTAGGTCTTGTAAATGGCTAAGAGTATGTTGAATAAATGTATGGAGCATCGTGTGATCATAACAGATCGAGACCTTGCTGTTATGAGTGCGTGCCGTAAGGTGTTTCCAAAAGCTTCAAAATATCTCTACAGATGGCACATAGACGAAAATATTGCCAAACACTGCAAGGCAAGCTTTTCGGATGCAGACCGGAAGAATTTCAAAGGTCGATGGGCGAATTTGTGTAACTCTCTGACAACAGAGTTATACGACTACAACTACAACTGTCTGTACGAAAGACTTATCAAAGACAACAAAAAAAGTAAGCATCATATACCATCATTATTATCATCATATCATCATTGGTTTTTGTTTCATTTCAGGGGTTTTGGAGTATCTGACGCACACATGGTTAAACAGTTACAGAGATATGTTTGTAACAGCATGGACCAATAGAACGCGCAACTTTGGTCAACGTACAACTAACCGAGTGGAAAGTCAGCACTCAAACCTAAAACAATTCCTCAAATCAACAAACAGCACGCTTGCCTCACTTGTCGGTTTCGTAAATGAAATCGTGCAAGCACTGGAGGTAAAAATGAAACACGATTTTGAAACGAGCTTGATTAAAACTATGGGTCATCATAAACTAGCAATATTTGATAATCTTCAAGGAAATGTGTCCCATAAAGCTCTTGATTTGTTGGTTTAGGAAAAAGACAAAATAAGAGTCATGCGCGACAAAAATAAGACGTGTGGCCACCAGCTTTGGATGAGTTGTGGGTTGTCGTAATATATCAAAATATTTAAACACAGGTTCGTAATATTAAATGTAAATCTTAGAGGTTTCGCATGTAGTTACTGTTATATTAATTTTAATTATAAATTATGAAGATAAGAAGATACCGCTCTCAGATATAGATATTTTTTGGACAAAACTTAACACAGCTGACCCAACACTGTTAGAAGAAGAAGAAATAGATGTTATAGGACAAATGTGTTTGGTTACAGAAGAAATAAATTCTAAACCTTCTGAAATAAAAAAGAGTCTAATAAAGATAGTCTTGGCGCATGTATTTTCAAATAAAAGTGACAAAAAGGCGCCTTCAGTTCAAAAAGATACACGTGGTCGTACAACTTTAAAGGCACAGGAAAAAAAAGGAG
Source organism: Mikania micrantha (assembly GCA_009363875.1). Classification (NCBI taxonomy): domain Eukaryota; kingdom Viridiplantae; phylum Streptophyta; class Magnoliopsida; order Asterales; family Asteraceae; genus Mikania; species Mikania micrantha. The sequence goes on along the minus strand of CM018691.1, from coordinate 45,979,237 downwards.
CAAGACGTTGTTAAAGATAATTTAGCATCCAAGAAAGTACATTTGAACCTTCGAGGCATAGCTTGTTTACAGCTGTGACCGAGAAAGTCAGAAACCCATATCTCAGCGCAGTCTTTCCACATCGGTATCAAAAGCAATGCCACCATCGAACTCGTTAAGTCAAAACGAATTTCGTTTTCCACGTAACATGAAGCCAGAAGGATTAAACAATGTTTATCGCTTCGGTCGTCACATCCTTCCTTTACTTCAACCTTACGTTATAAACATACAAGATGTCGAGCCAAATGGTAACTGTGGTTTTCGTTCTGTAGCCGTGGGTTTAGGATTCGATGAAAGTCATTGGGCATTTATTCGACAACAACTCTTGCAAGAGTTGGATTTCAACGCAAATCTGTACAGATATGTGTTTAACTCCTATGACCCAGGATCTTATGATGTACTACGCAACACAATAAATTGGCAACAGATTGCACCTGCTCCTGCCGAACATTGGATGTTTATGCCTCACACATGTTTAGTAATTGCTCAAAGATTTGGCGTAATCGTTCACATTTTCAGCAGTCGAGGTCCTCAAACCAATTTTCCTTTGTGGACATCTGCTAATAGTTTCCCAGTACGGCTCGTGCTGTTCTATATTAAATTCAAATTCCAGATTTCATTTTTACTTTTTTCACACACACATACACCCAAAACACTCTCGTCTTGGTCTATACACCCCGTCTTGGATCTTCAAACTTTCAACACCAGGTACGTATTTTTCTTCGTAGATCATGAATATATATTTAGATTTGGATTTGGATCGAAATAGGACCTGTTTTGACTGATTTTTCGTTTTCAAAATAAGAACAAGACGGTTTGTATTGACTTGTACGGCCCGTCTTGCTCATTCAAATATGAACCAACCAACAATCAAGACGGGCCGTCTTGACCTATACGCCACGTCTTGTTCATCAAATGAAGAAGGGACAGACGGCCTGGTGTTGCCCTGGTATGGCCAAGACGGGCCGTCTTGGTCAGACGGCCTGGTTTTGCCTTTGTGTGGCCAAGATGGGCCGTCTTGGTCAGACAGCCTGGTTTTGCCCTGGTATGGCCAAGACGGGCCGTCTTGCTCAGACGGCCTGGTTTTGCCCTGGTATGGCCAAGATGGCCTGGTTTTGTTTGAGACCGGCAACATAAGTACGAGCCGTCCTGGGCTGTACGGCCCCGTCTTGGTCAAAATTTTTTTTAACGTTATCTTGTTTTTCGTTTTTCAGCTTATACTTTTATTACCGAGATGGAGGCCGACATGCCACACCAGGAGGACGTCGCCCAATAGGGGCCGCCGTTAGATCCCGAGACACTCGCGCTGTCGCAGCACGAGTGACTTCAGTTCGAGCCAGCGTCAACGACGACAATGAGGTGCCGTCGGATTATTCGGATGAGCGTGGACACGCCACGTTGTATAGATTGGGGTGTTCTTGCTGATGCCGGGGAGGCAGTGCGTGCGAGAGCCATCCTCGGCAATGACACGCCGTGGACTCGCCTGTTCGAGCTCGCGGAGCTGCCCACCTACCGACTGATCACCGTGGAGTTTCTATTAATATTTAGATACCGAGCTCACCAGACATCAGTTCGGGTGGAGGATGACGAGGAGCTTCCTCCATATATTGAGTTCTCCTTAGGCGGACAACACTTCGAGATGTCGATCGAGCGGTTCGCCGTGCACTTAGGCATTTATTATGAGCCGGAGACCGTTCGTGATGACTTCACACATGTGTTGACGCAGGGGGAGGAGGGGTTATGAGGGCTTGGTGGGCCCAGATATCTGATACGCTGTTCACCGGCCACCGAGTACAGGCGACGATGATCAGAGATCCTCTAATTCGTTACATCCACCGCTGCATCGTGACGACCATCTCAGGTCGCGGCCAGAGCCAGGAGTGGGTGATGAAGACAGATCTCTTCACTCACTCATTGCTGGCAGGCCGTGCAACCTGGCATAGTGTTTTGCGTTATACTACGCCTCCTTTTACCACCGACAGGAGCGCGGTACATTATGGGGTGGCGCCTTTGTCACCCACATTGCCCGCGACAGAGGCATGGTTGACATGCTTAATGATTTGCCGGCGATCGAGCCTCGTAAGCTCGATCGTCGGACGATCATAAGCATGAAACTTGTTGCCGACATCCTGGGTCTGGGATTGCGGTTTATTGGATCGGATGGCCGACCGTTTCAGCCTGCCCAGATTGTCGTCGTGTCGGACTAGCAGCAGGAGCAGCAGCAGATCCCGAACCCCGATCTGATTCGGGAGGAGCCGGTTTGATCACCGGCGCGTGAGGAGGAGCCGCCTCAGCATCCACTGCACGTTTACCACGCGATGCGCCTGACCGAGCCACTCGAGGCGTTGTTGCACCAGATTGCCGCCCGGTGCGACGAGACTTCTCAGCAGATGGCTGAGGTCGATCGTCGTCGGCCCCCTGGGAGGCACGCCTCGAGCGACGGCTCGATCGTTATGAGGATTTGGTCCAGTGGACGGTCGCGTTAGAGCATGCGCGACGGGACGGGTCACAACTTCCACTGTTTCCGGAGCCACGCGTCACCGCCGACGACAGATCGTCCGCTGGACAATCCGGATCGTAGTTAGTATGTATTTTTGTATTTTGTTTCTTTGTATATAAACTTATGTTGTGTATATATGTATGTTTCTTTCTACATTTGTATTGTTTATATTTGTGTTGTTTAATATTTGCGTTACAAACTTATATCGTTATTTAAATTAACGTAAACAAACTAATTATAAAATGAATTATTTAGTTAAAACGATTTCGTAAATAATCAATATCGTTAAAAATGATAACGTAACAACATTATGACATTTAATTAACATAATAGCGGTATATCGTTCAAATAATTCACGTACTAAACATATATATTTAAATGACGTTTAATCAACATAATAGCCGTATACCGCTCAAATAATTCACGTACTAAACGTATATATTTAAAAATTATTTAAATATGTAAATTAAGTTTAATTAAAATAAATAACCTCAAGACGGCCCGTACTGGTCGTATCAAGTGGACTCAACTGGTTTGACATCAAAAATGGCTTGGAAAAATAAGCTTGGACCAAGACGGGCCGTACTGCCCAGTGCGGCCCGTCCAACAGAATGTTTCACTGATTCCAAAGAATCTCCTGGAATGTTTGTCTGTACTCAATACAGGCCGTACTGCCCAGTACGACCCGTCTCAGGTAGGGATGAGATCGGTACCATACCGGTACAGTACCGGTACCGATACCGAAAATACCGGTACCGAAATTCTTGAAAAATGGGTACCGATACCGGTATTTTCGGTGTTTTACCGGTTTTGTACCGTTTTCACAAATTTTTGTTGAGATGAAGATGAAAAATATTAGTCTTGAAATTATAGATGTTATTATGTCATAATTATAAGAAAAATCTATGCATATGAATGTATCATATGAATACATTATAAAAAAAATCAAGTTCACAAAACGAAGAATTACAAACTATAATATTTGAACATATCGTTATTTGGATTTCTATAGTATTTTTTTATATTTAATAATTAAAATATTAATTAGGTTTTAACGCATCATTGTAAATATTTTTTAAACTATACTAGATTACTAAATAATCAAATTCAAAACAAAAAAATATCTATATTCCGGTACCGGTACCGTTTCGGGAATTTTCGGTATTTTACCGGTACCGATACCGGTTAGTACCGATACCGAAACTTGAGAAAATGAAGTACCGTTACCAGTACCGAATCTACCGGTACGGTACCGGTACGAAACCGGTACGGTACCGGTTTTCGGTACAAAAATCTCATCCCTAGTCTCAGGTCGCTGAGGTGTTAAATTATAAAAGTTAGGTGTCCAAATAAAAGAGCCTATTCAAATTATATACTCTTGAGAATTTGTTAAAAATTATGCAAGGTTAAGAAGTTGAGTCTCATGACAAAGCATTTCGAGTTTGAGCATATCGATGATGCTTCCTTTGAAGTCAAAAGTCAAATCCTTCCTATGATAGGACGATAGGTTAGGGTAAATTAGATTTGTTTTTGAACGGCGACGATCATACATACCACGTATGTTGTCTTAACAGGGCCCACCGGGCAGAGGTAAGACGCGGCCACACCAGATGCGCGGGAACCCCGTGGAATAGGTAAACTCTCCCCCCCATTGGTCAAGAACTCGAGATTAAGCTCAAGATTCTTTCCCTCACCTGGATTTCCTTTAAATTGCCTCTGACAGGACTCGAACTCATGACCTCTTAGTCACAAGGTGAAGCCCTAACCAGTAGGCTAGATTTGCAGGACAAATATATCATTTGTTGGAATTAGGGTAAATTAGATGGAGTAGGATAAACAGGATAAACATTTAAGTGTTATAAAGTAAAAAAAAAATGAAAACTATGCCAGTTACCACATATAAGTATTCATATATGTTTTAAATAAATGTTCATTTACGTTCCATGCATATAATGTATATATATGTGGGACCTTAAGATGCACAAGTAAAATTACATTAATTTTAACGTTATTTTACTTATTTTGTGAAAATAACGTTAAAAGTGTTGGGTAATTAACTTCAAACAATAATTTTGAGCCGGAAACTCCTTTATAGCAGCCTCTCTATCCTATATGAAATAGGGCTAAAGTTTGTCTTTATTATTCACTCTCAGATTCTACTAAAGAGTATGAATACACTATGTAAGTTTGTTTATATGTGTTTTAAATAATTTGTGCATTCATAATCTTACATCTTATAACTTTATAACTTAATAACCTATATTATATATTAGAATTTTAAAAAAAAGTATCAAAGTATAAGTTACAAGTCTTTTAAGCATATTTTTTTAAATATAGCTATATACTATCAATAAACCAAAATTAGTGTTACATGAGTTGGTAAACTTGCTTACAATTGATGAGGAATGGTGTGTTGACACAAAATGTATTAAAGATGCGGTATAGCTTTCTTTGAAAACAAATTTAGAGAAGTAATGTCTAACATACCATTGTTTACATGTCCATTATCAAAACATAAGTTTAGTGCTGAATTTGATGCATTAGTGATTCGATTCATTATTGAGGAAATTAAAAATGCAGTTTGGGAACGTGGAAGTAATATGGCATGTGGTCTAGATGGGTTTAATTTTTCTTTTACAATTTTTTTGGAAAGATCTCAAAGAAGACTTCAAGGGTATTTTAGACTCTTTCCACAGGGACGGTCAGATTTCGGGTGGATGTAACTCATCATTCATGGTATTAATCCAAAGAAATAGACCCCATTTCTTTGATAGACTTATAGAACGATTAGCCTAATTGGATGTATCAGTAAGGTCATATCTAAAGTTCTTGCAAATAGGCTTAAAACAGTTATCAGCTCCCTAATTTTGGAAACATAGACGGATTTTTTAGCAAATAGAAACATAATGGATGGAGCTCTAATATTAAATGAAACTGTTTCATAGCCGAAAAAGGCAAAAATGAAGTCATTTCCTTTTAAAATTGATTTTGATAAAGCTTTTGAATCCATCTCGGATCTTTTCGAAATAGCTCCTCTACGAATAAGTTTCAATGTAAAAGAGGGTTAAGGTAAGGCGATCCACTATAGCCTTTCTTATTTATTCTAATCATGGAGTCCCTTAGTTGCAGCCTAGCGTTGGCAAAAGATATGAGTATTATACATGGTATAACCATTCCTAATGAGGGACCGAAACTATAACACCTACTGTTCGCAGATGATGCTATCATTATGGGGAATGGTCATCCTCAAATTTTGCAAACTTGAGGAGGCTGATGAGAAGTTTCTATCTTGCTACTGGTCTAGAAATGAATTTGCAAATATCTAGTTTGATTGGATTAAATATGGAGGAAGATGTGGTGAAAAATATGGTTGAAGTTTTGAACTGTAAAGCTGGAGAATTGCCATTCAAATATCTTGGTCTTATGGTGGTAGCGAATATGAGTCTCACAAAACATTGGCAGCTAATAATCAACCTGTTTGAGAATCGCCTATCACTATGGAGAGCTAAACACTTATCAAGAGTATATATATGGGAATGATCAAATGTTAACCATTCCTTATTGCGATAACCGCATAACCTTAGCACTTTTTTGCGTTTTTTGCCCGAATCTTTGTTTTTTTTCATGGTCTTTATTATACACAAATAGGACGGTTTCTTTTTTTGTGTTTTTGCTAATTCATCACCGTTTAGAAGTACTTACACTTAATTACACTTGCAAATAACTTCTAAACGGTGGTGAATTAGCAAAAACACAAAAAAGAAACCCCCTATTTGTGTATAATAAAGACATGAAAAAAAAAACAAAGATTCGGGCAAAAAACGCAAAAAATGCTAGGGTTATGTGGTTATCGCAATAAGGAATGGTTAACAAAGGAACCATCCCCTATATATATATATATATTATATATATATATATATAGGAATTGAATCAAATGAAAACTCAATTTTAAAGATAAAACCCTTAAATCCTATGTGAGCCATTGATTTGGAATCTTGAAAATAAATATGTGATCCACACTAACCCATATTAAAAATGATTTGTTTATTCAAAACCCAAATTTTTATTCAGGTTTAATTTGTACCACATATTTATTTTCAAGATTCCAAATCAATGGCTCACATAGGGTTTAAGAGTTTTCTCTCTAAGATTGAGTTTTCATAAGATTCAATCCCTATATATATACATGAGACGGATCCAATACAAAGTGGGTTTAACGTGAGAAGGATAGGAAGTATTTAAAGCCCTTGATCAAATTAATCAATAGTTAGAATCTAGTGGTCCCCACTTTTCATTAAAAACTTGCGTGATTTTAAAGGTGAAAGGACAAAAAAGGAATAATCTACATTTGTTGACTTTTTTATGGTTAAATCAACTTCACCATTTATTTAAAAATCGAATAACTTTTAAACGGTTAATCGTTTTTTAAAAAAAAGTACACCATAAAATAGAGAATTTTATTATCTTTAATTTGAGTATAGTATTATTGTAGTTTGTTTCGTTTTTTTTACGTAGTCCGTGATTATTGGTACATGATTATGCAGTTGTTCCTTTGATTATGCATGTTAAATGACGGTCAGTGATTTTTATATAACGTGGTACGTGATTTAGTGGTCCGTAATTATGGAGTTGATATTAATTACGTGTGTTAAATTACGGACTGTAATTTTGAATCACGGTCTGTAATTATATATAGACGATATGGCCTCTTACCCTGATGACACGTGTCAAAAGTCTGTGACTTCCTACGCTTCTCACGTTAAAATCCTTTGTATTATAACCGTCCTCTCTCTCTCTCTCTATATATATATATAGGGGATGGTTCCATTGTTAACCCTCCCTTATTGCGATAACCCATTTTAACCCGGCATTTTTTGCCTGAATCTTTTTTTTTCATGGTTTTTGTTATACATAAATAGGGGTTTTCTTTTTTGTATTTTTGCTAATTCATCAACGTTTAGAAATTATTTACAAGTGTAAGTAAGTGTAAGTTCAATCGACCAAGTTCAATCGAGTAGCTGAAAAAGCAAAAAGTCAACAAATCATTTTTAAATGAAATCCCAAACAAAGCCTAAACCAACTGAATACAATGACCGACATATGAGTGTGTGTACGCTTGAGGTTTGCTAGAATCTTTTTTCAGCTAGATGGAAAGCATTCAAACGGGCACCGATCAAACAGAATCATGGGTATTGCTTAGACTATCCACAGCGGTCACCCCACTGAAAATCCTTCCCCACCGAAATTTCTCGCCACGTCATCTCCCTACTGAAAACCTTAAACCCCACAGTGGTCACCCCGCTGAAAATTCTTCCCCACTATTCCATTGGACCAATAAGAAATCAGAAAAGAGAGAAAGGGAACGGGGAGCGGGGGCCGTGGAACCCTCCCGGGCGGGAGCCGTGGCTGGGGGTGGCGGTGTTCCCGCTGCACCCCGCCGAAATTGATGAGGCCGCCGGGGCAGCGGCTTAACCGCTGTGTGAAGTCTTACTGGAGAGGGTAATCTGATAAAAGTGTACTCACTGTAGTTCTAAAATGGATTTCTCAAAAATGTTTATTTTTTAGTTTGATATAAAGATGCAATTACGAAGGTCCAAACTTTTTTGTTTTGATGATTGTTATTACCTATTTATGCAATCATTTCCTTTTAGAAAAATGTAACTCTTAACTTAAACCGATATAATCTTATTTTATTATTATAATAAACAAAAATCATTTTTAACATTTGTCATGTTTTTAAATCAATATTGTCATATGTCTTCAATTTTATCATTTAACTCAACTCTCTTTCGTATTAAATAATTTTATTAACTATCTTATTAAATAACTAAAATATTAATGATAATTTTTACTTTTTTAATGTTTTAAATAATTTAAAAATCAATTTAAAAAAAACACATCAAAAAAGTTTCTAGAGTATTAATTTTTTCTAAAAATCAAAGATTATTAAAAACAAGAAATATATGTTACATCGGTTTTTAGAATTTTCTTTTTTTACAAAATAAGTTTTCTAAAAAAAATTTTAAAAAAATGAAATAAACTGTAATACAGAGATTTTAAACAACATGATTTTTATAAACAAATAATATTTTTAACACGAAATGCTTAAAAAATAATTACTTTAAAACGAAAAGTTAGAAAAATGATACGAAAAATTGCAGTTTTGGACGTGTTGTTTAATTATATTTTTAAATTAAGTCACTTACCTTTAATAATTAAAACATGGGTGCTTTACCTTTTTGATTTTAAAACTAATTAATAGCTTTTAACGTTAACTAGTTTAAAAATGGGTACCTTACCTTTTTTATACATATATTAAAAAAGGAAGCAAACAAACATTAACTTTTATTTATTTTGTTTTAACATATATATATATATATATATATATATATATATATATATATATATATATATATAGGATTTGAATAAAATGAAAACCCGATCTTAAAGAGAAAACCCTTAAACCTAATCTCAACCCTTAGATCAAACTAATTTTATATTTAAATTAATTTAATAAAAATGGTATAATGGTATTTTCCCACACTCCCTCCAATTAAATATTTGATTTTATTCACCTACTCATTAAATATTCACCTTTTTTCTCTCCCTCTCTTCTCTTTTCTATCTCCTCTCTCCTCTCTCCTCTCTTTATATATATAATTTATATATTTGATTTTCCAGAATACTACACATGTGTACTGTTTTATTTTTTGTTTAAAAAAATATTTTTTAAAATATTACAACTACAAAAATATATATTTTAATACAAAAAAATTCATATTTTTTTAAAAAACAAAAAATATTTATATTTAAATATATATTTTATTATGCAAAATAAAAAAAAACATATTTTTTACAAGAAAATATAAAAAATTACACATGCGTATAAATAAAAATGTACAAGATTTAATACACAAAGTACATTTTACTCAAAATACTACAAATGTGTAGTTTTTGGTTAATTTTGATGTTTTTTTATAAATTTACACATGTGTAATTTTTTGTTTCATATGTAAAATACACATGTGTAATATTTATTACGGTTGAAAATATGTAATTTTTGTGTTTGTGTGATGAAATTTTTGTTTGATACACATGTGTATATTTTTTGTTTTTCTTTAAAAAAATTGCTTTTTTTATAAAAAAAATTACTTTTAAAAAAAATTACTTTAAAAAAATTACTTTTTTTATGTCAGATTCTCTCTCCTCTCTTTATCAGATTCTCTCACCTCTCTCCTCTCTCTATCAGATTTTCTCTCCTCTCTCCTCTCTCTATCAGATTATCTCTCCTCTCTTCTCTTTTCTCTCTCCTCTCTCATCACAAAAGTCATTTATACCCCTTGAAGTCAAAAACTCTATTAAAATATTCAACTTTAATTATAGACCACATGTTTTTTCTGTTAATTAATTAAAAATTAAAATAAGTTTGATCTAACGGTTCAGAGAGGGTTTAAGGGTTTTCTCTTTTAGATCGGGTTTCCAAAGGATTCAAACCCTATATATATATATAAATATATATATTGTTAGATATTTTAGTGTAATTGAGGTTAATTATATCGATCAATATGAATTATGAAATTATTAAACAAGTTAGGTGTGAGGTGCACGCTTGTTAAATATTTAATAAATTCAATGGGGGTTCCAAGGGGGCAACACCCCCTTGGCGGGTGGTCGGGGGCAGCGCCCACGGTTACTGGGGTCCAAGGGACAGAGCCCCGTCAATTTGTTTATTGGTTTTAACCGAAATTAGAATCAAATCACTTCTCGAATTCGGTTCGGTTTTTTGATAGGGAAAAAAATGAAAAAAACGATTAAATCAAACCGAATAAATCGTTAACCGAACCAATGAACATATTTAGTTTAAAGGGCACAAAAGTAGCTTCTTATACTTTAAAAAAATTGATTCTTTGCATCCATTAAATAATCTGTTTATAAATACTTCTTTTTAGTTCTATCCGCGGTACTAATTCTCATTTGAATGAATTTCTATGTATACGTATATATAAAAAATTTTATGCCCCCGTAAAAAATGGGTCAGGATGGAGGACGGGTTTGTCCCTCCCTCGGGCCGCCCATGCCATGTACCGGCAACGGCGTTATACGAAATCAAATCGCCGATTAAAGTTGTAATTTGTCCAAGTGCAAAGTGGTGGCCAAAGCAGTGTTCAATGGGGAATAAGGTGTGCCCAGTGGTTCAGATTTGCCATCGAATAGTTATACTTCTTATCACAATGATTACGCAATCCCGGATAACGTTTTTGTGCAAGCTTTGCTCTTGCGATACTTTTAAATCCCAATTTGATATTACACAAAGTAGGGTTCACAGATTTGGTAAAGGAAGATGCCAATGAAACATCCAATGACGGTGCCTTAGTAGTGGGTAATAGGGTCTTAACAGAGACCAAGGACACACGATCCAAGCCTTTTCAAGTGAAATTCTTTGCTCATGAATAAGGGTAGTGGGCTGATGGACACCTACTAAATATTTGATGTCTGCATGTGTAAACAGGAGATTAAACAACTTACCACAAAACCATTTGGAAGTGGAATGGTTCGATTGCACATTTCCTCAAACGGCTACAATACTCGGTGACAACGGTGGTTTGAGTTAATTTGGCCAACATCCCCTAAGGTTTTTCCACTTTGCAAGAACAAAAGCTTGCAATCAAAGTGAATCTAAATTGCCGTCAATTGGTCAATTGATGGTGGCGTTGCATCATCCATGTAAAATTAATAACAATGCTGATAGTAATGTGGCAGGCAACGTTGCTCAACATATACTTTTATTATGTTTTACATAGTTACTCAAAGTTGAGGGGTTGTTAGGTTGTTAAGTCATTGATATAATTAGTATACGAATCAATAACAATTGATATTCTAGATTTTTTTTTTTTCAGAGTTTTATGACAAATGATATAAGACCCAAGGTTAATTATATCGAGTTAGAGAGGGGAATGAACTGGGATTCAATCCAATTGCAAGGTTTTGATGGAGTTTGCGATAGAAGAGTTTGATGGAAAAAACGATTTAGGATTACAACGAATTGAAGATGAAGTTCATGCCGGTACATCAATGTTTAGTTGATGCTTTACTGGAAAAGCCAAACATTATCTGAAAAAGCACATATGTAGTTCTATCGTTCTAACCTTGATGATTATGTTCTCTATGTTGTAATATATAGTTAAGCGTCTCTATCCTAAGAAGAAGTTGTATACATTTAATATGACTTCTAGAATGACACCTGAAGATCATATGGACGATTTTATCAAACTTTCGATCGATCAAATGTTAATGATGAATATGGGCACAGTCTGTGAGGGGTAGGACTGAACAAAGGAATTGAAATCTAACTCCAAGCTTACAAGGAGCTGTTATGTTTGCAATTCTGATATACATTCAAAGAAAGATTGCTCGGAAAGAAAAAAAAGGTTTGATTTTGGAAGGATGTTGGTTCGGATGCTCATTCTTATATCCCTTTAGATCAACCAACAACTTCTCTTCTATCATTCCCTTTTAAAAGAAGTAAGAAAAAAAAGATAAGAAATAAAAATATATAAAAATAAAATTCTGAAGGGAATTACTAGACTTTGTCTCATCATCTCTTTCATCTGGATTGTTTATTCACAACAGTTTGGTTTCAGGGCCGTCTCTGAGATATTAGGTGCCCTGTGCGAATGCTAAAAATGGGCCCTCCTAATCAATATTTTCAGGACCGAACCGGACGTCTTACTGGTCACTGGTCGAACCGGTTGGACCGGTCGAACCGGATTTAAGAACCGGAAGATATAATAAATAGTTAAAAAATGCATGGAGTTAAATATATAATTCTTAGGACCATCTCTAAGATGTTAAGTGTCTTGTGCGAATGCTAAAAATATGCCCTTATGTGTGTGTGTGATAATTCATTTCTAAATAAATATGAAGGAAGTTAACTTGTTTTTTTACCTAAATTTTAAATTGTAATGATTTATTGAGTTAAATGTTTAAGAAACATGTTTTTCTTTTATCTTGTATAAAAATCGTAACTGGGTTAAACATATTTAAAAAATTGGAATGTAAATATATGAGTTTGTTGTAAAATAAATTTTTATATATAATATATATACAAATTTTTTTAAAAAACTATGCATTCTAAAAAAATAGACCCTATACGATCACACCTCTCGCACATGTTGTAAAACCTCTTAATAATTCTAATTTTTATGGTTTTGGTTTATTCTTTTTGGTGGAGCAATACTTGTTAAATATAAAATTTTAAAAACTTGCATAAACTATAACTTGAAATTTACAAATTTAACCCTGTGAAGATGCCTAGCCTTTTAAAACCTCTGGCTAAGTCCATAGAAAATAGAAACCCTTCACAGTTCGTCAATTCCCACAGCAGATCCATCACCACCACACGCAGCCCCGCCGATGTCCTTCCTCACGGCCAAATCGGAGCAACTCTTTATAGATTTTATATATGCATGCTTCTTTTTCAACACACAGGCATGGGCTGATCTTAGGTTCTTCTTCTACACAAAACCCCTTTTATCTTCCTTCTGGTTCTTTTTTAGGGTTTCTGTCGAACGAGAAAGGGGAACTTTGGAACTTGGATGATTTAGTTAAAATAAATCACGGTCCGATCGTTAGCTACCGGTCCCGGTCCGATCGTTGATTCGGCTTGGCCGGCCGGTTCTTAAGCTTCCGGTCATGATGCTTGTTTTGGGCCGCTTATGGCTCCGAACCCCGGTCCGGCCGGCCGGTCCGGTTGCAACAACATTGCTCCTAATTGACGATAATTAAAACAACAGTAGAATCAATATAAACAATATTTTTTTAGCAAAATGATGCATTTCAATGTTTCAAATAACTAAATAAAACGTGACGTACTTCTAACATTTTTTGATACAAAGTTGTTGTTTAAATCTTCATAATCCACATTATCTAGTATTTCATTCTCAATAATTATTATAGTCAATCCATTTAGTCTTTCTTGAGACATTATCGATCGTAAGTATGACTTTAACAACTTCAAGTTTTAAAAAGCTTATTTTTGCGGATGCTACAGTTAGCATAATAGTCAACAAGATTCTATATGCAATTGATGCATTTGGAAAACAATCGATTCGCTTTATATATTTTAAAACATCAATCGGGTTTAGAATCTCACTAGGTAATAAAGTATCAAACAAGTTTAACTCAATATTAAGCTCATAACCATCAATATATGATCTTCCATCATACTTCAAAGCATTCTCAAGAATAATACAGCATGGACAATGATTGTCGTCCAATTCCTTCATTTAGGAAATGAAAATCCAAATAATTTTTCATACTTTTTGTATTGTTCAAATCTTGTTTGAAGTGAATCACTTGCTTGATCAACAATAAATAAAAAGCCCAGTTTGGATTTTGGTAATTAGTTTTTAATTAGGTTAAATATATTTAAGAATTGGATCATAAATTATAATTGTTTGTTGTAAAATAAATTGAAATATATATAATATATAAAATTTTTAAAAAAATTTAGGGTCTCCTAAAATTATGGGCCCTATACGGTCGCACCTCCTGCAAATGCTCTAAGACCCCCTCTGTTTGGTTTCATGATGTGTTTTCTTTTCCTTCTTTAATATATGGTTGGTTGGTTGGATTTGCAACTTTCAAACTATAATAAATGGTTTCGTTTGTGGTTGATACCAAAAGCAGGCCGTATAGTACCGGACGGTTGTAAGATTAAGTTGTATTTTTTAACTATTTCATATATATGTGAATAGGGAAGGGTATAAAAAATAACCCTCTTTTTTTGCTACAACTACATAACCTATTTCAACCAATAAAAAACTTACACATAAGGTTTTCATTAAAATATTAAAAAGGGCATTCTAGTCATTTTAATTTTATAAGTTTCCCCCCACTCTTTTTTAAACATTAATAATTTTTTTATAATATATTATTTTTTAAAAAAAATTACACCATTATATTCGTCTCATTTTTCTCTTTAATTCCGTTATAGCCTCGACTAATTTTTTTTACCTTTTTTAGATGTCATATATTTACATCATTGTAACGAGATTAAAATATAACAAATTTATTTGAAATTTTTTCTAACAATGATAAATTACAGTGATGTAATTTTACATTGACGTAATTTACCGTGATGTAATTTACATTGATGCAAAATTCGGTTTCGGTTTTTTTCGGTTAATTCGTTCCGGTTCGGTTTTTTCGGTTAATTTGGTTCCAGTTCGGTTTTTCGGTTAATTCGGTTTCAGTTCGTTTTTTTTGGCTTTTTATTCATCCCTAATTTGTAACGAGCCTAAATACAACAAATTAGTTTAAATTTTTTTCGAACAATGATAAATTACATCACTATAATTATCAAATCAAAATAATTTGTTCTATTACATCACTGTAATTTAACATTGTAATTATCATTGTTAGAGAAAAAAAATAAAATAATGTGTTATATTACATCACTGTAATTTATCATTGTTAGAAAAATTCAAAATAATGTGATATATTTATGCTCGTTACATCAATGTAAATAATGGACAATGAGAAAAAAAAAACTAAAAAAGGTACTCAACATTATAATGGGTAATAAAGAAAAATTTACATTACTGTAAATAATGTGTTACGTCACCGTTAATTATGTTATTGTAAATTACTTCATTTTGTGTTACATTACTTCATTTTTTGTTACATTACTGTAATATACCATTGTTAGAAAAAATTTCTAATTAATTTGGTATCTTTAAGCTCGTTACAATGATGTAAATACATGACATCAAAAAAATAAATAAAAAAAAAACTAGTCGAGACTATAACGAAATTAAAGAGAAAAATGAGACGAGTATAATGGTGCAATTTTTTTAAAAAAATAATATAGTATAAAAAAGTTATGAATGTTTTAAAAAAATGTGGTAAACTTTACTTATATAACAAATGTCCTAAATGCCCTTTATATTAAAAAAATGAAAAAAAAGGAATCTGACACGTGTCACGATCCTATACACTTTTCTTTTTAAAGTAACCATTGGATGATGGTTATGTAGTTGTAACAATATTTAAGGGTTATAAAAAATTCCATGCCCTATGTGAATATACCGACATGAAAAGGTTATCTTTTAAAACAACCATTAAAAGGTTTTTATCTTTTAAAAACTCTATATAAGTAGATTATTAATTGTTTAATAGTTAGACTTTTTGTATTTTTTTAAACAATTTTAAGCATAAAATACGATAAACCTTTATTAATGGTAACTTAATGCTATGCGTTCAGTTTAAAAAAAAAACTTGTTTTTTCTACGCCTTACGCATAGACTACGGTCACGACTTATGCACCTTGAGTATGTCTTGTACCTTTGACAACTATGCCTCCAGCAACAAACAGAGGCGCTGCAAAAACAGCTCTGTAATGCAGTTTCAGAGATTTTTTGATGAATCCATTTGATTTTATTGTATATTATGTGAGTCAAAAGGAATCATAGGAACTTACCTAATTTTCAGAATTTTTGAGTACAGGATAATAAACTTTGACTTTTACAAGTCAAAGATCCAGATTTGATTTACTTCAAATTGGGTCTCCAAATTCTCAGAATAATCCTTTTAAGCTGTGATTTTTGAGGAGGAGATAAGATGTGAGACTTGATTTCAAGATGGTTGGATGATGATTCTTGGAAGCAGAAGAATCAAAATTGAAGCAGAAGTATGGTTTTTGTGATGGCTGTTAATTTTTAGATGCCAGAGAATAGAAACTAACTATTCCTGATTTGAGTTTGCTACCTGAACACGTTTTGCATTGATATCTAAGCAGCTGGGTTGCCCAGTTTGTGCGAAGGGAGCTTGCTTCGTAAGAAGGTGCCGGCTTCGTATAAGAATCCATACGAAGGAGCTTGCTTCGTACGACGGGCTTAACTCGTAGTGGAAGCCATATGAATGAATCTGGTTCGTACTAGACATTCTGCATCTTATGTCGGTTGTAGTTTCAAATTGGCTTTTAGTTAAATCTTTCGAATTATATATAATTCACGTATTGTCACTGTTAATTTGAGGATTCTTATAATTTATCTTTCACTGTAACAACCTCAATAGACTCAAATAAAAAATTAATGCGAATGGTCCTAACCTCTATTTATGAGTTATCATAATTTCCTATACAACAAGAGTCAACACTGATTTTAGGTTGATCAATTACCACATATGGTTGATATGTGTCAACTACTTTGACGATTAATATAACTTTTGGTTCTGAAAATTTATTGGATTGAACCATACAAGTCTTAGTAGTAACTGCTGCTGCAACAGATGGTGCATTCGTCGTAACAACTTTTACTATGGATTTCTCTCTTCTATTTCTTTAAATTTTATTTCACTCTGAAAGAGGGTGTAGTGTTTGTAACAACGAACAGCTGGTGGAACAGTGGTTCCTTTTGTTTATTAGTTGAAATTCAAGTTATTACACCTTTGTCTTATCTATAGTAGGATGCAACTTTAACATCTGCTATATTCTTTAACCCTTTACCCTGCGTGTTGCTTCTTGATTTCCTCACATACTAAAATTTTGATTGTTCTTGATAACATGGTTTATACAAAGATGTTGATGGCATGGTGGCTTAGTTTTCCACAAATGACGCATTCATGAAATAGTTTATAAAATGGTTGAGAATGAGATTTTGGCGAGCGAGAGTATGACTAATTATAAATTACAATTCTTTTCTTAGGAGAAACGGTTGGTTTGCCCGTGTAATGTTGGAAAGTTGGTAAACACGTAGGATCAATTGGTTAACCTGGTTACTGTTTAAATTAGAAACAATTGGTTTGTTTCGTTTATTGGTAATCAAAGCAAAAATAAACAACAAAATGTTGGGACAATTTTCTCTTCTTCTTGAAAAACAAATACGAATGGCAGATTACAAAAGAAACTTGAAAAATTGAAAGGAAAACTAACAATAACTATTCAGCCGTACTGCTTGAACTATTAAAAAAAACTATAATAAACAAATAAACTGAACACCATAAAATAAGGAACCACTTTCTGACATATTCCCACGTTGAGCACCAAACCACTTTCTCCCTTTTAACTGGTCAACCATTAATCAAACTCGCCATACCAAACTTGAGACCAAGTCAACCATTAATCAACACATTCCCCCCTTAATGTTGACTCGTGTCTCCAAGGTCTTTAACTCCCAACAATGCTCTCATCTCTTCGAATTTAATACGAGGTAAAGCCTTAGTCAAAATATCTGCCTTCTGCAGCTCTCCACTAACATGCTGCACTCGAATCTGCCCCCTTTCTATACACTCTCTAATGAAATGATATTTGGTGTCTATATGCTTGCTGCGTCCATGGAAAACAGGGTTCTTCATCAGAGCAATAGCAGATTCATTATTAACCTTCAACTCCACTTGTTGAGCGTTTTCATCTAGAAGATCTTTGACCAGATTTCTCAGCCACAACGCTTGACATGCTGCCGAGGTGGCAGCCGTGAACTCAGCCTCACAGGAGCTCAACGCAACTGTTTGTTGTTTCTGTGAGTTCCAAGTAATTAAGCAATTTGAATAATAGAAGACCATACCTGTGGTTCCCCTCCGGTCCTCTATATCTATCCCATGGCTTCTATCATTGTATCCCAATAATTTTCCATCTCCTCCTCTGGTATAATGCAACCCAAAGTTTACAGATCCCTTCACATGCCTAAGGACCTGTTTCATAGCTCTGAAATGGCTTAATTTTGGACTCTCCATAAATTTACTAAACACACCAACAGAATATCGCAGATCTGGACGTGTATGAAGTAAATAACGAAGGCTTCCAATTAGGCTTCGATATATAGTGGGATCCACTGCCTCCCCATTCTCTTCCTTAGTCAACTGCAACTTAGGTTCCATCGGACACCTTGAAGGATTACAATCTACAAGTCCTGCTGCAATTAAAATTTTATTTGAATAACCATACTGTTTCAAAGAAATTCCCCAAACTTGCTGATCTACTTCAATACCAAGGTAGTATGAAAGTAGCCCCAAATCACTCATGTCAAATACATTCATCATCCTACTTTTGAATTCTTGAACAATCTTTTCACTTGACCCAGTCACAATTAAGTCATCCACATAAACTCCAACAATGAGAATGGAGTCAGACGACCTACTCGTATAAACAGCCTGTTCTTGAGCACATTTGTTGAAACCCAACTCTTTGAGTGACCTGTCAAGTCGAGCGTTCCACGCTCTTGGAGCCTGCCTCAATCCGTACAACGCCATCTTAAGTTGGTAGACCTTGTCTTCCTTGCCTTTTATCACATATCCTTCCGGCTGTGATACATAAACTTCTTCAGTTAAATCTCCATTCAAGAAGGCAGACTTAACATCGAGGTGATGTACAGTCCATCCTTTCTTTGCAACAATTGCCAACAGTAATCTGATAGTTTCTAACCTTGCTACAGGTGCGAAAACTTCATCAAAGTCAACTCCTTTTACTTGAACATACCCTTTAGCAACAAGCCTTGCCTTGCATTTCGTGATCCGACCACCAGAATCCTTCTTCAGTTTATAGACCCATTTGAGGCCTATGGGTCTGCGACCAACCGGTAAATCGACCAACTCCCAGGTTTTGTTCCATTCAATGGAATCCAATTCCTCCTTCATGGCCTTCTTCCCGTCATTGTAGATAGTTGCTTCTTTGAATGTGGTCGGTTCATCATCAGCCAACAACAAAAATTGTTCATACCGAGCTTGAACCTCTTCATTACTCATCTCGGTCGATCTCTGATAAACATTTTGAAGTGACTGTAGATCCTTTGGGTGCGTGTGATCAAAATCAGGATGATGATGACTATCACCAGACTCTGTGCTACGACTAGCACTAGTCTCAACTCCAATCGGGCTCCCCTGGTCTTCATTAGCTCCTTCGAACCCAGGAGTATTCCCTGCATTAGACCTCGCGAGATTTGAGAGAGGCGGAATCTCATCAGAACTGATCGACATGCTAGGGCTTTGCTCTCCATTAACACCGTTTTGTATTGAGTTGTTGGGCTCCTTTCTTGAATTAACAGAAATATTAACCCAACTATTAGTAGGTTTGGGCCCATTTTCCAAGCCCATTTTCCAATTTACGTACATCTCCATCACGTGCTACACACAATCGCTTCTGACTAGGGTTATACAATCTTTGGAAATTGCACCTTTTTTCAGCTCCAAGGTACATCAATCCTTCTTATCTGTCATCCAGTTTTCCAAGATGCTTTCCTGTTCTCTTCACGTAACCTACACACCAAAACAGTTTTACATGATGCAAGCTTGGTTTTCTACCCTTCCATCCTTCATAAGGAGTACGATCCTTTAAACCTCTTGTTGATACACGATTGAGCAGGTAGACGGAATGCCTGACTACCTCTCCCCAAAGCATGTCTGGTACGGACATTATCTTCAGTATCGACCGTGTTACTTCCATCACGGTCCGATTTCGGTGCCCCACAACCCCATTCTGTTGTGGAGTATACGGTGTCATTGGTTGTCGCTTGATTCCATGCTGTGGCAAAACTGATTGAACTGATTTGAAGTGAATTCACCGCCTCGGTCACTTCTCACCATTTTAATCTTCAAGCCATCTTCTTCTTCAACCTTAGTTTTGAACTTCTTGAATGTGGGAAATGCTTCATCTTTGCTTTTAAGCATGTAAACCCACATATATCTGCAGAAGTCATCAACAATTAGCATAAAATATTTGTTACCTCCCAAGGTTTGAGGGGTGATGGGTCCGCACAGATCCATGTATACGAGTTCAAGAGGGTTTTTGGCCCCCCACTGTACTTCTTGTGGGAAGGGTTGTCTTACCATACACCCTTCACATACTTGCTTCGGGTGTTTGATAACCGGTAGTCCCTGCACCAGGTTCCTCTTTGTCAACGTCTCTAGCATTTGAAAGTTTACATGACCTAGCCTCGCGTGCCAGATCCAAGCCTCATCCTCATCCTCGATCTTCGCCATCAAACACACCAACTGGGATGGTTTCATTTGTATCTTGTACATCCGATTCTCCGCTCGTTGTACATGCATGATCTGCCGGTTATAATCATCACGCAACCACAAATGATTATACGCCATTTCAACTTTGTAACCCGCCTCGGTCAACTGTCCCAAACTCACAATATTGTTGTGCAAGGCTGGAATGAAGAAAACATTGTCTAGGACCAGTTGTTCACCTTTCTTGCATCCAAATAAAATGGTCCCTCTTCCTTTTATTTCAACCCTTGAGTCATCACCGAAACACACCGTTCCGCTTAACGTTTCGTCTAGGGTAGCAAACAACTCCTTTCTACCGATCATGTGGTTACTAGCACCATTGTCTTGATACCACAAGTCACGGTTTTCACCAAGTTTGCTGTCAGGAAAAACTTTTTCTTCATTTAGCAAGACCATATTGGAGCTTTCTTCATCATGTACTGTCAATAACAAGGCTGGCTCTTCTACTTGAGAATTCACCAGGTTTGCTTCTTCTCTTTTGTCCTTGGGTTCTGACATTCTGATGCATAGTGGCCTAGTTGCTCACAATTGAAACATCTCACGTTTCGCTTGTCTCTGCCCTTCTGCTTCTGTCCCAAACCTTGACTCCGGGAGTAACCGCCCCTGTTACCCCGGCCACGAAATGAACCACGTCCCCTTGAGCCGCTGCGACCACCCCGGTCTCCTCTACCCCTTCCCCCTAAAGAGTGACTTCTTCCAGGGCCCTTTGAAGTGTAGTGATTTTATGTTTTAGACAACAGCAGGCTCTGTTCAATGGTTTGAGTTCCCTGACGAGTTTTTGGCCTATCTTCATAAGCCTTCAACCTCCCAATCGCTTCTTCAAACGACATTGTATCCACATCCGAATACTGTTCTATTGAAGCAACCAGTTGAAGAAATTTCTCAGGGACATAATCAAGAAGCTTGGCAACTAACACTTTGTCCAACAAAGTTGATCCAAGGCTATTGTATTTGACTACCATGCTCGATAATTTTCCTGCAAAATCATCTATAGATTCCCCTTCTTTCATCTTCAGTAACTCAAATTCAGTTTTAAGTGTGTTTAGCCTTGCTTTCTGTACCCGATCAGCACCCACATAACGAGCCTTCAAGGATTTCCAGATATCCACGGGAAACTTCTTCTTCGCAACCTGCATCAACACGTCTTCTGGGATTTCATGAAAAATAAAGGGTAGGGCCGTTTTGTTTTTCTTCTCATCCACGGTTGCACCAGTCACAGGTTCAACACATTCCCACAAACCATGTGCATCCATCACTGCTTCCATTTTGATGGCCTAGGTGGTGTAGTTCGTGGCTGTCAACGTCGGGATCTGTAACGAAACCGAACCGATTTCGTTTGGTGCTCCAGATGTGGTGGCAACAGACATTCTCTCAAATCTGAGATATTTTGGCATTCATTGGTTTGATCAGACGAGGCTCTGATACCAAGTATTAGTAATCAAAGCAAAAATAAACAACAAAAAGTTGGGACAATTTTCTCTTCTTCTTGAAAAACAAATACGAATGGCAGATTACAAAAGAAACTTTAAAAATTGAAAGGAAAACTAACAATAACTATTCAGCCGTACTGCTTGAACTATTAAAAAAACTATAATAAACAAATAAATTGAACACCATAAAATAAGGAACCACTTTCTGGCATATTCCCACGTTGAGCACCAAACCACTTTCTCCCTTTTAACCAGTCAAAAACTCGTTGCCATACCAAACTTGAGACCAAGTCAACCATTAATCAACATCGTTATTGTATAACCTGTGTACTTTTGTTGGTTGAAACAAAAGTTGGTTGTAATTTGCCTTTAGAAAATCCGTGTACTATTCTTAGTATTTAGCGGCTAGTTTTTGTTTCACTTTTGTGACCGTAAAAACTCGTGTATCGTTGTTATTGAAACTGTTGGTTTTTTTAAGAAACCCGTGTACTATTTAATTCAGTTGTTTTTTAAAAACTGTGTACTGACTAGGTGAATTAACAGTTGGTTTTCATAACCCGTATACAGTTAAAGTTAGTTGCTTTTTGATAAAAGCCGTGTATAGACTTGATAAATAAGAGTTGGTTTTTTTATAACCCGTGCACTCTTATAGAAAGAAGGTTGTCATATTTTTTTATTAGAAATCAGTGGTAGACAATCTGTTAAGATTGGGAAAAAGAAGTCACGTAAAATGGTTGATACCAAAGATAAAGAAGTGGCAACTTCAAAGGAAGGAGGGACATCAATGAGTTTTGTTGGGTCTAGAAAAGTCAAGATCGACGGTTAATTTGGATAGATGGAATGTAAACAAGAAGTATTATGTATTTGTTGATTAGGGACAACGAGTCACCGCACGAGCCACTAAAAACTCAAGTTTACAAAGACACTTGATGACCAAAAGACCCGAAGACCACAACAAATGATGGAGCTTAACTTATTATTTATTATTTATTATCATTTTGTTGTATTTGTTGTATTTAGGGTTTTAGGTCATGTGACACTATAAATAGAGATTATTCTCATTTGTAGAAAAACAACCAGACAAGAGAGTGGTGAGAGTGTGCTTCAATGTAGTCTTGAAAGCTCTCCCCCATGAACTCCATGGATTCTTTATCCATGGAGTTTGAAAGCATGTGAAGGGTAAGTAATGTAATCTTGTTGAATGTTGAACTATTATTGTCATATATCATTTCTTGTTCTTCAATTTACATTGCATCTGAGATTCTTGTATGTGTTCTTCACCCATCTTCAAGACTTTCTCTGTTCATCAGTTGCTTCATCTTCACAAATCGGGTAGGTCCTATTCCGCAACCGTTTTTACAATTGGTATCAGAGCCAAGTTCTCGAGATTATCATTCTAACAATTGATTCTCTCAAACTTGTGCTCAATACCCTGATTTTGTGAATTTTTGTGAAAGTTCTTTGAAGATGTTCTTGTTCTGGGTTCTCCGTTCTTCAATTTATTTGGGTTATATTTTTTGTGTTTTGATATGGTAAACACAAGTGGGTTTTGACTCTCCCTAATATATGTCAAAACCCCACCCAAATGTGATCTTTATTGGACGAGTTATCAAATTTTTGTTCATTTGATAAAAATGGAGGCGGATGAAAAATTTTAGGGCAGCTGGGTTTGTTTCAAGAAAGAACATAATGATGATGGTTGCGTTCTTGAATTTAGGGTTTTCAGAAGGTTTTATTTGATTGGTTTTCGGAAGCTCACCATGGATATTCTTTAAAATTATAAGCTTCCGATGACTATTGCTTCCTATGGCTATTGCTTCCTATGGTTACTGCTTCTGATTGGAAATTGCTTCCTAAGAACAAGTTGCTTCCGAAGCATAAAATTTGCTTCCTAAGCACAATTTGCTTCCGATGCACAATTTGCTTCCGATGCACAATTTGCTTCCGATGCACAACTTGCTTCCTAAGCATAAGTTGCTTCCTAAGCAAAAGTTGCTTCCTAAGCATAATTTACTTCCTAAGAAAAAGTTGCTTCCTAAGCATAATTTGCTTCATAAGCATAATTTGCTTCCGATTGGAAACTACTTCCGAAGCATCTTCTGAAGACATCTCCTTCCTTTTGATGAGTGAAGCTTCTTCCGAAATTTAATTACTATTGCTTCCGAGAGTTACTTCCAAAGAACAGAGGTATTATTGGTATGTAAAGAAGTTAGCTTCTTAAGTGCTAATTTATGATGTCCAAGTGCTAATGCATCTATAAATCAGTACTTATGAAGTTAACCAAATATTTCTCAAGTAAAATCATCTCTTGATATGTAATGTCTTATTTCTAAGTGTTAATTTGGATGATGTCCAAGTGCTAATGCATCTTCAAATCAACACTTTAAAATTTGACAACATGTAATTTTACTTTTGAAACACATTAGCCTTTGGTTCACTCGTTCTGCTTCATCATTGGAAGTACTTTACTCTTTGGCATGATAGAGCTGAAACTTATACATCATCAGAAAATAAAAATAAGTTAATGATGTCTATTCTATAAGTTCAATTGGTGTTCCAGATCTGCTGCATGGAACATATTGTCGGTTAGCAATGATTGCTTCCGAAGAACACTACTTGTTTTTGAAGACATGGTGGTTTTCACACATCAGTTATCTATAGCATCAGCTTAGGGGGAGTTTGATGGATTGAAACTGATGGCAAGTGTGTTATCAGTGGTTTATCAGTGAAGACTTCGGTTTCATTGATGTGAAGATTTCTTATTCTGCTTTGAAGACTCTTAACTTTCAGATTGTTGGGATATGGTTTTCTTTTATTTTTGAGCTTGCATTTGTCATATGTTCATTACAAGGATTGGCTGGAGTCCTACACTTGAACCGATATCCTATATTCTTACATCTTTTGGGTTGGGATGAAGATTAAGATTACACTCTATATGCTTCCATTCTTGGTGTTGGGGATGAAGATTGAGATTTTTTAATCGTAGGAAGAGCTTAATCGGAGGGGGAGAAGATAAATGAAGGCCATAGAACTTCAAGATGTTTGTTATGGGTTTGAGAAGTGGATAAAGGAAGATTCACTTTGTGTTGCGGTGAAAGAAACATGAATTGCATCTATACAAGTTCAATCTTATAATTCATGTTTGTTTCATCATACTTCTACATTGTCTTACATTCATCTAACCAAATAGGGGGAGACTGTTGGGTCTAGAAAAGTCAAGACCAACGGTTAATTTGGATAGATGGAATGTAAACAAGAAGTATTATGTATTTGTTGATTAGGGACAACGAGTCACAGCACGAGCCACTAAAAACTCAAGTTTACAAAGACTGTTGATGACCAAAAGACCCGAATACCACAACAAATGATGGAGCTTAATTTATTATTTATTATTTATTATCATTTTGTTGTATTTGTTGTATTTAGGGTTTTAGGTCATGTGACACTATAAATAGAGATTATTCTCATTTGTAGAAAAACAACCAGACAAGAGAGTGGTGAGAGTGTGCTTCAATGTAGTCTTGAGAGCTCTCCCCCATGAACTCCATGGATTCTTTATCCATGGAGTTTGAAAGCATGTGAGGGGTAGGTAATGTAATCTTGTTGAATGTTGAACTATTATTGTCATATATCATTTCTTGTTCTTCAGTTTACATTGCATCTGAGATTCTTGTATGTGTTCTTCACCCATCTTCAAGACTTTCTCTGTTCATCAGTTGCTTCATCTTCACAAATCGGGTAGGTCCTATTCCGCAACCGTTTTTACAAGTTTCCAATGTCCCATGTTAAATTCCACAAATTACACAATTTGGGCTGTAAATATCAGGTTGATCTTTAATGTTCATGGGATTTGGGAAGCCATTGAATCAAAAAGAGGAACTGAAGTAGATCATAAAGAAAAACAATGCATCAATTGCATTATTATACCAAGCAATTCCAGAAAACATGGTTTTGCAAATTGCTAATCTTACTTCAGCCAAAGAAATTTGGGAGGCGTTAAAGGTTCGACATGTTGGAGTTGAAAGGGTTAAAGAGGCTTGGTTACAAACACTTGAGTCAGATTTTGAATCACTTAAAATGGATGTTAACGAGTCACTCGATGTTTATGCTGAGAAAATAAGTGAGATTGCATCTCAAGCAAACAATCTTAGGCATACAATGAATGACAAGAGATTGGTGCGTAAGTTACTTGGTTCGGTACCACCAAAGTTCATTCAGATTATTGCAGCAATCGAACAATTTGCTGATCTTAATACGATGCCATTCCAAGAAGTTGCTGGAAGACTAAAGGCTATTGAGGAACGCACAAAGAAACAAATCAAAGAAGATGATATGAATGACAAACTCGTATTCACTAAAGGAGATGGAAAGGAGAAAGTCAAGGTGTAACAGTTGCATACGAGAATTACGTCATCAATGATGTGAGCACATTTGATTGTTCTAGAAATCCACGTTGATTTAATGATTTCAATTGTTACAGATTGACAGTATGCGAGAAATGATGAACTTGGGCGAAAACCGTGCACAAAACGGAGTCTTGGATTAACCTTCTAGTTTGATTTTGATTGATTAGATCTTGATTTTGAACGTAATGACATAGTTAGGATTGTTGATTATTGCTTAGATGATGGCTATGATTGATTATAAACAAAGAACACGAAGTGTTAACGTTAAATCCTTGTTTTGATCCGTTGTAATGCCTGGTTTGCGTGAAACCATACCCATGATTATAATGGTTTAACCCATTTGATTATGACAATGTAGGTGATTAGTTGGATTAATCCTTGAAATGCAAGGTTAAATCCAAGTATGTCAAACTAATCACAATCATTAACATACTCATTGGAATGATTATCTGATGTTTATGATAACAGTCAGATTAGTATGTTAAACATGGTTTTTACACCTATTATGATGCTACATTGTAATATTTCATGATATTTGGGGTAATAAATAACAAGGATTGATCATTCCTAAGCCATTAAACCATCTAGAAACTGTTTTAGCATTATAATCAACCACATTAACTATTTGGTTAATCCGAAACTATTCTGATTAATCAAGAATGTCATCAACCTTGTATTTGGAATCTAAAGCAATGTAGGTTCCTACATTATCATACATTGTATGATATAACATTAAATTAACTAATTACATAATTAATATCAGTTGATGACTGTTAAAGTAGTGTCTTTGACATTGAACGTTCAGAAAGATCTAATCAGTACACTAGAACATAAATAACTCATTAAATATAAATAAATGCAGAATCACTTCTCTATTATCATTTTGAGATATTCTGCTACCACTATATTATCAGGTGAGTTTCGTACAACCCCTTTTTATTTTTAATCTTTATAAACATCGGGGAACACTGTTGTGAAACTTTTCTGAACATATGATATGCATCACTGTTATCTGTGAGATTTCATGTGACTTTTGTGTGATTTCATGGGATTTTGCCGTTAGTATCTCTATCACAGTATCAAAAAGTCCTCATCTCTTGAACTGTATCTAGTGAACCCATGTGGGGCCGAACAGGAATCATTGATAGTACTATTGGCTGACAACCCATTTGCTGGGAGGATTGCATCTCCCCTTGTGTGAATGTTTGATACTTGTTTCCATAACAACTTTCTTAATGTTTGTGATAGACATTAAGATCATGAGGCATTAAGATATTTACCGACGGGTAGTATCTTCGTACAACATACAACTGTCCGAAAGGAACTAGATACGGGTCCCATGGTTATTCGGAACTGAACTTTTGAGAACATATTTATCATATCATATTGTTTTAAATTGAACTGTCGAACTCACCAGCTTTGTGCTGACGTTTCAAACTCAAACCTTTTTGCAGGTAAACAGTAATCGCCGGTGAGGACACACTTTTGGAATACTTGCACTGGAATAAATTAGTTTTGTAATTAAATAAACTTAGTTGTAGAATGTAATATGGATGTTAATGACGAACCTTTTAATGTAATTACTGTAAGTTAATCTGTGTGCTTGTGATATCGGATCAAGTAAGTCACACCACACCTCAGAGACATCACCACTATGCTTCCGCGACCGTTTCAGTGACATCATCAACAGGTGACGAGAGGTGGGGGTGTGACAGGGTGGTATCAGAGCCACAGGTTATAGAGAATTAGGTTGACTTAGAGACCTAGACTATAACCATAGGCTCGAATAGTAACACAGAGAGCACCGAACAATAATAATGAACAACACTTGTTTTGAATGAAGCCAGAATAATCAGGTGGTACGAATTCCAGTTATGAGTGGCCAGCATAACTGAAATTCGCAACACGTGTGCATTTTAGTTTAATTTAATTCAAGCAGAAAATTAACAACTATAAGGACAAATAGTTGTTCTGAGATAGGAAGAAGCATCATATGTGCTTGGTTCGACCTCCTAGAAACTCAAAGGAATTGACGGGGGCCTGCACATTGTTATTTAATATTTACTTCATGATACTGATTAGAGATTTTTATTGTACAGCGATGGCTGATCAAGCCGAACAGTACATTTACCAGAGATTTCCTTATCTGAGGTTGGACGACACCCCGAGCTCTAGTGCAGGAGCAGACTCGGACCCTAGTGAGGCTTCATCTGCAGCCTCACAGGCGACCCCTGCTGGACCTCATACACCATCATCCCCCAGACCTGTTACTCCACCACCACCACCATCACCAGTACCACCACCAGCATCTCCTATTGTACCCAGTCCTCCTCATTCACCCTTGGTTCAGGTTTCTGCTAAGAGGAGACAGAGCTCCTCTCCACGGAGAGTCCCTGCGTGGGACGGATTACGACGGATGCGGGGACAAGCCAGCAAGACCACGGGGCTACCCCTAGACATCAGATGGCTCCCCGAGATGAGCCCCAGACTATCCACGAGGTGGGATAATCCTCCCACCAAGCAGAGCTGCGAGCACAGATGCAGCAGGTCTCTCAAGACTTGCAGGGCCTTAGGCAGGACTTTCACCAGCACCAGACTGCCTTGGAGGATACTCGTACCACAGTACTTAAGATCCTCACTTCATACCTGACTCTTCTGGAGCGTGTGAATCTTATGGATACGGACGCCCAGGCTTGGAGGACGACCGTAGAGGGACGTTTGAGTAGGACATGGATGCAGGTGTTAGTTGCTGCAGTTTGGCAGCAAGTTGCAGTCTGGAGGGAGAGACTGCAAGGATGGATTTGGATGCTTGGCGCACTGAGCACTGAGGCTATACTTTTATGTTTAGCTATAGTATTGGATACTATAGCTATTATACTAGCCGGCTTGCCGTATTTCTTACGGTGAGCGTGATCGAGCATCATCTATTTTGGGACTTATCATTGTATATACCATAGACGGATATGTAGTTTTCTATATGGATGTTGTAGTAACACTCGTTGTATCAAAACTTTCTAATAGTGCTAATAAACGGTTGTTTTGTGTATTTGATTGTGTAATGTGTTATATATGTTGTGTGTGACTGGTATATTAATATCAAATTCATATGATCAACAACTAGAGACTAAAAACAATTCCAAGTAAGAACATATCAACATGAGAAATATCTATTACCAGTATGACAATGTATCATATCACTGTGAGAACATACAAATGTGAGAGCAATTCTGTTTGAGAACATTTCAATTGTCTGTATGACAACATTTCAAAGTCCTGTGTGGCATCATATCAAAGTCCTGTGTGGCAACATTTCAATTGTCTGTGTGACAACATTTCAAAGTCCTGTGTGGGATCATATCAAAGTCCTGTGTGGCAACATTTCAATTGTCTGTGTGACAACATTTCAATGTCCTGTGTGGCATCATATCAAAGTCCTATGTGGCAACATTTCAAGGTCCTGTGTAATATTTTAACATGTTGTTAAATTATCAGGACTGATTATAACTACGAATATCTGTGTGATCTGTGTGTATGGAGAACATATCTGGACTAAATTCATGTAGTTATACTGTATTCTTTATAATCACATTTCAATATAAATTTTCAGTGTAACCGAATATGATTGAATTTATGTGATACAACGGGTTATATCTTTAATGTTTTTAAACTGACCTGAGTTTGTATGCTTGTGAAATGGGTCCTAAAAGAGGTCGACCAGCTAAGAGAGCTACCCAGAACATTACAAACCCAGAATAGAATCAAATTCCACCTGTGAATGTTGAATCAAATCCGGATCCGCGTGTTAATCCGGAAGTAAACGTGGTTCCACCTGGAAATTTGGAAACAAATACTGCTCCACCAGTGAACCCTGGAGCAGGCACTGTTCCACCTGCTGGTACAAGTGGATCTGAAACAAATGCAACTATGATAGCACGAATTGTGCGTGAACAACTATCTGCTTGTGGTGTAATGATACAACACCAACCACATATCACCGCAGGTTCTGGTAGAGACCACGATCATGCTGAGCATAATGCTACTGGTGGTCACGTCGAAACTCATACCACCACCGGTACAACTACAATTATTCCTGATCCACCTCGACAGGGATGTACTTATAAGTATTTTGCTTCCTGTAACCCTCCTACTTTTACTGGCAAGGAAGGAGCGGCTGGTCTTCTAAGGTGGATTGAGGAGATGGAAACCAAACTCAAAATCAGCCAGTGTTTGGAGGAGCATAAGGTGTCTTATGCTGCCTGTTCTCTGAAAGACTCAGCTTTGACCTGGTGGAATACCCAGGCCAAGACTTTGGGTTCAGCCACAGTTGACTCGATGGGCTGGAATGATTTCAAAACTCTGATTAGATCAGAGTACTACCCAATTACCGAAACTGAAAAACTCCAGGAGGAATTCTGGAATCACTCTATGATCGGTGCTGATTGTTTGGCTTACACCGATCGGTTTCACGAACTTAATTGTTTACTTCCTGATATGTTTCCTACGGAAGCAGCTTTAATCGAGAAGTACATTAAGGGTTTGATTCCCCAGATTCGGGGAATGGTGACTGCTGCTGAACCCACAACTCTGAAACATACAATTCTGTTGACCACTAAGCTTACCAATGAGGTGGTAAGGAGTGGCACTTTGTCTTTGAAACCTCAGACGGCTTACAGCCGTAGTGATGTCGGTACCTCTAATGTGTCAAAAGGTACCAAACGAAAGTGGTTTGGCAAAACCAAGGCGAAAGCTCCGGCTGAGATCACCCAGAGTAAGCCAACTGTGAAAAACTATGGTGCTGCTATTCCTGAGAGGAAAACTTATACCAGGCAGGCGCCCAAATGCAATAAATGTTCATTTCATCACACAGGACCGTGTCCTGTTTGTGCCAACTGTAATCGAGTTGGACATTTCACCAAATATTGCAATTTTCCTGCTCAACCACAAAATCAAGCACCACGACAAACCACTCAAACCAACCGGTCATGCTACAAATGTGGAAGCCCTGACCATCTCATACGAAACTGTCCAAACTATAACACCAATCCGGGAACTAAAGCTAGAGGGAGAGCTTTTCAGATTGGTGCGACCGAGGCGAGACATGATGCAAATATTGTCACTGGTACGTTTCTTCTTAATAATATTTACGCATCTGTTCTCTTTGATACAGGAGCAGATAAGAGCTTTATCTCTCCCGAATTTGCATCATTAATTTCATTGCTTACGGTAGATCTAGAAACTCCTTATGTCATTGAACTTGCTAATGACAAGTTAATCAAAACTAACAGCGTGATTCAAGGATGTCCCTTGAATTTGAATGATCATCTTTTTAATATCAATTTACTTCCTATTGAGCTTGGGAGCTTTGATGTCTTTGTTGGTATGGATTGGCTTTCTGATAACCAAGCGGAAGTTGTCTGTCAAAACAAGATGATCCGTATTCCATTACCTAATGGTAATACACTGATAGTTCAAGGAGAACGAGCCGGTAGAAAACTTGGTATCATATCGTGTATGCGAGCTCAGAAATTTTTAAGGAAAGGCTGTTATGCTTTCCTAGCACATGAGACTGAGCACAATTCTTCACCCAAACAAATTACAGACATTCCAGTAGTCAAGGATTTTCCCGAAGTTTTTCCTGAGGATATATCAGGATTACCCCCAATGAGACAGGTTGAATTTCATATTGACTTGATCCCAGGCGCTGCACCAGTTGCTAAAGCCCCGTATTGGCTTGTGCCATCAAAAATGCAAGAACTTTCAAGTCAATTACAGGAACTTGTAGACAAAGGTTTTATCAGACCTAGTTTCTCACCCTGGGGAGCACCTATTTTTTTTGTGAAAAAGAAGGATGGTTCATTCAGGATGTGTATTGACTACAGAGAACTCAATAAACTGACAATCAAAAACCGCTATCCACTACCTCGTATCGATGATCTGTTTGATCAACTACAAGGTTCTACTTATTTTTCAAAAATCGATTTAAGATCTGGATATCATCAGTTACGTATTCATGACGATGATGTTCCAAAAACTGCTTTCAGAACTCGATATGGACATTACGAATTTCTAGTGATGCCGTTTGGTTTAACTAATGCACCTGCAGTTTTCATCAATCTGATGAATGGAGCATGTAGACCTTATCTGGATAAATTTGTGATTGTGTTTATTGATGATATTCTCATTTATTCTCGAAACCAACAAGAACATGCTCAACATTTGAAACTAATCTTAGAACTTTTGGCACATGAGAAATTATATGCCAAATTTTCCAAGTGTGAGTTTTAGTTACGAGAAGTTCAATTTCTCGGGCATGTTGTAAATGAGAACGGTATTCAAGTGGATCCCAGTAAGATTCAAGTGGTGAAACAATGGGAAATACCACGAACCCCGACTGAAATACAGCAATTCTTGGGGTTGGCAGGTTATTATCGCCAGTTTATCAAGAACTTTTCAAAAATAGCCTTGCCATTAACCACATTGACACAGAAAAATCAACCGTTTATATGGGATTCCCAACAGGAGGAGGCATTCCAACTGTTGAAACACAAACTCTGCAATGCACCTATCTTGGTACTACCGAAAGGTACTGATAATTTCACAGTATACTGTGATGCTTCTCGTCAAGGTCTTGGGTGTGTGTTAATGCAGAACGACAAGGTAATTGCTTACGCTTCTCGAAAGCTGAAAGTACACGAGAAGAACTATACCACTCATGATTTAGAACTTGGTGCAGTGGTGTTTGCACTCAAGATTTGGAGACACAATTTGTATGGAACCAGGTGTATTATATACACTGATCACAAAAGTCTCCAGCACATTCTAGATCAGAAAATGTTGAACATGCGACAGAGGCGATGTGTTGAACTCTTAAATGACTACGACTGTGAAATTCGTTATCAACCAGGTAAGGCGAATGTCGTAGCCGATGCCTTAAGTCGAAAGGAACGAGTCAAACCTTTACGTGTGAAAGCGTTAGGAATGACTATTCAAACCAGTCTAATTCCTCAAATCAAAGAATCTCAGCAACAAGCTTTACAAGCAACGAACTATTCTGCTGAGGGACTGAGGGGATTAGACAAGAAACTCGATACCAAAAATGATGGACTATTGTATTTCAAAAGCCGAATGTGGATTCTTTTATTCGGTAACTCTAGAACAATCATCTTGGATGAGGCGCACAAATCCAGGTATTCTGTTCATCCAGGTGCTGATAAAATGTATAAAGATCTTAAGGATTTTTACTAGTGGCCTGGAATGAAGAAACACATAGCTGAATACGTGGATCGATGTCTAACATGTCTCAAAGTTAAGGCCGAACATCAACGACCTTCTGGGTTATTGCAACAACCTGAGATTCCCATGTGGAAATGGGATCAGATCTCTATGGATTTCATCACTAAATTACCCAGAACCTCACGAAATCATGACTCTATATGGGTTATCGTTGATCGCCTTACAAAATCTGCGCATTTCTTACCCATCCGAGAAGATTTTTCTATGGATCGACTTGCTAAAATTTATGTTAATGAGATTGTATCTCGACACGGAGTACTCATCTCTATCATTTCTGACATAGATAGTCGATTTATGTCACGATTTTGGCAAACTCTTCAGAATGCTCTGGGCACACAAATCAACATGAGCACAGCTTATCATCCACAAAATGACGGGCAGACTGAACGAACAAATCAAACTCTTGAAGATATGCTCAGAAGCTATGTGATTGATTTTGGAGGTAGCTGGGATATTCATCTTCCACTTGTTGAATTCTCATACAATAACAGCTACCATACCAGTATTCAGTGCTCTCCATTCGAAGCACTCTATGGACGCAAGTGTAGATCACCTATCTGTTGGTCAGAGGTAGGTGAAAATCAAATCATAGGCCCATAATTCATTCAGGAAACAACTGATAAGATCGCACTCATTCAGGAACGAACTAAAGCTGCTCGCGATCGTCAAAAGAGTTATGCTGATAATCATCGTAGACCTTTAGAATTTCAAATAGGTGATCGAGTAATGTTGAAAGTTTCACCTTGGAAGGGCATTTTAAGATTCGGAAAGAGAGGTAAACTTTCACCAAGATTTGTAGGACCATTCAAAATTCTTGAACGAATCAGATCAGTAGCCTACAGACTTGAATTACCTCTTGAACTTAGTAACATTCATGATGTCTTTCATGTATCTAATCTGAAGAAATGCCTAACTGATGAATCATTGATCGTACCTCTCGAAAAGAATCATATTGACGAAAAAATTCAGTTCAGTGAAGAACCAGTAGAGGTAATGGATCGAGAAATGAAAGTGTTGAAACGTAGCCGAATACCAATTGTTAAAGTGCGATGGAACTCGCAACATGGACCCGAATATACTTGGGAACGTGAAGATCAAATGAAATCAAAATATCCACATCTATTCTCATAAACGATTGTTATAATGTAAGTCTTCACTAAATTTCGGGACAAAATTTCTCTAACACGAGGAGACTATGACAGTTGCATACGATAATTACGTCATCAATGATGTGAGCACATTTGATCGTTCTAGAAATCCACGTTGATTTAATGATTTCAATTGTTACAGATTGATAGTATGCAAGAAATGATGAACGCGGGCGAAAACCGTGCACAAAACGGAGTCTTGGATTGCCCGGAATCGAAAAACGAAGAAAAACTTCTAAGTGTTGCTCGATTGGACTCGCCGCGGTACGCGGAGGTGGGTTTGAGAGTCCTCCGTGGTACGCGATGCTTGGAAAATATCTTAGATTCCTCCGAAAATCGTCGCGGTACGCGACGCCCTTTTTGGCTTCTGGTCGCGGTACGCGATGGATGTGGCGGTGCAACAATCTGATCTACTTCATCAGAATTCATGCAGATCATATTTTTGTAAACTTTCGAACTTCTTCGACCCACCAGACGAAATCTTGACCAAACTACCATCCAATCTTCATCTTCATGCCCTCTGAACGCAAGGATCATACCAGGAATCATTTCTACAAGCTCTGATCGTTTTTTTAACCGCAGATATCCGTCAGATTTGGTAATGATTCATTTTAACCTTCTAGTTTGATTTTGATTGATTAGATCTTGATTTTGAACGTAATGACATAGTTAGGATTGTTGATTATTGCTTAGATGATGGCTATGATTGATTATAAACAAAGAACACGAAGTTTTAACGGTTAAATCCTTGTTTTGATCCGTTGTAATGCCCGGTTTGCATGAAACCATACCCATGATTATAATGGTTTAACCCATTTGATTATGACAATGTAGGTGATTAGTTGGATTAATCCTTGAAATGCAAGGTTAAATCCAAGTATTTCAAACTAATCACAATCATTAACATACTCATTGGAATGATTATCTGATGTTTATGATAACAGTCAGATTAGTATGTTAAACATGGTTTTTACACCTATTATGATGCTACATTGTAATATTTCATGATATTTGGGTAATCAATATCAAGGATTGATCATTCCTAAGCCTTTAAACCATCTAGAAACTGTTTTAGCATTATAATCAACCACATTAACTATTTGGTTTATCCGAAACTATTCTGATTAATCAAGAATGTCATCAACCTTGTATTAGGAATCTAAAGCAATGTAGGTTCCTACATTATCATACATTGTATGATATAACATTAAATTAACTAATTACATAATTAATATCAGTTGATGACTATTAAAGCAGTGTCTTTGACATTGAACGTTCAGAAAGATCTAATCAGTAAACTAGAACATACATAACTCATTAAATATAAATAAATGCAGAATCACTTCTCTATTATCAGTTTTGAGATATTCTGCTACCACTGCTGTGAAACTTTTCTGAACATATGATATGCATCACTGTTATCTGTGTGATTTCATGTGACTTTTGTGTGATTTCATGGGATTTTGCCGTTAGTATCTCTATCACACTATCAAAAAGTCCTCATCTCTTGAACTGTATCTAGTGAACCCATGTGGGGCCGAACATGAATCATTGATAGTACTATTGGCTGACAACCCATTTGCTGGGAGGATTGCATCTCCCCTTGTGTGAATGTTTGATACTTGTTTCCATAACAACTTTCTTAATGTTTGTGATAGACATTAAGATCATGAGGCATTAAGATATTTACCGACGGGTAGTATCTTTGTACAACATACAACTGTCCGAAAGGAACTAGATACGGGTCCCATGGTTATTCGGAACTGAACTTTTGAGAACATATTTATCATATCATATTGTTTTAAATTGAACTGTCGAACTCACCAGCTTTGTGCTGACGTTTCAAACTCAAACCTTTTTGCAGGTAAACAGTAATCGCCGGTGAGGACACACTTTTGGAATACTTGCACTGGAATAAATTAGTTTTGTAATTAAATAAACTTAGTTGTAGAATGTAATATGGATGTTAATGACGAACCTTTTAATGTAATTACTGTAAGTTAATATGTGTGCTTGTGATATCGGATCAAGTAAGTCACACCTCACCTCAGAGACATCACCACTATGCTTCCACGACCATTTCAGTGACATCATCAACAGGTGACGAGAGGTGTGGGTGTGACACAAGGAGCATAAATGTAGATGATGTGGTCATGCAAACTCAAACCAAGAAAACAAAGGACGTGGTCGAGGCAAAAATTGGAAGTCTTGGAATAACAAATATGGGAACCGCTTCCAACAAAATAAAGATCACGTCAAATGCTTCAAATGTAATGGATTTGGACACTTCAAACATCAATGTCCGAAATGGGAAAACAAGGAAGAAGCATGCCTTATTCGACACGAGGATGTCGAGCCAACATTACTATGATGACAAATCGGATCTCGAAGGATGAAGACCTCACTTAAACTAAGTTTAGTTTAAGGGGGAGAATGAAGGTTATATAAACTAAACTTATTTATTATTATTATTATAAGGGTTGTTTATGTCATTATGTCAAACTAATTAGTTTGGATAATTATTGTAAATATTATAAGTTGAAGGGTCATAGAGTAAATATTTGTTTTAGGGCTATATATATGATCCCATGTCTGTAAACATACGTATGACAAAAATTCAGAACACATATTCAGAAATTATACATCAATTCTTTGATCTTGTTCTTCCAAATTCTTCTTTGATTACCAACACCTTTGAACTTTCACCTTTCTTTTTCTTAAACGACTTTGAGAAGGAATATATGAAAATTGGAGTACATGTTATAATAATAAACAATTTCTCACTCTTGTTTAGTTCGTTTGGGATTATTAGAGGAGAATCCACATTTTGATTAGAAATAGATTCACATGAACAAGCCTGCTTTGGTATAAAGATGGTGACTTAATCACTTGCCGGTTCATTGCATGAGAGTCAATCCCAACAGTTAGTTAATTTAAGCATCTAAAAGCAATTGAAGGCTTTTAGATGCCTCGTGAAACTTCTTAACATGAACCTTTGGGTGAGCTAACTCAGCTTTAGTTGCTTTCAACTTGACTAAGAGATCATCTACTTGAATTTCAATATTTTTTTGCTCATTCTTTAAAAGTGAGATTTCTTTCATCAAAAAATGAATTTTGTCAATTTTAGAATTCTTGGTTTTCTTAAATTTTCTATTGTCTTGTTGTAACAACTCTAAGTCATCAATCAATTTTTGATTGTATCTTCTTTACACAGTTAGCTTATAAATACATGTTTTAAGTGCATGAATTATCAGCTACTTGAGATGATGATGAAGATAATGCATCATGATGAATTGCCATAGAGGCATGATTGATAGGAGCATGATCTTCAGCTTAGTGACTATAGTCGTAAAAACGTTCACTTCGGTAGCAACTCTATTATTGCTTAAATTGCTACATTAGTGAATGGGAATTTGTCTCATGATTCAATAATTACTTGAATCAGCTTGGCTTGAGCTTGACTAATAGTGAAGGTATCAAATGAAAGATATATTTAAACTAAATTTATTTATTAAGTATTTAGGTAGAATATGTATATATTATAAGTTAAAGGGTTGTAATGTTGATTTGTAAACTTAAAAACTGAAACTAGGGTTATAAATAGGATGATTTATGTAAACGTATACACAATCAAAATATTCAAAACATTCATATCAAGTTTTGTGCTCTGCTCTTCATTTTTCTTCCAAATTCGTTCTTGATTACCAACAATTGGCATGAGAGTGGTATTCAAGATCCTTGGAAGAGGAAGCGATCGTTTGCACGTAATAGACAACATCTGTGTGTATTAGAAATTACTCAAGCGATAGGAAGACGACCTGTGGAAGAAAAAGAGGAAAAGAAATCTGGGTCGGTAAACAAGAACAATCATCGATGAGTGTTTCTACGATCAATTAAAATATCATAAGCGAAAAGGAGCGGAAATTGAAATCAGAATCGGCGTCATCATAGAACATTGCAGAATTGCTCGAACGAATTGATTGTAGAATTAAAATTCGAAATTGATCCTGGAAGTGGTTTTTCATCACGTCGATCAAGAGAGTGGCGATAAAAATTGATCTGAAATTCACAATGAGAAGCAGATTCGGTACGTGTCTTTGTTTGGTGGATCTGGTTGCAGAATTAAAAATTGTTATTTGGTGCTTCAGAAAAACCAAAACGGGTGTTACTTTCTCTTAAGATAATTAATCAAAACAAGAATTAAAAAAAAAAGATTCTCGCAACAATTTTTGGAGTATTACGAATTCTTGGATTGATAGTTATTCAAGTGTATAAAAGAAAGAATTAGAGGTCTATTCGGTTCTTTCATTTTATATTGATTCATCGTTTTTGTTCCTGTTTAAGATCTGAAGTTTAAAAATATAAACAAGTAGAATATTGTAGAATAGTTGGTTTTGATCTTGAGGCAAACGGAATAAACCCGTATACTGTTGTCGGTAGAAATAGTTGGTTAACCCGTGTATTGATAGAAACAGTTGGTTTGACCGTGTACTGTTAGAAACAGTTGGTGAACCCGTGTACTCTTAGGATCAATTGGTTAACGCGGGTACTGTTTAAATTAGAAACAGTTGGTTTGTTTCGTTATTATAACCCGTGTACTTTTGTTGGTTGAAACAAAAGTTGGTTGTAATTTGCCTTTAGAAAACCCGTGTACTATTCTCAGTAATTAACGGTTGGTTTTTGTTTCACTTTTGTGACTGGAAAAACCCGTGTACCATTGTGGAAACAGCTGTTTTTGAAGAAACCCGTGTACTGTTTAAGTTAGTTGTTTTTTGATAAACCTGTACCGACTTGTGAATTAACAGTTGGTTTTTATAACCCGTATACTATTAAAGTTAATTGTTTTTGATAAAAGTCGTGTACTAACTTGATAAATAAGATTTGGTTTTTTATAACCCGTGCACTCTTATAGAAAGAAGGTTGTAATATTTTTTTTTATTAGAAATCAGTGGTAGACAATCTGTTAAGATTGGGAAAAAGAAGCCACGTAAAATGGTTGATACAAAAGATAAAGAAGTGGAAACTTCAAAGGAAGGAGGGACATCAATGAGTTTCCAATGTCCCATGTTAAATTCCACAAATTACACGATTTGGGTTGTAAAGATCAGGTTGATCTTTAATGTTCATGGGATTTGGGAAGCCATTGAACCAAAAAGAGGAACTGAAGTAGATCATAAAGAAAAACAATGCATCAATTGCATTATTATACCAAGCAATTCCAGAAAACATGGTTTTGCAAATTGCTAATCTAACTTCAGCCAAAGAAATTTGGGAGGCGTTAAAGGTTCGACATGTTGGAGTTGAAAGGGTTAAAGAGGCTCGGTTACAAACACTTGAGTCAGATTTTGAATCTCTTAAAATGGTTGTTAACGAGTCACTCGATTTTTATGCCGGGAAAATTAGTGAGATTGCATCACAAGCAAGCAATCTTGGGCATACAATGAATGACAAAAGATTGGTGCGTAAGTTACTTGGTTCGGTACCACTAAAGTTCATTCAAATTATTGCAGCAATCGAAAAGTTTGCGGCCAAGAAGCCGTTGGAAGACTAAAGGCTTCTGAGGAACGCATAAAGAAACAAATCAAAAAAGATGATATGCATGACAAACTCTTATTCACTAAAGGATATGGAATGGAAAAAGTCAAAGAGCATAAATGTGAATGTTGTGGTCATGAAAATTCAAATCAAGATAACAAAGGACGTGGTCGAGGCAAAAATTGTAAGTCTTGGAATAACAAAGATGGGAACCGCTTCCAACAAAGTATAGATCATATCAAATGCTTCAAATTTAATGGATTTGGACACTTCAAACAAGAATGTCCAAAATGGGAAAAGAAGGAAGAAGCAAACCTTATTCGACAAGAGGATGATGAGCCAACACTACTATGATGGCAAATCGGATCTCGAAGGATGAAGATCTCACTTAAACTAAGTTTAGTTTAAGGGGGATAATGAAAGATATATTTAAACAAAAATTTATTTATTAAGTATTTGGATAGAATATTTATATATTATAAGTTAAAGGGTTGTAATGTTGATTTGTAAACTTAAAAACTGAAACTTGGGATATAAATAGGATGATGTATGTACACGTATACACAATCAAAACATTCTAAACATTCGTATCAAGTTTTGTGCTCTGTTCTTCATTTTTGTTCCAAATTCGTTCTTGATTACCAACATCAAAGAAGCAATAAAGCTAAGTTGAAATTCTCACAAGACCTTCTTGTTTCAAATTGTCTCTCTCACATTACAATGATAAAAAACTTAAAATTTAAAATAAAAACAAAAACTTTTCAACTACACTAATTGAAACAGAAACTTAAACAAACATAACTTCCATGCAAATCAAAAGCCACTAGTCATTAAACCAGGTTTAATAATTAATGAACCAACATGTTGAATTGGGTTATGAACTTCGCACAACACTTACATCAAAGTTTCTACTAAATTGATATATGATGAACTTCTATCAATTATTATCACGGATATGCTTACAACGAAGATTAGGATTGCACAAGAAATTTCAAGGTTAAAGTATATTTTATTCAAGTGTAGGCATACAAGACTCTTCCCTCAAGCACATATTGCTGAGTTGTATTTATACTAAAACCTACAGTTGTATCATCGTAGGGATACAAGGTTGGACAAAATACTAGAAATAAATAAATGCTAAAACTAATATATTGTGGTGGCTTAACAGGATAAGCCACATTAATTATAATCAATACAAATAACTCCATTGACTTTTACATTAAATGCCTACAATAAAAAAGGTATAAATGTAAAGTAAATTATGCATGTCTAACAGAAATCTTTGCTACTGACTTGCACGAGAATGTCTTCTGAATTGATTCTAGTAGCAGAAAGCACTTATGATTCTTTCTTTAAGTAATGCAGACCTTAGCAGAAGAGAGTCTTCGGAAGTTATCGTATCGGAAGCTGTAGATGCTGGGAAGGCTTTGGAAGCTTGAGGCTTTGTATGGCTTCCGAAAGGCGAGGATCATTCTTCGGAAGCTTTTGTTCTTCCTGGTGAAGAGACTAGAGAGGAAGAGACTTTTGGTGAGCATCAGACTTTTTTGATCTTACAGCCTCCCCCTAGGCTGATGCTACCAAAAATCTCCTAATTGTTCTCTTAAATTTTTAGCCCTTCTCTTCACAAGTCTTGGTACGAGCCTTCCTTCTGGTTGATTTCCTGGATTTAGGAGAGGCAGGTTCTCTATATCAAAGATGCATGGAGCAGGGAGAGCACATACTTGATCCTCTCTGATTTTGACAACATAGCCATTACTATATTTGAGTTGGAATTTGTTCTCAGGAAAGATAAATTCCCACTCATTGATAGGTAGGTATACATTGACTGGCATTTCTTCAAGTCTTCTTCTTGCAATGGATTTCCATCTTCTGAGCGGTCCACGCTTTCTGTATAGGAAAATCTGACCTTGGATTGAAGTCTTTTTGTCCTGTTCTTCCTGCTCTTGTCCAACATCGTTTTCCATGGCTCGCTAGATGCGGGATGCAACTAAATCTGGTTCTTGATCCTCAACTTGTTCTTGTTCTTCCGTTGCATCAGATTCATCAGCTAGTTCTGGCCCTTGATCCTTAATATGATCTTGATCTACCGAGGCCACAGATGATCTTGCAGCTTTGTCTACTCTCTCTTCCTCCTTCCTTGATTGTTCCTCAGGATTAGAAGCATTTGTTTTCTGCTTTGAATTACTTTTATTTATCTTGATCACACAGGATAGAGGCACCTTGTCATATGGAAGACTAGATGTAGGAGTGATGGACTCTTGCTTTGGCCATATAAACTTTATTGATTCATCACACATAACTTTCTCTCCATCTCTAAGTGCTTTAGTAGAGTAGACAATGTTGAGAAGAATTTTTACCCAAAGATTAAAGTGAAGGGATTCCCTCTAAGCCTGGAGTTGTTCCATTGAAGGTAACTCTCCCTTGGATATTTTCTATTTGATTTCCCTTACATGGTGATCCATGGTAGAATTATTCATAGGACCAATCTGTCTCCAATTGAATCCGTAGTTCAAGAGGATCTGCTTCATTTTCTCTCAGTAGGCAGTTTCCTTATCTTTTTTTGTGGAAGCTGCCACAACTTTAGGTGCAGCAGTGGAATGTTCAAGCTCCTGCACCTTGTCCAGCTCAGCTGCCATTCTAGGCACCGACCAGAGCAACACTTCATCAATATCAAACCCTTTCTCCAAGAGAATATCGAAGAGCCATAGAATCAGTCCATCCAGAGAAGTATCTGGTTGGCCCTTCTTTGTGAATGTCATCCTCTCCTCTTGAGTGGCTTCCTCTTCTGGGGTCAACTTTCTTTTTCCTTTGTCAAGAATTTTGGACCTAGAGGAGATTGATCCTAAGGCCTCGTCAATTGGTTCATCGGTCTGTTGTTCTTTTGAGGAGGTAACCTCAATAATGACTGGCTTTTTGGAAACAGTGTCAGCTTCAAGGTTAACTTTACCATCCACTGCCTCCTCCAGTTGACCAATCCTCTTGGAGGGTTCCTTGGTTATTTCCTCAGGAATTATAGGATCTGAGGAGAGGTCTTAAATAGATTTAGTCCCAGAAAGGGACTCAAGTGCCATGGAAATGTTGGTTGTTTGTTGACTGAGGTCTTCCACGGCAGCTTTGGATGTAGTCCCAACAGGGGCTTAGTCCCAAAGGGGGACTCTTGGATCCCAACAGGGGACCTATTTTCCATTGAGGTGGGATATTTTTATTGTGTTTCCTCCAGGGAAACCCCTGCAGCTTTCGAAGAAGAGGAGCTTGAAGTTTGAAAGTAAGTTCCCAAAAACTTATCCCATTCACTATCTAAGCTAGACTGGAAAGGATTGGGTTCTTGAGAATGCTCCTTCTCTCCATTGGAAGTTGGAGAACTTGACCCCATAGGTTGTACCTTCTTTCCCTTTTTGTAGCATTAGGGGAAAGAAAGGACACTTGGCAGGGGTCAGGGAGAAATGGGCTACAGATAATGGGTGGGCGGTGCTGCAAGTCTAAGATAGTGGCATCATTCTCTTGAACTTGCAGCCTCAGAGCAACCATTTCTGTTTCAAGAGCAGCTACCCTGGTGTGTAAAGTGGTTATGATGGTCCTCAATTCCTGTGTTGTGGGCCCCTCCTCCACCGGAGTGGAATTATGGGGCGATGGAATGTTGAACCTAGCTCCTACACCTCCATTAACAGATGTGGTTTCTTGGCACCTTGGATTCATCTCATTGAAAATAACCTCAAAGAAGTCATCTGCACAAGGAGTTGCCACAGAAGAGGTACTATTACCTGTACCACTGTCTTAATGTAGAGGATAATGTTCATTAGTAGGGGCAGCCTCTTCTGTATTGAGCCCTTCAAAGCTCCTGGGTCAACCTCTGTATGAGCAGGCTCTGGATCAGGGAACCTTGCCTATAGCCCTGTCACCACTCTCAACATATTTTGGGAAGTGGGAAAAAGTGGATAATGCAGAGCAGCCGATAAGTTTTCTTGAGCCTAGTAGCTGCAAATGCTATGAATATTTTGATGGCTTCAATCCTAGCAACTGCAGCAAAAACTTCATCATAATTGATTCATTCCTCCTGTGTGTAACCTTGAACAACTAGCCTAACTTTGTTCTTCATGATAACTCCATTGTCATCCTTCTTGTTTCGAAACACCCATTTGGTTCCAATGACATACTTTCCTTTGGGCAAAGGACAAATCTTCCATACTCCCACTACAAATAAAATGTCATTTAATGGCATACAAAAAAGTGCCTCAAAAGACCAAAAAAGTGCCACTAGAAACCCCTTAAAGATTGTGTGGCATACAAAAAAAGTGCCGCTAGAAGTGGTGACGCTAAATCCTTTTTGTGGCACACTAAAAGTGCCCCTAAAAATTATATTAGTGGTATAAAGCTTATGTGCCGCTAAAAACGTGTGCCACTAAATTACATTTTATTTGTAGTGTCCTTGCCTTTCAAACTTTAAGAGTTCCTCCTGCATTGCTTCTACCCAGCTGCAATCTTTCAAGGCTTC
The DNA here is from genome assembly GCA_009363875.1 of Mikania micrantha. Classification (NCBI taxonomy): domain Eukaryota; kingdom Viridiplantae; phylum Streptophyta; class Magnoliopsida; order Asterales; family Asteraceae; genus Mikania; species Mikania micrantha. The sequence continues at coordinate 45,934,385 of CM018691.1, read as the reverse complement.
AGTAACCTTCTTTGATTGTATCTGAGATAGAAAGTATGAGAAAAAACAAATATTTGCTTCATGCATGGAATTTCTGGTTCGAGCACCTTCCTCTATATTGCCAATGATATTTTCAGCTGGATGAGTATTGTGAATCTGAATCCTTGGGATTACATCTAACTTAGAGTTTAAATCCAGAATGGTTGTGTCTAGATTTGGAAGTACAACTTCAAGTTGTATTTCTAGTAAGTCTTGAACTCGATGAGATTGGGCTGATGTGGGTGGATCTTCTCTGGTTTGAGAGTCTTCCAAAGTTGTGACTTCTTCAAAAGGACTTCCAATTTCATCTTGACATTGTGGGACAGATGTAGTGTCACTTAAAGGAGATTCACGAGATGAAATAATGGTCTCATATTGTGAGACTGTGTGTTGAGATGGAGCGGAATCTACCAAGGATTGTCTTGAAGCTATTGGCAGCTCAACACTATAATCTTCCTCTTTTCTAAACTGATTTGAAGCTGAAACATTTGTCTGAGGTCCTACAGCATACTCTTTGGAAAGATTGAAAGTAGATGTGAATTGATCAATGTCAAATAGCCAGTGAGGACCAATTCCAGGTTTATTGATGGTATGTTCATCAAGCTGAACATTTGTAGACTCTTCAATAATCCTGGAACCTTTGATGTATACTCTGTATGCCTTAGCATTCAAAGAGAATCTAACAAAGAAGCTCTCTATTGATTTCTCAGCAAACTTGGCCAAATGATCTCTGGTATTTAAGATGGTGCATTAACATCCAAATGGTTTAAGAAATCCAATATATGGTTTTCTCCTATGCCAAATCTCATAAGGATTCGTACCATGTGTCTTAACCACCAATACACTATTCTAAACATAGCACCCAGTATTGACTGCTTCTCCCAAAATGTTATTGGTAGTTTGACATCCGATAACATGTAACTACAATCTCAATTAGTGTCCTATTTCTTCTCTCAGTAACACCATTTTGTTGTAGAGTCCTAGGAGCACTGAATTATTTAGCAATACCATTTGTGTTGCTTCCCCTTTAGGCAGGTTACACATTTATCCACACACACAAATTCATTTGTTGGTAAACATGTGACCAAGTTATTTTTGACAAGTTTATTCATATTTTTTAAGTTTACATGACAAAGTCTTATGATGTGTTAGTTTAACACATCCGTTTTTGTACATATTCGAGTCAGTTTTCGTTAGTTTTGTAAATATTTCTAGTCGATTTTAGTTCCTTTTAACATTCTAGTGTTTTTGTGTAGGAATGTGTCCCGGAGGAGAGGAAATGAGGGCAAATGGACATTGAAATCGAGTGCGGTTGATTGAGCGAAGAAAACGAAGAAAAAAACCCCAGGCGGTACGCCTAGCGAGGGTGCTTGGTCCCAGGCGGTGCGCCTGGGAACATTCCCTGACTTCCCTATGATCCAATCATATCTCCTAGTTAGAGGCACCAGCCGCAGGCGTGCGCCTGCCATCATTAGCCACCCGACTCTTTTGTCTCGCACGTACCGCCTAGCCTCATGCATGCCTGCTAGGCGGTACGCCCCAGATCATTTTTAGCTCTAAAACCCTAATTTTCATTCCTGCTATAAAAGGGACGCTTTCCAGCCGTTTTGGGGGTCTTCTCCTGCATTTTTGGAACCCTGATCAAGCTAAGGAGCTGCTGGAGCTTAACCATGGAGTAAATGGCTTGATTAGGGCTTATTGGAGTGAAGAAGGAAGCTTGTTTGAGTATTTCTCTCTATCTTTTCATGTTCTTAGTTTAAATCAGTAGATTATCATGTATTTATACATATCTCAGATCTCTTTTGCTACTGTTGAGATGTTAGTTGGCTAGATCTAGTGATATACCTAGGTTTGGGATGATAAAGTTGTGATTTTTATGATGTTTGGACTTGATTTATGCTTATGGATTATATATGCTTTGAAATCAGCTGTAAAGATTGAATCTTTGATGATATTTGCATGTGTTGAATGATTATACTTGATGAATGTTTGATCCATGTGTGTCTAGGAAGGTCTTTTCTCACATAGATGCATATTAGGCGTACTACTTTGTGTTTTATGTTAGTTTATGGGTTGTTGATCATATTCCATAGGATTAGACATCATAAAGTATTGTAATTTGCATGTGTGACCTAACCTAGAAATCCGGGAGGTGATAGGTTAAATGGTTGGTCTCTATCACTTGGGATATTTGAGTTAAATGACCCGGGAGGGCGTTGTCTTAGATTTACTTAGTGGTTAGTGTCAATCCATGTCAAAGTTGTCACCTTTATATCTCTCTAGTGTCTTAGGATACAAACGGGTGGAGAAATCTGGGAGGTAATTCACCCGTTGGAGTGCAATTGCATATCGGGAAAATCCGGAAGGTGACCCGGCAGGCTAGTGCATACATTACAGTCTTAGGATTTCCATTGGAGTTTCCTGGTATCTGATCTGGGTCCCATTAGGTTATCCTTAGTCTATTCCTTGAGATCCTAGTCTTCATCCTTCATAAGTCAGTCCAAGTCAACATCTGTCACACTTTTGATTCCCAGCCTAGGTATACATGTTTCCCTCACTGCAGTTAGATTTCATTGACAGTTCTGGTTTTAGTTGTTGTTTTAGAGTTTAGTTAGTAGTTTAGTGTTTAGTCAGTCTTAGTCTGGTTAGGTTATCAGAGTTGCACCAAACCCCCCTCTCTTTTACTTTATTGTGTCATAGTCTATGTTAGTTTGTTAAACTAGTGTCCATTGGTTCGATATCCGGACTTCCACCAGCTATTCTGCCACTGACATGCACACTTGCCTTCGTAGCGGTCTAGTTTAGGATTTACGATTATTACTAGATTTTTAGGTTAAGTCTAGATATATGATTAGTTATTGTGTCTTTAGCTTAGGTTATTTAGCTTTAATTTAGTCCAGTTTTTAGGGTACTGACCGCTTTCATCAAGTTTTTGGCGCCGTTGCAGGGGACACTAGGCAATAGCAAAGATTACTTAGATTGTGGCATTTATTTGCTTACTTTCTTATTTATCCCTCTAGCTTAATTTTTCTTTTTAGGTTTAGTTTTATTTTTCTTCCTAGTGCCTTTTCTTGTTATTTGTTATTTGTGCCTTAGATTAGGATTTTCTTTGTTCATATGTGAGTCTTACTTGCTTGTTTGATTAGGGTATCGGTAGTTGTATGCCCCACACCCATTCGCAGGGAGCGTCGGGTTTTTAGCTTTAATTACATCATCTTCTATTCCAAAGAGATGATTCATCAAGTGAAGCTTTTGAAATAAAACAACTTAAATTGCTAAGTGGTGAGGTTGTGCTCATATCCAGCATATGCATGTTGTTCCTTCTAGGAGCTCGAAGTAGAATTTGATCATTTGAAACTACAAAACCAGGTTGTAACACAATATATTCTTGCTCAGTGAACAATATGTTATGTTTCTCATTGCACACCTAAGAAACACTTAGCAAATTGTAATTTAGCTCTTCAACAAAATGAACATTTTCAATGCTTACTTTACCATTTATGATTGTAGCCTGCCAGTGATGTACCCTCTTACCATATCACTTTCAAAAGCAACAGACCCTCCAAAAATGGTTCATATTTGTGTAGATGTGTCTTGTTGATCGTCATATGCCTGGAGAAGCCACTGTCCATTATCCGCAGATTGCTCGTGGAATCTTTCTGCTCCTACACATATAAACAAGTGAATTAGTTTCTGATGAGAACCCAAGCCAATGTGGTCTTGGGTCTGCCCTTAGCATCAATGTATGAAAAGCTCTTGGATATCATCGTTGGTGATACAAATGATGGATTGACTGACATTGCTAAAACATGTGTTGATTTTTTCGTCTACATACTTTAATGAACTTTGGGCTTGAATGAGGAAGCTTCTTCTCTTGCTTTGGATTATGATGGGATGATTTGGTTTTCACATTGGAAGCATGTGTTGTTCCTTTTTAAGACATTGACTTAGACTCAAATGATTGATTTTTGTCAGTTTTCTTCCTTCGGAAGTAATAGGTTTTTTTGTTTCCCATATTTTTGGAAAAAATTGAGTTTCTCTTCCGATGACCGATTTACTTTGGAAGGTTTCTGGTTATTTCTCGTAGAAGGGGTGGAATCTTTCGAAACCTTTTTTTGATGCTTCATTGATTTTTTCCTTGCTGAACTTGATCGTTGGTCGTCCGAGGACTGAGATGAACTACTCCGTGTTTTTTTGATGCTTTCTTCTTTGTTAAGAAGGAAGCTTCTTCTGCTTCTGGGGTTAAAGAAACAGTCTGCTACATAGTGATCAGCTTCTCCACACACTAAGAAAATTGTTTGATTTCTTGATGAGTCTGTTCCTTGAGTCTTTTCAATGTACTGTTTGAATGTTGATGTGGAAGTACCAACATCACTTCTGTTGGAGTAATTCACTTGACTTCTTGGTTGATTTGTACATACATTTCGGTTTTCTGACTTTTCCCTATGTGACTTCTCAGTTGGATGTTGAGGATGTGCTTCTAGTTTGGACATATTTAGCTTTGGCAAAGGTTGATTTGGTTTTCAAGATTCTATTCTTTTGTTTTTTATCAAATTTGAGTTTTTCAGAAAAAGCAGTTTTCTCATCTTCAAATGTGTTATCAGTTTGAGTGTGGCAATCATTGCTTGATTCTTCTTCTTTTACAATCTTATTTAATCCAAAATCTCATCATACATAAGAGTGGCTTCTGGTTTAACCTCAATCTCCACATTTGGAGTATATGCAGATGGAGGTTCCACATGATTATACCCATTCCCAGCCCCCTTTTTTATAACCAAGACAGGTATCTCATACATTTTAAGAAGTTTTTCAAACTTCTCTCCTTGACTGAGAAATTTGTCTCTGTAAGACTCTGCCAATACAAGTTTTGTCTTAGTTGTTGTCAGTCTTTCCAAAATATTGTTTATTTGACATTGTTTATTGGTGTCTTCATGTTTAAGACTTGAAATTCTCTTTTGTAATTCTTCGATTTTTTCTTTATAATCTTTCTCAACTTGGAAAAATTTTGCTTTGACAACTTGTATTGACTCGAGTTCCTCACAAACTTGATCATTAAAACGTTTATAAGTATTTAACTTTCAAGACATTCAGGGGTGCACATGTCATATGTTACCTTAAATGTAGAGATGGAATCATTTGCAAGGTTTACACTATAGGACTGGTTTGTTGCTTTAGATGGTTGGTTGTTTGGTTGACTTGAAGTTGATGGATGTCTTTGGAGACTTGCTTTCTCTTGCAAAATGGCCAAGTTGTTGGCAGTTGAATTTTGTGCTTTTGAACTGTGTTCCAGTTCTTTGATAAACTTCTTTGCACGATATGAAATCATGACCATACGATAATTTATGTTCATTTCTTCTTGATCATCAGCAGGAATGCCATCTAAATCTTCTTGACACAGTTGAAAGTAGTTAGATTCTTCAGCCAATAATGCCCCTTGGCCAGAAGTAAGTAAAGACGTTGTGTTTGAGAATGGGTTTGCATGTGGTGTGGATGTTGTAGGTGTTTCAGGATAGGTAATGATAGGTGTAGAAGTTGAATGGTATATGGGCTGATACTTCTGAAATGGTGAATTATGGATGGGTGCATACAGGGCTGCTGATCCTAAGGGTATAGAGGATGTTTGTTTAGGTTCTTAGGAATCAATCTCCATTTGGTATGCACTATGTATACCAAAGAGCTCTCCCAACTTTAGTGTTCTAAGATTTTATGTTCTTTGGATTGTAACAGAATAGATGTTCCATGCATGTGGAAGTGACCTCAGGAAATTTCTGATCACATCTTGATTTTCCATCTTCACACTTACAGCAGTTAGTTCATCAACAAGTTCTACATACCTTAGGTACTGAGAAGCCATCTTTTTATTTTTCTTTTGACAAAAATTTTCGAACTTCTGCTTTATCATGTCCTTCTTGTTTTCTTTCACATCATCATAACCTTCATACATATGCTGTAGAGAGTTCCAATACTCTTTAGAAGATTTTCATTTCTTGAATGCATGTATGATAGAGTTGGGAATGTACATTTCAATCAGTCAGAGTGCTTTTGAGTCAACTTCGATCTTCTTGTAATCTTCATCTGAGTAGAGAGATTGATCTTTTGGCACGGCTGCTCCGCCAGGTCCAGTAGCAGCAACAACAATTTGAATAAAGGGTCCTTCAAGAACTGACTTCCATAATTTGAAGTCTTGATTCCTGATGAACCCTTCCATCCGAACCTTCCATGTGTCATAATCGTCTAGAGTGAACATGGGAGGTTTGTTGGGAGTACCATTTTTGGTATCATGCTTACTGATGGTTACCATTTGAGTAGTAAGAAGAATCTTAGATCTATGAAAAGTAGAATGAACAACTAGTAACTTAAGAATGGTTTGTTGCTTAAGTTAAAGATCCATAGCTCTGATACCACTTGTTGGATCGGGTTATGCACTTTGCAAAACACTTACAACTAATCTTCTAATAAATTGATAGATGCGGAACTTCTATAAATTATTATCACAGATATGCTTACAAAGAAGATAAGGATTGCACAAGAAATTTCAAGTTTAAAGTATATCTTATTCAAGTGTAAGGCATACAAGACTCTTCCCTCAAGCACACATTGTTGAGTTACACATGAACATATTTTTACTAAAACATGCAGTTGTATCCTCATAGTGATACAAGTCTGGACAAAATACTAGAAACAAATAAATGCTAAACCTAGTATATTGTCGTGGCTTAAGAGGCTAAGCCACATTAATTACAATCAATACAAATAAATCCATTGACTTTTACATTAAATGCCTACAATACAAAAGGTATAAATGTAAAGTAAATTCTGCTTGTCGGACACAAATCTTTGCCGCCGACATGCACGAGAATGTCTTCTGCATTGATTCTGGTAATGGAAAGCACTTCTGATTTTTTCTTTAAGCGAGGCAGACCTTAGCAGAAGAGCGTCTTCGGAAATTATCATATCGGAAGCTGTAGATGCTTGGAAGGCTTCGGAAGCTTGAGGCTTTGTATTGCTTCCAGAAGGCGAGGATCATTCTTTGGAAGCTTTTGTGCTTCCTAGTGAATAGACTAGAGAGGAAGAGACTTTCGGTGAGCATCAGAAGTATGTGACCTTACATAACAATTTCCCTCCAAATTTTGAACAAGGTTTGTAAGCTCCTCTACACCCAAAAGTTCTCTTATTTTTGCAAACCTTAACTTTGGCAATGCTTTGGTTAGGATATCCTCAATTTGATCTTCTCTGCTTTCATGCTCAACCACAATTAGATCCTTTTCAACACACTCCCTTGTAAAATTATTTTATATATATATATATATATATATATATATATATATATATATATATGCTTGCTTCTTCCATTGAAGACTGGGTTCTTCATTAGTTTATTCGCCAATTTATTATCAACCTTAATTTTCACTTTTTGGTTTCCCATTCTGTCAATTCCTTTAGAACATTATGCAGCCAGATAGACTGGCATGCAGTTGTGTATCATCTCGTTTTATGGATATAGATAAAATATCGTATATAATTAAAGAATTATTAGTCAAAAATATAATAAAAAATAAATAAATACAAACCGTTAGCCTTTTCTACATTCTTCAGATTAAGAATTCTGCTCGTAATTAGGTATGTACTTGAATTCTTTAGTTTAACTTCTAATGTTAGTTTGTAACATATTAACTATTATAAGGTTAAGGTTAAGATCCGATCTATATATACAAAAATTTTATGTTAATTATAATCTATTTTAGGAACATAAAATAAATGCATCAGGAATCATCCTTGCAAACAGTTATAAGCATAGATTAAGTAGAAACGCTGTCCAATTTACAGTAACAAGTTTAAAGTTGTCACCTAGCCAACCCAAAATTCTGGTGAATACATTTAACTTCTTTTTAAATAGAAATGCATTTTTTAGCTTGGTATGTTTAAAATTTGACGCATAAAGAGATATTACGTGACCAACATTTAGGCTATTAGTATATGTATGATTTGCAAACCGTATCCGCATATGGGTAAAATTCCCATACATGGGTGGTACAGGTGGGCTGGAAGGTTAAACGTAAGACGCACTGCACAGGCAACCAAACCAGTGACCAGCTATGGGCTGGAGGGAACAAAACTTAAGACGTGCTGCGCTGTAGTTCCTAACCTGTGACAATTATAAACCAGTGTATGCAGTAGTTGTATCGATCAGTGAAATAACCTGTTAAATGTGTAGTATTGCCAATATTACTTATGGTTAAAGGACCGAACATGCTATGCTTACATATTGAGTCTGTTACTTGTATTGACCAACTTTATGTTGACGTTTTATTTTCAAAAAATTTTCAGGTGATTATGAATGACAAATCAGAAACGAGATTAGATGTTTAGGGCGTATGACGCCTTAAATACAATCTTGTGGCGAAACTGAGGAGCGATTGGAGTTATACCTCCAAGCCCCGTGTAAACCGAGATATGTAAATATATGTTTGTAAAAACTCGGTTTAAAATGAAATAAAATGTTATGTTCATATCTATGCATATGAAATTTTATAAAACCCTGAAAAGTTATTTACAGGCGATTAAAATAAGGTTTTTCATATCTATGCGTATGAATTAATTGAAAATTATGTAAAACGGTTTTCACATCCATACATGTGATTTATTCATAAAATTATGAATTTATGAAACAACGCTTCCGCTGAAACATATTAAAATTGAATAATAAACTCTGACCAAGACTGTGCTTGTCAATGAAACCAATCGGTCCCAGCGCCCGGGTCACCGAGGGCCTGGGGTATGACAGGTTGGTATCAGAGCTCCTAGTTTTAGCGAAATAGGTACTAATTATAGTATATAAGCTTTAACCAAACTGAGATAAGTACCTATCAAAGGAATAGGTAGAATAGAATACTTGAAATACTAAGAATGATTAATATGATGAATTCTAATGATAGCTTATCTGCTAAATTACGATGAATTATTTTTAAGACCTTTTCAAATATCATATTTTGTAGACAATGTCTCGAAACCAAAATTCTTGTGTGCCGTCTGCAAACACTCGTGGGCGAAAGAAAACGCACACGGAAGCTAATGAACCTGTGATTCGAAAAGCTGAACTTCAAGAAATAATAGCAAAAGAAATTAAAGACGCAATACCTACGATTGTTGCGGCTATGAAAAATAATGAAAATTCGAATCCAGAGAACACAGTGACAAAAGCAAAAGAGGTTTCTGGTTCAAACAATGAGAATATCGAAGCTTTTAGTGCAAAACGATTTGGAACTGAAGGATGTTCATACAAATCATTCCAATCTTGTAAACCTCCTGAGTTCGCTGGAAGTGAAGGAGCTGTGGTAGCGTTAAGATGGCTCGAAAAGGCTGAAGCGGTAATTGCTATCAGCAAATGTGCCGAAGAAGACATGGTTATGTATGCTTCAAATTCCTTTAATGACGGAGCATTGGAGTGATGGAACTCCATTATTCAAACCAAAGGCAGAACCAATGTTTATGCTATGACTTGGGAAAGTTTTCGGGATCTCGTAACTCAAAAGTTTTGCCCAATGAATGAGAAGGAACAAATCGAGCGAAAATTTCTGACACACCACATGGTCGGTGCAGGGCATCGTGAGTACACTTCCAAGTACTTTGAGTATGCTCGATTGGTGCCACATCTTGTGACACCAGAATCAAACCTGATCAGTCGCTATATCTGGGGATTAGTAAGTGAAATTCGAGATATGGTTAAGGGAAGATGCCTCAGACCATTGATTCAGCTGTTGAGCTTGCAGGATTGCTTACTGATGGGATGGTGAGAACCCAAGAAGAAAAGAAAAGTCAAGAAACGATGCAAAAGATTAATCAAAGTTCAAAGAAACCTGGAGGAAAATTTGAAAAGAAATAAGGAGGTAGCGGTGTAATCCCACGATGCAAAATGTGTGGGAAAAATTATTTGGGAAAATGTCTTCGACCAAAATTTTGCAGTCATTGCAAATTGACAGGTCATACAGTGGATGAATGTCGAAGAAAGAAAATGGTTACATGCTTCAACTGCAATGAACAAGGACATTATCAAACCGAATGTCCTAAGTTGATCAAGGCAAGTGGAGTTAGCGGGATTGGTGGTTCAGGAAAAAAAGTTGAACCAAATGCAAAGAAGACAACTCGAGCTTTTGTTCTTAATGCAAAAGAAGTTGCGGACATGCCGGATGCCATCCCCGGTACGTTTCTTATCAATAATGTTTATGCTAAGTTTTTGTTTGATTCAGAAGCAAATCAAAGCTTTATTGATTATGATTTCTGTAAGCTTCTAAATGAACCATTAGTGAAACTAGATAAACCTTATCTGGTAAAAACCGCTAATGGTGATGTAGTCAAAATAAATGAAGCATTGGTAAATGGTAAGATCACACTCTTTAAGCAAAATATACCTGTGAAATTCTTACCAATGAAGTTGGCCGGTTTTGATGTGGTAACTGGAATGGATTGGTTAGCTACAAATCCATTGAAGTTCGGGTTCCAACAGGAAGAAAATTGATCATCAAAGGCGATAAGCCAACAAACCATGCTGGAATTATTTCTATGATCAAAGCTACTAAGTATCTAAACAAAGGTTGTTTAGCTTACCTTGTCTCAGTCACAAATGAAGTTCAAGAAAAGAAGAAACTGAAAGACGTAGCTGTTGTAGTTGATTTTCCCGAAGTATTTCCAGATGAATTGCCTGGTTTACCACCAGAACGTGAAGTAGAATTCAATATCAATCTGGTACCAAGTACTGCTCCAATTGCTAAATCTCCTTATAGATTAGCACCGACAGAGATGAAAGAGCTCAAGAAACAATTAGACGAGTTATTGGAAAAATGTTTTATTCGACCTAGCTCATTACCTTGGGGAGCTCCAATCTTATTTGTCAAAAAGAAATATGGGTCGATGCGGATGTGCATTGATTATAGGGAGCTAAATAAGGTGACAATTAAGAACAAGTATCCATTTCCACGAATTGACGATTTATTCGATCAACTTCAAGGAGCTTGTCATTTTTCTAAAATTGATCTTCGATCAGGATATCATCAACTGAAAGTACAGGATGAAGATATTCCTAAAACTGCTTTCCGTACAAGGTATGGGCATTATGAGTTCACTGTTATGCCATTTGGACTTACTAATGCTCCAGCTGCCTTTATGGACATGATGAATCGGATATGCAAACCTTATCTGGACAAATTCATCATTGTGTTCATTGATGATATTATTCAAAAACTCCTGAGGATCATGCTAAACATCTTAGAACCCTACTTGAATTACTAAGACATGAGAAATTGTATGCTAAATTCTCTAAATGTGATTTATGGCTCACAGAAGTACAATTCATGGGCCATATTATTAATGCTCAAGGTATTCAAGTGGATCCATCTAAGATAGAGGCTACTACCAAATGGGAGAACCCCAAGTCACCAACAGAGGTGCGTAGCTTCCTAGGCTTGGCGGGTTATTATCGCCGATTTATTCAGAATTTCTCCCAAAGGTGTTGAAGACTTTGTTGTCTATTATGATTCATCTCATACAGGATTAGGATGCGTATTGATGCAACGAAACAAAGTAATTGCGTATGCATCACGCCAATTGAAGACTCATGAGAAACACTATGTGACTCATGATCTGGAGTTAGGCTCCATAATTTTTGCATTAAAGTTATGGAGACACTATCTGTACATAGTTCATATCACAGTTTATACTGATCATAAGAGTTTAAAGTATATCTTTGGTCAGAAGGAACTGAATATGAGACAACGAAGATGGATGGAAACGTTGAATGACTATGACTGTGAAATTATCTATCATGAAGGAAAGGCAAATGTGGTTGCAGATGCCTTAAGTTGAAAGGAGATAGAAAAACCGAGAAGAGTACGTGCTTTGCGGCTAGAACTTCAGGTCAATTTGTTTAATCAAATTAAAGAAGCACAAAAACAAGCCCAAGAAGATGAAAACAAGCAACAAGAAGGGATGAAGGGCATGACTGAACAACGGTCAAAGGAGACGATGAAATTCTTCGAATGAACACAAGAATCTGGGTGCTAGTCACCGGAATCTTAAGAGAAAGTGTATTGGAAGAAGCACACAAATCTAAATATATGATGCACCCAGGAAGGGATAAAATGTACAAGAATCTAAAAGAGAACTATTGGTGGATTGGCAAGAAGAAAGATATTGTTGCACATGTTGCAAGATGTTTAACTTGTTCACAAGTTAAAGCTGAACGCCAGAAACCTTCTGGTATGTTGCAACAACTGGAACTGCCTGTTTGGAAATGAGAAATGATAACCATGGACTTTATAACTAAACTTCCTCGAACCAGTCGTGGGAATAATACGATTTGGGTTATCGTTGATAGACTGACCAAGTCTGCTCATTTTCGATCAATGAAAGAAACTTATTCTATGGATAAACTGGCATAGTTGTATGTAAATGAGATTGCATCTTTACACGGTGTGCCATTATCCATTGTGTCAGATAGGGATAGTCGTTTTACATCTCGATTCTGGAAAAGTTTTCAAAAAGCTCTCGGAACACATTTGAACTTCAGCACTGCTTATCATCCACAAACTGATGGGCAGAGCGAACGAACAATCCAAACATTAGAAGACATGCTTCGAGCTTGTGTGATAGACTTTGGAGGAAGCTGGGATGACCACTTACCTCTAATGGAATTCTCCTACAACAATAGTTATCACTCAAGTATTCAGACTGCACCGATTGATACTCTCTACGGTAGAAAATGTCGAACACCAGTCTGTTGGTCTGAAATTGGTGAAAATAAGTTGTCTGGTCCAGAAATCGTGCAAGAAACAACTGAAAAAGTCTTTCAAATTAGAGAAAAATTGAAAGCGGCCAGAGATCGTCAAAAGAGCTATGCAGACCGAAGAAGAAAGCCATTAGAATTCAATGTTGGTGATAAAGTGCTACTCAAAGTTTCACCATGTAAAGGAGTAGTACGATTCGGTAAAAAAAGAAAGTTAAGTCCACGATATGTCGGACCTAAAAAAATTCTCAAAAGAATCGGTCAAGTGGCTTATCAACTTGAACTACCGGAAGAAATGGCCGGAGTACACGATGTGTTTCACGTTTCTAATCTTCGAAAATGTTTGGTCGATGCATCTTTGATAATGCCTCTTCAAGATGTTGAAGTAAACGAAAACTTAAAATTTATCGAACAACCACTTCAAATTGAAGACCGCCAAGACAAGAGACTCAAGCATAAGAACTTAGTGATAGTTAAGGCTAAATGGAACTCAAGACGTGGTCCTGAATATACATGGGAACTAGATTCTGAAATGAGAAAGAAATATCCACACCTATTTCAATAATCTCGAGGACGAGATTAAAACAAAAGTGAGGTGGATGTAACATCATGTTTTATGGATATAAATAAAATATCGTTTATAATTAAAAAATTATCAGTCAAAAATATAATAAAAAATAAATAAATAAATAATAAACATTCAAGATTTTTTTACGTTGTTTAAACGAATAGGTAAGATGAAACAATTATTGGAAATAATCTTTGTTTGAACGATCCGTTACTATTACAGGAGACCGACTGAAATTAATAAAATATATTATAATTAAACCTTGTCCGTTTTTAACGAAACTTAGGTCAAAACATAGAGAAAAATGAGCAGATCCTAACGGTATTTTTAGAATTTTATAAAACATTATATTTTAAAAGTTATAAGAGAAAAATAATATTTGAATTAAATTAATTGTAATATATATATATATATATATATATATATATAAAATTGAAATTACATAGAGTGCACGTGTGAAGTGAATGGGTGAACAACAAATTATATGCACACATGTTGGCTAAGGAAAGAATGTCATCCTCATTGTTTTTTTTTAACCGACGTAGGAATTTAGATCCTTAAATTAGAAGATAATTCAAAGATATATATATATATATATATATAATAATAATAATCATAATAATAAGAAAGAAAAAGACAGAGGAAGTGGAAGCAAACCGTTAACCTTTTCTACATTCTTCAGATTAAGAATTCTGCTCGTAATTAGGTATGTACTTGAATTCTTTAGTTTAACCTCTAATGTTAGTTTGTAACATATTAACTATTATAAGGTTAGGGTTAAGATCCGATCTATAAATACATAAATTTTATGTTAATTATAATCTATTTTAGGAACATAAAATAAATGTATCAAGAATCATCCTTGCAAACAGTTATAAGCATAGATTAAGTAGAAACGCTGTCCAATTTACAATAACAGGTTTAAAGTTGTCACCCAGCCAACCCAAAATTCAGGTGAATACATTTAACTTCTCTTTAAATATAAATGCATTTTTTTAGCTTGGTATGGTTAAACTTTGACGCATAAAGGGATACTACGTGACCAGCATTTAGGCTATTAGTATACGTATGATTTGCAAATCGTATCCGCATATGGGTAAAATTCCCATACGTGGCTGGTACAGGTGGGCTGGAAGGTTAAACGTAAGACGCGTTGCGCAGGCAACCTAACCAATGACCAGCTATGGGCTGGAGGGAACAAAACGTAAGACGCGCTGCGCTGTAGTTCCTAACCAGTGACAATTATAAACCAGTGTATGCAGTAGTTGTATCGATCAGTGAAATAACCTGCTAAATGTGTAGTATTGCCAATATTACTTATGGTTAAAGAACCAAACATGCTATGCTTACATATCGAGTCTGTTACTTGTATTCACCAACTTTATGTTGACATTTTATTTTCAAAAACTTTTCAGGTGATAATGAATGACAAATCAGAAACAAGATTAGATGTTTAGGGCCTATGACGCCTTAAATACAATCTTGTGGCGAAACTGAGGAGCGATTGGAGTTATACCTCCAAGTCCCGTGTAAACCGAGATATGTAAATATATGTTTGTAAAAACTCGGTTTAAAATTAAATAAAATGTTATGTTCATATCTATGCATATGAAATTTATAAAACCCTGAAAAGTTATTTACATGCGATTAAAATATGGTTTTTCATATCTATGCGTATGAATTAATTGTAAATTATGAAAAACGGTTTTCACATCCATACATGTGATTTATTCATAAAATTATGAATTTATGAAACAACGTATCCGCTGAAACATATTAAACTTGAATAATAAACTTTGACCAAGATTGTACTTGTCAATGAAACCAATCGGGTCGCAGCGCCCGGGTCACCGAGGGCCTGGGGTTTGACAAGTTGTTGTTGCTGCCTTAAGCTTCGCTTCACAAGAGGATAATGCAACTTTATGTTCTTTGTTCTAGCCTATGCAACAGGTCCTACACTGAACGTTAACTCCAATCCATCCTCTTTCCAATCATACATATCCATAGCAAAGCTGCTATCACTGAATTCTGCCATTCTTTTTATACATTATTCCATAATCAATTGTACCCTTTACATATTGTAGTATATGATTTACAGCTTTCAAATTATATTCTTTTAGTGAAGCCATGTATCGACTAACTAATCCAACTGAATAATTCAGATCCGGTCGAGTGTGGGTAAGATACCGCAAATGACCAACCATATGTCTGTAGTTTGTTTCATTAACTGTTGGACCATTTCCTTCTTTTGTCAAACATAGTTTAGGTTCTATTCGATATTTTCATGCATTGTAATCATACATTCCTGCAAACTTTAATAATTTCTTTGCATATGAACTTTTCTTTAAACTAGTTCCATGCACCCATTATTCTACCTCAATTCCCATATAGTAAGACAATAACCCAAGGTTACACATTTAAATTCTTTCTTTCATTTGAATCATTAAACTTTTAATCTTATGTGACTTTGTACATGTGACTATCAGATCATCCACATAAATTCCAATGATTAGTAACCCATATTGATCACCTGTTTGTACACAGCTTATCCATAAGGAAATCTATCAAAACCAAGTTCCTTCAATGTTTGATCAAGCTTATAATTCCAAGTTCGTGGAGCTTGTCGAAGCCAGTATATACCCTTATCTAATCAATACGCCAAGTTCATTTTTTCCTTTTTCTCAAATTCTTGCTGTTCTTGTACGTACACTTCTTCTTTATCAATACGCCATGACCAAGCCGTTACTAAGATTTCTCGCTCGCCACCAAGCCATATGCCAGGCTCGTGTGCCATCGGCCCAGGCCATTAAGCCATGTCCCTCACCACCAACCCACTAGACCCGGGCCACCGAGCCATCGCTGCCTACGCCACCGGCCAGTTTTCGGGAAAAGCATTGGCGACCCATGGTGAAGTGCGTCCCTCCGGTCGCTGTCAATGACCATTTTTTGGGCAAACCTATTTTTGATCGTATTCGTAGTCTGAGCTCTATTTTGCGTCAGCTTCGAAATCTGGAGACTCGATTTCAATCTGGAAGCTGACTAAGATTCTGATTTCGACAGGGAAGTCACTTTCACATCAATTTTCAATATAACAACTCTGAATTTTTGAAATTTAATAAAAATCGATGACTTTAGCAGAAAATATTAACCAATAAAAGTTGTAAATCAATTTTGACCGCACATGTATTACGAAATCTGCTCGATGATTTTGGTTTACCGTATTCTTGACATAGAATGTCGAGGAATGTCTCGATAAACCAAATCCTGAACAAAAGATTAACAACACTTTAACTAACTGCAGATTGTAATTCAAGGTCTAAATTAAAAATCTCGTGAACTATCTATTCATACCATAACATTACATGTTAGTTTTGTAATACCCCTTTTCTTAGGTAATATCTGTATAATTGTTTTTATAATGTGAATATCATGGGACGGTTGTAAAGCAAAACTCTGTATGTTATTTCAACGTCCTCACATCCCAAACCGCATCTAGTAAACCCATGTGGGGTCGAACGAGTGAATAAAGATAGTAATATCAGGTTGACAAACCCATTTGCATGAGGGATTGCAACTCCACTACTGTCACCATTTCCAATTTTAGCTTAATGTAATGAGGCGTTAACTGTGAGGCAAGGGTATTTACCTTGGACTAGTATCACATCATATCAATATTTGTTGGAAAGGAAATAGATAGGGGTCACATTATTATTCCAATCATGTCAATGCATACCAAATCACGTGGTGATTGTTGTGTTGATTAGGTGTTAATTGCATGATTTTATAGGCTCTTGATCCGAAACACTTTTCTGCGCATATGACACGCCCAGACCCGGCGTGTCATACGCCGACGACCGTAAAAATTGGATTTTTGCCTTTTCTTGACCATATTTAAACCCCAATCTTAGGGTTTCGTTAGAGGAATTTTTGGACAAATTTATGGGCAAGAAAAGAGCGTTTTTGGGCATTCCAACTCCTCAAAACCAATCCAAGATCATTCTGATTCGTAGAAAAATAGAGCCAATCATGCAAATGTTCAACAATTGTGAAGATTCAAGTTTGGTGATGTCTGGCTAATCCGATTGTGATCATCTATGGGTGGAGAATTAGGTTTGATAGTTAGGTTTGTTATTTGATTTGTTAACATTGGTGTTGAATTCGTTCTTCTTAATTTATGAATTCAATATAGCTTAATTGTTGAACGATTACAATTTTTGATTTACTTTGCAATTCCAAGTTCAAGTTTATTACTTTCTTATCATTCATTGTATGGTTGAATGGTTAATTAACGGAATTGGGTTTTAAAGTCTTGTAGAATCATTGTTTTTGCAGAACAAGTAATTAATCAATTCAACAACATCGGTCTAGTTATCGGCTGTCAACAAAATCATTGCTTTGTTTTCAAAATCATTGTTTATCAATTTAAGCGTGAATCATATCTATGTATTTCCCAAGTAACAAGTTAATGCAAACCTAATCGTCTCACTAATTTGAAACCCAGAGTGATCACCGTTTCCATTTATTGTTTACAGCTCTTTTATTTAATTCGTTTGTTTTTAGTTCAAGTTAATTGTTTTCTGTTCAAAACCTAAACTCAACCTTTTCAAGTTTACTTTTAATTGCAATTAGTTAATTAAATAGTTTGTGAAAGTAGTTTCCACTTGACTCCTTTTGGATCGATACCCAACTTCCCTATCTAATTTGGGTAGTGAGATTGGAGTGTTAAACTCTTATTTTTGGTTGGTACTTCAACACCGATCAAATTTTGGTGCCGTTGTCGGGGAGCCGTGCACAAATAACTTTCAATTACAGCTTATTTTGTTTTATTTGTCAGATTTACACAGGTTGTGTTAGTGCGCTGGTAACTTCAGGGTTGCATGCATACTAGGTATTCTGAAAGACGTTCACCACTTAACTTTGATCCAGAAATTGAACGCACCACTCGTAGGAATTGAGTACTCCACCGGACAGAACTTGCATCTCCAAGTGTTCAACAACATTTGATAATGGAGTACCCACTTAATAATCCCTTACCTGATCCACCAAGATTTGAGGATTTGTGAATCCACAGAGTAACCCAAATCCACCACCACCACCTACTCAACCCCAAACCCAATTTTAGCATATACCTCCCCCTAACCATCCTCCTAATGATGACCACCATACCAATACTACTGAGGAGAGAAATACTTTGAGATGAGGGAGTCATCATGGTACAATAGGGAGTGGTGAGAACAACTTGGTATCCACCACCACAACCACTAATGCATAACCCTTACCCATCTAATCGACAAGCACTGAATAAAGGGGGTTATGGCTTCCATCAACAACCACAATACGGTTATCCGCCACATCAAGGTTTCAACAGGCCACAAGACTACTAAATCAAAACTATAGGCCTGGAATCCCTGTGCCTCCTCCGAACATGGGAGTGCCAATGAACTGCAATCAAGGCATGGCACATGCACAAGGTGCAACTACTCATTTCCGACCTTCTTTGACCACTAATTCCTCACCGGTAGTGACACATATTAGGCATGGTAGATCTTTTGAAGTGAGAACAGCAGTTTTGCCATCATTGCCCAGATTCCATGGAAGAGCTACTGAAGAACCATATCAACATTTGCAAGAGTTTGAACATTTCTGTCAAGTCACAGGTGGCCAGGGATTTTCAGCAGATGAAGTAATAATATTATTTCCTTTTAGTTTGAAAGATAGAGCTAAGGAGTTGTTCTCTACACTACCAGCAGCTAGCATCTATACTTGGGCTGAGATGCAACAACAATTTTTAAGCAAGTTCTAGACCATGAAGAAAACAACTGAAGCTAGGGCTACAATTAGAAACATCAAGCAAAAAGGAGGGGAGTTATTCCATAGGCCTTTATCCGGTTTAAGGATCTGTTGAGGAAATGCCCACATCGTGGCATAAACATGTGGGAGTTATTGGTTGCTTTTTATGATGGGATGTCATCTAAAGACATTCAGGATATCAGCTCTCAAAGTAATGGGACATTCTTGTACAACCATGTACAAGTGGATTGGGACATTCTCGAACGAATGAGTGCCACTTCAAAAACGTTAGAGAAATCTAACAAAAGATCAAAGAATGAGTCAGTTAATGGTGCATCTGCACAGTTAAGTGAGAAACAATTAGAAGTGATGGCACAAAAGATGGCTAAGCTAGCAGGATTGGGAAAAGGCAACACTACATCAGAAAATGTCTTTAGTGTATGTGGTGGATGTGGAGAGATTGGAAACAAGGAAAGTCAATGCTCAGCTCAGTTTGGTCCAACTGAAGAAGTTAACCAAGTGTATGGAGATGTGAATTCTAACACTTACCATCCAGGGTTGCGTAACCATCCAAACTTCATGTATGGTAGCACTTCAAACCAAATGAACCATAACTTCAAGAGCCAAGCAATCAAGGTAACCAACAATAGTTCAATCGTCAACAAGGATACAATTAAGGGGGTTACCAAAGGCAATATCAAGGTCATCAAAATCAGGGTTTCAAGGCAATTATACGCATTCACCTCCACAACAAGAAAATCAACAATGTGGATCAGCATCAACTTCTGAAGCCTCAAAGATTGATGAAATGTTGAAAGAAATGAAGACGGAGAATGAGATGAGGGACAAAGCCTTCAATGCATTGAACAAGCAAGTAGGACAAATGGCTGAAGATTTGGCAAAGAGGAATCCTGGAACATTTCCAAGTGATACAAAGGTAAACCCAACTCTTCAAGGAACATCTTCTAAGCATGCCCAGGTAAAACAGGTAACTACACTTAGAAGTGGTAAGGTTTATGAAAACAAAGTTGATACTCCACCAACCATTGTAGAAGGTGTGGTGGAGGATATTGATGACGATAA
Organism: Mikania micrantha; assembly: GCA_009363875.1. Classification (NCBI taxonomy): domain Eukaryota; kingdom Viridiplantae; phylum Streptophyta; class Magnoliopsida; order Asterales; family Asteraceae; genus Mikania; species Mikania micrantha. Next base: position 45,914,148 of record CM018691.1, on the reverse strand, counting down.
AGAGAGTGATAGTGATAGTGAGGAGACACCTATTGCATTTAAACTAGTTTCAAAGCCTTATTGTGTTTCAAATAAAATAACCAAGGAAGTTCCTTTTCCAGCGGCCTTGATAAAACTGTATCTATCTAATAAAACAAAACGGGGCCCACAACAAGATGAAATGTGGGAAATTTTCAAACAAGTAAAAATCAATCTCCCTTTATTAGATGCAATCAAATAGGTGTCGTCCTATGCTAAGTATTTGAAGGAACTTTGCACACAGAAAAGGCAACATAAGTTGCCCAAAATGCTTGATATGATTGTGCAAGTTAGTGCTATTTTATTGGGCTCTTTTCCATCTAAGTTGGAAGATCCATGAACGCCTTTGATTTCCATTCAGATTGGAGATTTTACAAGTGAAAGGGCGTTGTTGGATCTTGGTTCTAGTATTAGCATCCTCCCAAGGAGTCTTTATGACCAATTTGACTTTGGTCCACTTCAGAAAGCAGACACCACTGTTATGTTAGCTGATTTGACTACTAAACTTCCTAGGGGGTGTTAACGGATGAGATTGTGAAGGTGGAAGACTTATACTGCCCTGATTTCTTGGTGTTGGATTATGTTCAGGTATACAGGGAAGGCAACCAAATGTCATACTGGGAAGGCCATTTTTGGCCACTGCTCTTGCCTAAATCAATTGTGTTGATGGTACGCTTGATATGACATTTGTAATCGAAAGTTGCGTATGAATATGTTTTCTCCTGTTATTAACCTTTCTACTAATGACACATGTTTTATGGCTGATATTATTGACAGATGTGTTCCTTGCTATGATCCTGTAATGAGCAAGGACAACACAGTAAAGGTGTATTCTGTGTTTGACAGGTAAGAGAGAGAGCATACGCAAGAGCTTATGGATGCTGACAAGAGGGTACACCACCATGGTCTTGTCATCAAGAGAAGATTCCATATTCTTGAAAAAAGGAACTCAAACCCTCACTGGAAGAATCACTAGTGCTAGAGTTGAAGAAGTTGCCAATACATCTCAAGTATGTGTTTCTGGGAGGCAACAAAACAATATCAGTCATCATTGCTTCTGATTTGGCTAAGGAGCATGAAAGGCACTTATTGAGGTGTTGTACACTTACAAATCAGCAATTGGATGGAAAATAGCAGATCTAAAAAGCCCATCCATTGTCATGCACAAGATCATCACTGAGCCGAATGCCAAGCCAGCATGAGACACACAAATGAGGCTTAATCCCAACATAAGGGAAGTGATAAAGAAAGAGGTAATCAAGTGACAAAATGCAGGATTCATCTTCCCTATTTCTGATAGCACTTGGGTGAGTCCTACTCAGACGATTCCAAAGAAATCAAGTATCCAGGTAGTACGAGGGGACGATGGTGAGCAAATCGCGACCCGACAGGTAACCGGGTGGTGGGTATGCATTGATTATATAAAATTGAATGCCGCCACATCTAAGGATCACTTTCCTGTACTGTTTGTTGATCAGATTTTTGAACGGTTGTCAGGTCAGAAATATATTTGTTTCCTTAATGGTTATTTTGGTTATAACAAAATTGCTATTCATCTAGATGATCAACATAAGACTAACTTCACTTGTCCTTATGGAGCCTTCGCATTTAGGCGAATGCCATTTGGTTTGTGTAATGCCACCATCACCTTTCAAAGGTGTATGATGAGTATATTTTCACATATGGTGAGGGAGCCTTTGGAAATATTATAAATGGACGACTTTTCAATATTTAGTTCCTCAATTGACAAATGCCTTAATCAATTAACCAAAGTTTTGAAAAGATGTTTTGAAACAAATTTGGTATTAGGTTGGGAAAAGAGCCATTTCATGGTTCGTAATGGGGTGGTCTTGGGTCATGTGATTTCTGAAAGAGGGCCGGAGGTGGAACGAGCTAAAATAAATGTTATTTCCACATTGCCACCTTCTACAAATGTTAAGGGCATTCGTTCTTTTCTAGGGCAAGCCGAGTTTTATAGAAGTTTATACAAGGCTTTAGTGTCATAACAAAACCTTTGTGCAATTTGTTTTTAAAGATGTCCCTTTTGAATTTGATGAGGAGTGTTTGAAATCATTCGACTTGCTTAAGCAACAATTAGTAGCAGCCCCAATCTTGCAATCACTGGATTGGTCCTTTCCTTTTGAGAATATGTGTGATGCTAGTGATTATGCAGTTGGAGCTGTGTTGGGACCACAGGTTGATAAGTAACCCGTAGTGATCTGCATTGCAAGCAAAACTCTTTCTCATACACAATTGAATTACATAAAACAGAAAAGGAGTTGCTTGCGGTAGTCTTTGCATTGGATAAATTTAGATCATCTGTTTGTGGTAGAAAAGTTATTATCTATTCTGACCATAATGTTGTCATGTACTTGATGGAGAAAAAGGATACGAAGCCAAGATTGATTCGCTGGACACTTTTGCTACAAGAATTCAATTTGGAGATCAGAGACAAGAAGGGCTATGAGAATGTGGTAGCTGACCACTTATATCGGTTACCACCTATGGAGAATGACACCTCACTTACCATCAATGACATGTTCCCAAATGAGCTTATTATGTCCATTTCTACTTTACCTTGGTATGCTAACATTTTAAATTATAAAGTGACAAGTCAGGTGCCGGAGCATTGGGTAAAGAAGAAACGATTGCAATTCTTTTTAAAAGTCAAGCAATACATTTGGGATGAACTGGATTTATTTAAAGTGGAAGCGGATCAAGTGATCAGAAGATGTGTGACCGATGAGGAGATTCCAAGCTTGCTAGAGCAAGTGCATTCCTTTGCATGTGGTGGCCACTTTAGTAGGCACAAAACAGGGCACAAGATATTGACTAGTGGTTTCTTTTGGCCAACAATCTTTAAAGATGCTTACGAATTTGCTAAACGTTGCACTCAGTGTCAACAATTGGGCAGCATCTCATAGAGAAATGAGATCCGCTTACAACCCATTTTGATTGTTAACATATTTGATGTATGGGGCATCGACTTCATGGGTCCTTTTCCACATTCATGTGTTAAATATTATATCTTGGTGCAGTCGATTATGTGTCTAAGTGGATTGAAGCAATCGCCACCAAGGCTAATGACCATTCCGTTGTTTGTAAGTTTGTGCAAACAAATATTTTCACACGATTTGGATTTCCCCATGTGATCATTATTGATGGGGGTACTCATTTCAAAAACACTCATTTTGCAAAATTGCTTCAACGGGATGGAGTTAACCACCAAATTGCAACACCCTACCACCCACAAACGGGTGGGCAAGTTGAAGTGTCCAATAGGCAGATAAAAAAGATTTTGCAAAAGATGATTCAACCTGATTGCAAGGGTTGGTCTAACCGAACCGCCTTCAAAACATCTATTGGCAGAACCCCATAACAATTGGTTTATGGGAAGGCTTGTCATTTTCCAGTAGAGTTAGATCATCGAGCTTTATGGGCTGTTAAAGAGGTTAATCTTGATTATGATGCTGCAGGTAAACAAAGGAAGCCAGATCTGTGCGAGTTAAAAGAGCTGAGAGATGAAGCTTAGGAGTGCTTTTCTGCATATAAGGGCAAGTTCAAGCGCTTTCATGATGCAAAACTGAGGTTGCAATACTTTGAAGTTGGTCAGAAGATGTGCTTATACAATTCAAGATTGAAGTTGTTCTCGAGAAGCTCAAAAGCAAATGGATGGGGCCATATTCAATTGTACGGATCGGCAACTATGGTGATATTGAGATCGATGACTTTGAAAATCATCTGAGACAAGTGGTGAATGGCCATCGTTTGAAACCTTATCTTGAATCAACAGATTTTTTTGGAGCATCAAAGGAATACGTGAGCTTTGTTACAAGCTCACCCGATTATGTGGACGTATGAAGTTCAGGTAACCTCGGGAGAAATCCCGAGTTGTATATTTTGTACAATTTTAGTTTTACTTTTCTTTGATTTCATTTCACTTTTGGTTTTCCTTTTTGGTATTCGTCTTTTTGTGTCACTTTTTCTAAACACACCATTGTCAAAAGATGGTTAAGGCTAATCTGGTTAAGGTCAACAATAATTTTGTGATGGGGGTGGGTGTTAGTTTTAACTTAGTAAGTTTTTGTTTTTGGTTTCAAATTTATATTTAAAGTTTCTTAGGTTTCGTAAGTTTTTATGAGATTTTTTACCATGCCCTTAAAAAAAAGTTGATTGTACCATACTCCCAAGATGACCGTATGGTACGCCCAAAACATACACTACGCCGAGGATGTTCTACCAACGCCCAAGCCAAGGCCCAGTGTCATACGGTCCAGCCCAACGTATCATACACCGACCTGCAGTCAGACATGGGTCGGCCATGGGTCACATAAAAAACCCGAAATTACCAATTTTTCACCCATTTTAACTCCAAATCCGACCCATCTACATAAGGCGCCCTTCATGAGGAAACATTCTACATAAGGAAACAACACAAGGTGTTCTCTTTGAGGAAGCTTGACAGTCATGACTGGGAATACATCTCCAATGAAAAGTATTACATCATGAAAGATAAGATAACGAAGCAATCTCTGAAAGGGTTGAAAGCAGGGGTAATGGCGGAGTCTAGTGAGGAGAAAAAAGAGGAATCCAAAGAAGAAGAAGAAGAAGCAGCAGCAGCAGCAGAAGATAATGAGACTGTAAATATTGGGCCAAGTGGTGCAGGAACAGTGGGCCATACTAGCCGGTTTGAGGAGGATATTCTGACTGCAGTTGTGCAATCTATGAGGCCTAAAGACTTTCATCAATGGCCACCAATTGCGCAACTAAATTGGAATCGAAATTCAAGGGAATATGAGCTGAACAGGAAACACAGGGAAAGACGGGAGCTTATTGCACGAAGCAATGCATATTTTGCCCAACAGGAAATTAATGCTTGATTTGCGGATAATGAAAAAATCTGCCACTAAGAGGATTACAATGCAGGTCAGCCTTATATAGAGCATCCAAGGCCAATGAATTGGAGCACAACTAGGAAAGTTGACATATCAGTGGCTCAATACCCATATCCACAAACACATTCCTCATCATGGGTACCATTACCTACACCACAGGAACATAGTGGATCATAAGACCCATTTAACCTTGAGTCACTACAGAGCGAACCAGAGACATTATACCAGTAGTGGTTTGGGGATCCTATCCCAAGGCCACCATATGACTCGGATGATTACCGCACTCTCTGATCCTACTATTGTGACATCCAGTACCTGATCATCCGGCAAATCCGTACGGTATGTGTACTTTCACTATTTACTGCGTGTAAATACAATGCATGAACAGTGTGTGTGATAACATAGCTCAGAATACAAGAAACAGTTGTACGTATTTAGGTGAAAACTTAAATACCGTAAGTACAACAACTCATGATAAAGAATAGTTGTTTGTATTGAGGTGAAAACCTAAGTACAGGTAATACAACAAATCAAGAGAAACAACAGTGTCAAGTTGTTGGACTAAAAGAACCAATGAGCCTGATCAGAAAAATCTCTAAGTCTCACAGCACTTATAACAACTGAAGAAGAACACAACGGCTGACATACAATGTACAGAAGTTACAAGATCTGAAGTGATATACAACAGCTGAAGTGTAAGTCATCAGATGTTGTAGTGTGTAGTTTAGTCTTCAGTAGTTTTCTTTCAGTTCTTGTAAAAGTCTGATGAGTAGTTTACTCATCAGATGTTTTAGTTTATTACTTCAGTAGTTTTAATACTTCAGTAGTTGTAAGAGAATGTCTTCAGATGTTGTAGACATTCTCAGTAGTTTAGTTATTTCAGTTGTTTTGTTTTGTCTGTTAGGTGTCAACATCATGTGACATCATCAGACGTCACTGTCTTTATATATAAGGGCAGTTGACAATTTTGTAATGTAAGGAAGTTATTGCGATTGATTGAATTATTCCTTTTACAGAATTCTCTCTCTATAACAAACTTGTGCTTTACTGTTTGATTGAACTTTGTTCTTGCTATGATTGTGCTAATTCAACTTTGAATTCCGCTGCTATACTCTATTATTGAATCAATTGAGAACATCTGATCCTACAATTGGTATCAGAGCAGGTTAATCATTGATCGATTAAACAATTGATCTCTGAAACTGCTCAAATTTGTTCTCTAATTGATCGAATTAGCTGATTAAGTAAGAATTTGTTATAGATTGAAGTTTTCTGTTAACTTCTGTTGATTTGTCCTTCAATATTAATTTGTTTTGAATCAATTGATCGAAATTTGCATTAGCTTGTGTCTAATTGCTTGAATCTGTGATCATGACGACTCCAAACAATGATCCGCACAATACAGGCTCCGCAACCAAGCCTCCGATGCTTGTGCGGAGTGAGTACAACATATGGCAACGTAGAATGCTACATCACCTGTCAATTAACAGTGCTGGATGTTGGAAATCTGTAGTGCATGGTCCTTATAAACCCATGATTACTGATCCTGAAACTAAACTAATGATTCCGAAACCTTCGGATATGTATTCGGATGAGGATATCAAACTGTTTGAAATTGATGCGAAAGCTCATGGTATTCTGGCCATGGCTTTGCCGAATGAGATTTACTCTGGCTTGATGCATCATGATACTGCTCATGATCTCTGGGTTGCACTGAAAGAACAATTTGGTGGAACCGATGAGGTTTTAGCAAACACAAGAGAAATCCTCGCCCAACAGTATGAGACGTTCTCTCATAGGAAGGGTGAATCATTGACTCAACAATTTGAGCGTTTCTCATGTTTAATTTCTGAGTTGAAAATGGTTAAGCAAGAATATACTAATAGTCAGATGAATAACAGATTTCTCAGATCACTGCCTGAGAGATGGGATACTTATACTATTATCCTACGCTCCAGTGCAACTCTAGAACATCTATCTCTCACCCAACTTCATGGGAAACTCTTAACATTTGAGAGAGAGGTAGAACAAAAGAGAAAACTGTCTTCATCTGGAAAACTTGCTGATGATTTTGTTCCTGGTAACACTGCTTTGATAGGTCAGGAGTCAGAGTTTAATGGGTCTGAATGTTCTTATGATGAACATATTGATTTTTCTACTAACAATTCTGAACATGCTTTTGTGGGAGTTGATGGTAATGCAGGAAATTATGGTGATAACTTGTGTTTTGTGATGGATGATTTGAAAGGAATCCCGGATGATGATCTAGAGGAGATGGACATTTTGAGTCAAATGGCATTAATCAACATCAGATCACAAAAGTTCTATAAACGAACAGGAAGAAAGTTTCCTGGATTATCTGGCAAAACCAAAGTTGGATTTGACAAAGGGAAGCTGAGGTGCCATAAGTGTCACAGACTTGGTCACTTTGCTAGGGAGTGCAAATCTACTTGCTCTAACTCTGCTGCACCTTTTGTGACTTTTCCAAGCAACAACCCATCAAGCAAAGGACCACAATCCTCTGGTACTAGTCAACAACAATTCTATCCAGCTCACTTTGTTCAACAAAATCCTATGCCATATCCATATCCTTGTTTCTACATGCCTCAACCTACACACACTCCAGCATTAATTCCTTCACAATCACCTGCTCTTCCTGATACCAGCAAATCTCAAACCAATCAACAGTCTCAACAACAACAGCATCAAAGTTTCTTTACTCCTGGAGTAGTTGATTGGAGTAGTCTACCTGATGATTTATCTGACTTCAACATGCAGCCTTATTCTGAAAATGGTCCACATGGTGGAGACAATCCTTTTGGAAATCTTGCATTGATGGCTATTGATTCAACTGACAACTCTTGTCAATCTTCTTCAACATCACAGGTATCTTCTGAATCAAAAGCTAAGTTATGCTCAGAGTCATGTATTTCAGCATTTGCTTCCATTAGGGAAATAAATGTAGAATTGATAAATGAGAAATTTGAATTAGAGAAGGCTGTGGCTAAAAACAAAACTGAGTTTGAAAAAGCTTTAAATGAAAAAGAGTCTGATATTTATAAACTCAAATGTTTGTTATCTGATGAAAAAGCTAGAGTGGAAGTCATGCTTGTGAAGCATAATGATCTGAAACAAACACTTGCAGCAACCCAAGTAGAATGTGCAAGATGGGTTGAATCTTGCAAGGGGTTTGAGTTGCTGTTAAACAAACAAACAGCATCAAATGTGAAGTTTGGTATTGGATACAATCACACTGCTCCTCCAACTGATTATACACCAAAAAATCTTAACTGTGAGTCTGAAGGAGACAGTGTATACCAATCCACCAAATCTTCAGAAAAGTTTGATGCTGAAGAATCATTTGAAAGTGATTCAAGTGCCTGCAAATCTGAGTCTGAAACTATTGACATTGAAACTTATTCTTATTCTCTTGGATGTACAAATGTTATCCAGGATGAAACATGTCCGGATAGTGTTTTAATTGAGATTAACCCTGATGAAAAGGTTTCAAATGAATTAAATTTAAAACTGGTTAAGTCAGATGGGCATGGCACTGGAGAGAAAGATGCACGGCTTCTGATAAGTCAGAATCACTCATCAGTAGTTGTAGAAAAAGCTGATGGCACAACTACTGATAAGTGGAAGAGGGTATAGACAAGTGCTGAAGAATACCTCTTCAGAGGTTGTCAGCACATCAGTTGTTATCAATTTGTCTACAAATACTAATGTTCCAAATGTGCTGAAGAACAAAAACTCAGTATCTAAGTCATCAGTACTTGTAGATAATCACAAGGGAAAGCAAAAGAGGGTGCCTTGTGAAATTTGTAGGCTGTTTAATCATTTCACTGATGATTGCTGGTACAGAAAAGGTTCTAAATTCAACAAAATAAAGCATAAAAACAAAAACCTTCTCAAAATGAAAACTGAATTTCGTTCCAAGTTTGTACCAGAATCATCTGTCAGTTCAAAGACTGGAAATACCTCACATGGAACTGAATCAAATAAGTTCAAGAAAGGTAAGGAGGTGGTTCCAGATTCAAAGAAACAACACTTGAAAAATTCTTCATCAGTTAAAGAAACTAAAGTGTTAAAACCCAAAAATCCAAAGTCAGGTCAGAATGTGTCTAATGAAATCAAAATCTTGACACAAAATCATAATCAACTGATGTTAATGATGCAACAACTGCTAAGAAGAGTCAATCTGGCAGAGGCATCTGTTGATTCATTTCATAAAAAGAAATCAAAATCAAAAGTCAAAGCAAAATCTTCTGATAAGAATGCTTCAAGTGTTGCTTCAACTGACACTGCTCATTTTGTTTATTCATGTGTTAACAGACCCAAAACCAAAATGGTTTGGGTCCCAAAGTCTAACTGAGTGTGTTGTTGTATGCAGGGTCCTTCAGCATGCCAAAATAGCATCTGGTATGTTGACAGTGGAGGATCCATGCATATGACTGGGAGCAGATCTCTCCTTCAAAATTATTTTACTGGAAGGAAGGGATTTAAATTTCCAGTTGAACCTAGTGGTGAAGAACATGAGGTACTTCCAGCAAATCCACCAAAAGATTCTACAGAAACCACACAAGGAATTCCAGATGATGAAGATGAAAGTACTCATTTGTTCAGATTCAGTGATAATCTGCCTACATCTGCAAAATCAGTTGCTCCTTCTGCTCCAGTTGCTCCTCCAAATACAAATGCTGATGAAATTCTGGATTCTTCCACATCATTTGAAATTCCAGCTGAATTGTTCCCTGGTTCTTCATCCACTTCTGCAGCAGCTGAACCTCCAGCAAACACTTGCACTGCTCTTATTCCATATCAAGAACTGAAAGATCATCCATTATCTCAAATTCTTGGTGATATTTCTGCTGGTGTTTCAACAAGAAGTCAATTATCAAACTTTTGCCTCTATGCCTTATTTGTCAGTCAACAAGAGCCAAAGAACTATCACACTGCACTCAAAGACAATGGCTGGGTGGAAGCAATGCAGTTGGAGTTGCTGCAGTTCCAGAAACAACAAGTCTGGGAGCTGGTTCCTTTACCCCAAGGTAAGTGTGCAATAGGCACTAAATGGGTGTTTAGGAATAAAACTGATGAAAATGGTCAAATAGTTAAGAACAAGGCCAGACTAGTTGTACAGGGGTTCTCTCAGGAAGAAGGTATTGATTTTGATGAGACCTTTGCACCTGTAGCCAGACTAGAAGCAATTAGATTGTTTTTAGCATATGCTGCCTTACACAAATTAAAAGTTTTTCAAATGGATGTCAAAAGTGCTTTCTTATATGGTAAAATAAAAGAGGAAGTGTATGTGTGTCAACCTCCAGGCTTTGAGGACAATAAACATCCTGATTGGGTGTACAAGCTTGATAAAGCTCTTTATGGGCTGAAACAAGCACCTAGAGCCTGGTATGACACTTTATCCACTTTTCTTCTCAAAAATAATTTCACTAGAGGCTCCATTGATAAAACTTTATTCATAAAGAATGTAGGACAGCATAAGCTACTTGCTCAAATTTATGTTGATGACATCATATTTGCTTCTTCTGATCTAAAGTTGTGTGATGCTTTCACTGAGCTTATGACCAAAAATTTTGAAATGAGTGCTATGGGGGAACTACAGTTTTTCTTGGGTCTTCAAATTAAACAAAAACCTGATGGAATTTTCATTCACCAATCAAAATACACAAAAGAGCTATTAAAGAAATTTGATTTGCAAAACTGTAAACCATGTTCTAACCCCATGAGTAGCACCACACAACTTGATGCTGATCTGAAAGGTACTTCAGTGGATGAAACTCTTTATAGATGTATGATTGGCTCTTTGATGTATCTAACTGCATCAAGGCCAGACATTATGTTTGCCACTTGTGTCTGTGCTAGATTTCAGGCTGCACCTAAAGAATCTCATTTAATTGCTGTGAAGAGAATTTTCAGATACTTGCAGGGCACTCTATCTCTGGGAATATGGTATTCCACTGGACATTCCTGCAAGCTAGTTGCTTTTTCTGATAGTGACTATGCAGGATGCAAACTCTCAAGAAAATCTACTTCTGGTGGGTGTCAATTTCTCGGAAATTGTCTGGTTTCTTGGCAAAGTAAGAAACAAACATCTGTAGCCACTTCCACTGCTGAAGCCGAGTACATTGCTGCTGCAAGTTGTACTTCACAAATTCTCTGGCTTCAGTCTCAACTCTTGGATTATGGCATCAAAGAACTGAAGACACCATTGTTAATGGATAGTGCTTCAGCTCTTTGTATTGTCAAGAATCCAGTTCAGCACTCTAGGACTAAACACATTGAGATCAGACATCATTTTATAAGAGATTGTTATGAAAAGGGTCTGATTGATCCAAAGTTTGTTCCTAGTGCTGATGAACTTGCAGACATCTTTACTAAGCCTTTAGACGCCTCAACTTTTCAAAATTTAGTTCTAAGGCTTGGTATGCTGCAACTTGAATAGGTTGGTTTTTCATCAAATAAATTTTCATTTCTTTTCAAAAACCCAAAAATATATTCAATTTTTCTTTTCAAATAAAATTTTTTTTTACCTTGAAATCTTTTGATATTTTCAGTAAATACTGATACATATCAAAAGTACTGATTCAAGGAAAAATATGACCTTTTCTAATACTCTAAGTTACAAGTACTGATGAGTATTGATTCACTAAGTACTGAAGGTCAAAAATTGTTTACAAGTTCTGATGAACACATTGTTCACAAGTTCTGATGAACAAAATTTCCACAAAGTTCTGATGAACAAATTGTTTACAAGTTCTGATGAACACATTGTTCACAAGTTCTGATGAACAAAATTTCCACAAAGTTCTGATGAACAAATTGTTTACAAGTTCTGATGAACACATTGTTCACAAGTTCTGATGAACAAAATTTCCACAAAGTCTGATGAACAACTGATGAAAACAATTGCTGAACAAAACTGTCGACAACACCTGATGAGTAATTTTACTCTTCAGTTGTTTTAACTTCTGTTGTTTTCTCTATTTAACTCAACCTTCTTCAGTCGTTTCATTATCACTTTCTCAGAACTTTCCATCTTTTTCAAAAACCTATTTTCCCTCTCCAGTCTTTGCATCCATGGCGTCCGTAACCTTGAAACCGCGTCATAACTCCATTGCTTATCTGACCAAATCCTCCTTCTGGTCAAAGTTTGATGAAGCTGTGGATTTGATGAATGCTTCTCAATTCAAAACTGCTTTTCTCATCAATCCAACACTATATGTCGACTCTATTCATCAATTCTGGATGAATGTGGAACTGATCAATGTTGGCACAGGAGTAATCTCTCTTCGATCCACTGTCAATGGTCATAACGTGCACATAAGCCCAGCTGAACTGAGGGACGTTCTTCAGCTCGATGATGCTAATCTGGTCACCCAATTCCCAAAGAATCAACTTGACCTCTGTTTCACAAGTCATGAATACCAAGGTGACCTAAGTGATTCCACTCTGTACAAGAAGAACTTCAATGACCCAGAGCGCCTGATATTTCATATGATCAACATATGCTTGGCTCCAAAGTCTTCTTCATGGGACCAAATGTCTTCCAGATGGCAACAGGTATTGTATTCAATCCTTGAATCTCAAAAACTAAATTTTTCTCAAATCCTGTTTTCTGAATTAACTGAACATGCTGCTAAGCCTGTTTCTTCTAGATGGCTACTCTATCCACGTTTTATCATGGCCATCATAGAGAAACAGCTTCAGCAAAATGGCCTTGTTGGTCAGGGGATCTCTGCTCCAGCAGTTTTGTTGGAAGTATATTCCCGACACAACTCTAACCCTAGTCTCAAAGAGGCTGCCCGAAAGCTAAACCCAAGCAGAGGGAACCCACAGCCTCCACCACAAAATCCAAATCCAAAGTTCCCACTAAACCAAAATCTAAACAAACCAAAAAGGCTGCTCAGGGAAATGAGTCCCCTGAGTCTGTCCATGCCTCACCAAGGCATGACATGGCCACTGGGAGTAGTCAACCAGTGGTCCATCAGACTCCACCGGCTCAAACCGCCCAGGATTCCTCTCAACAAGAACCTGGTGCAACCTTTGAAGGGGCAGACACATTTCTAGAACCTCTTTCAGTTGAAAAGGTTTCTATTGAACAGCACCAATCTCCCCGGGTGCACTCTCTTTCAAAGCCAATTACTATGGAAACCACCCCAGATAGTCCCACTTTTGTTATTGAAAACATCCTGGATCAGTTGAACACTCCTATCCCCTCCCAGACACCTATCACTACTGGGATAAGCTCCAACATTGAGGGGGAGGATAAAAGTGTCTCTGATAGCCCACAGGATTATGACTACCACATCAGATCTCCTAGTGTGGAAAGAGAGATTCTGATATCTGACAAGGCTGCTACTTCATCACCTCTATCATTTGGAGTGATTGATAGTGGTACCATTGCTAAGACCTTGTCAGAGGCAACAACTGATGAAGGGGTTACCCCTGAGGTTGGAAGTCCCCAGAACCAAGAAAAAGGGGCACCTGATCATGTTGAGCCACACTCAACTCAGGTAGATCCTGATAATCTCAGGAGGTCAGATGATTTAGCTAAGGCTACTGATGACCAAAGAACACTTGCTGAGGTTCTGAAACAGAATCAAATCCTTGAGGCTGAGGTATGTAGACTCAATGAGCTACTCACCAAAATGTCCAAGGACAAAAGACCATCTTCCCCAATTACCCCACAGATGGCACCTTCTCATCCTGAAGGTCCCCCAAACACTTACACCACTACTTCACAATTTCAAATGCCACCAGCCTTTGCTTCAGGCACTAATCCTTTGGGTTCTAGCCCCCCAGAGGCATTAGTTGCTGCCCTTCTAACTATCATCCCTCTCATCACTCCTTTACTGAAAACCATCATTGTCCAAGCCCTTGATGAGAGGCTACCCTCCAAATCTCAAATTCAGCAGATGGTAGATGATGCTGTGACTGCCAGACTTACAACTCTTCATACTCCTTCTTCCCCTGCAGCCAAAAAGGGGGAGTTAGGAACAGAGTCAGTCACAACTTCAGCTTCCAAAAGGCAAAGGTCTGACAATGAATATATTGCTTCTGAAAGGTCTCCTGCCATTCAAGTGACATACAAGAGACAGAAGAAGAATAAAACTGCTGAGGTTGTCAACAGAGCTGAGGAGGAAGTTGAGCAAGAAAATGTAGAAGGTTTGGAAAAGGCTGATAAAGAAGATGAAGTAAGTTTTAAGAAAGTAAGTACTGAACAAGTTACAACCTCTGATGTACAAGAAACTGAACAAGAGGAGATACAAGAACAAGAAGTTCAAACTCAGAGGGTTGAGGTTGAGAAATCATCTGAAAATGTGGAGGTAAGGGCTCCTCTAAAGAAAAGAAGGCAACTGAGAATTCAAGAAGATGAAGATTCTGATGAGGAAGACAGGATGCCTATCTCTACAGTCATAAAAACAAATGTTCAAAAGCCTGATTCAGCAACAACTGGGTTAAGTCTGGCCATTCAAAAGAAGAAAGTATCTTTACCTGCCAAATATGTGCCTGAGAAGCCACTGGTGTTGGGACAACATCCAAAAGCTCACACCAGAATCTCAAATGTTGGCAGTAAAAGTGAAGCTTGAAGAAGAAGAGAACCAGAAACAGCATGATGAGCAAATCCTAAAGATGGTTGATAAGGATTATCCTCAGACATCAACCATTATTGCAATGAAGAAAGAAGCTCAAAGGTTGTATGCTCTGAGGTTCACCTACCAGTATAGGAAGGAACAGATTAGAATGTGGCCTGATCCAAGAATCATTCATAGGATCCACAAGAGAGAGGCTCCAGCATCTTATGCCAGAAGAATCAGAAGGGTCTTGAGTGCTGACATTATGCTAGGGTCAGTACTTGATCCTTGGGAGATAATCAATGACTTCAAGAGTGTGTACAACTCTGGCTCAAAAGCTCCAACGTTTATAGAAAACAAAATGATCAAGAAAGGCTTGGTATATAGGAAACTTGAACATGTTCAACAAAATGAGCTTTCTCTATTTTTGGAAGGGAAGCATCCTGATGAGTTTGTATACAGAGAGATTACTAGAGTTGAGCTGAATGATGGAACAACGGCCAGGTACTTGTCTGAGTATTATGGACCTGAGTCTTTCTTTGAAGGTGAACCTGAGAGGCTGACTCCAGAAGAGAAGGTAATACTGCTTGAGGCATATGTCAGGGAGTCCTTCAGGTTAGTATATAATCAATAGCTTTTAATGAGAGGGGTTAATGCTCATAGTCCATTTCCCCAATGGAGTTCCCTCTCATATTTTGCTTGTTAGATTTTTTGGAAGCTGTTGATTATCAGGCATACACTTTAACTGGTCATTTTGATACTGATCTCAAAGAAAAAGACTTATCTTTCAGCCTGGGAGTAAATAAGTGAGACCATCAATAAATTAGAGGTTTTTGGCTGCATTGGTTCAGGGGGAGTTTGTTGGACTAAAAGAACCAATGAGCCTGATCAGAAAAATCTCTAAGTCTCACAGCACTTATAACAACTGAAGAAGAACACAACGGCTGACATACAATGTACAGAAGTTACAAGATCTGAAGTGATATACAACAGCTGAAGTGTAAGTCATCAGATGTTGTAGTGTGTAGTTTAGTCTTCAGTAGTTTTCTTTCAGTTCTTGTAAAAGTCTGATGAGTAGTTTACTCATCAGATGTTTTAGTTTATTACTTCAGTAGTTTTAATACTTCAGTAGTTGTAAGAGAATGTCTTCAGATGTTGTAGACATTCTCAGTAGTTTAGTTATGTCAGTTGTTTTGTTTTGTCTGTTAGGTGTCAACATCATGTGACATCATCAGACGTCACTGTCTTTATATATAAGGGCAGTTGACAATTTTGTAATGTAAGGAAGTTATTGCGATTGATTGAATTATTCCTTTTACAGAATTCTCTCTCTATAACAAACTTGTGCTTTACTGTTTGATTGAACTTTGTTCTTGCTATGATTGTGCTAATTCAACTTTGAATTCCGCTGCTATACTCTATTATTGAATCAATTGAGAACATCTGATCCTACACAAGTAAACAACAAGAACATTTCGGTTGCGATCTGATATCCATAGATGACAGGAATCAGATGGCCGATGAATCAGTATGAAAACAATGTGAAAACAGGACGTTTAGTTGAGTCCGTCGGTGAGGAAACACAATTCAGAACATAAATGCAGTGTTGTTTCAGAATAATTAACTGACAGTATGTTTGCGTGGGTGACGATTCACACAAACAAATCTGTGAATTTAACGTTCTAAAATGATGACTAGAAAGTAGAAAACAAGAATCAGAAAGTAAAACCATCGTCGTGTTCGTTCGGGTGACGATTCGAACGAATACGCGCGAAGGTGACGCGATCTGACGGAACGTTTAAAATAATCAGTTTCGATAAAATAATTCAAGAAAATAAAATGTAAAAGATTTACCAGGAATAACCACTTTCCAAACACTAAAAACAAATCCATTTTATTTAAAATGCGTAAATAATGCGCGTTATGTTCCGGAAACGCAACGGAGACGCGAATCGAGCAAACGAAACGAACCCGAACCCCCTCGGGGTATATAAAGACTAAATGAAGCAATTTTTCTCATTACTTACATCCTCCCTCTCTCTCTAAACCCACAAAACCGTTTTCCTCTCCCTCTCTAGAAAAATCCATCTTCTAATCTTCATAACTTGCTCGTTTGTGAACGAAATCGAGTGTTCTTGGAGTCTAAACGAAGCTCTTGATGTGTGCAAAGTAGTTTAATTAAAACTAATAAATATCAAAACAAACCTAGACACTAAGTAATACTCTAGAATCTCTAAACTAAACTACTAACAGGCAAGTGAACCTATCAAAAGCAGTACAGAAAAGCAAGTCCGGATATCGAACTCACAGACTCCTATAGAAAATGCAAAATAGACTTAAGGACTTATCTATACAAATGATTTAAATTAAATTAATTGTTTGAAATGGGGGTTTTGTAAATAACTGATTAAACTAAAATTAATAAAATCTGAAGAACCGGATTAAGACTCAATTAGGAAAATGCAACTAAAATTCATGAATGATGAAGTGACTAGCTAGGGTTTACTTTATACATGTCTAATGTGTTTAGATTGATTATGGAACTTATTTTGGAACCGGGATCTTTGAATTTTAACTTATCAACAAATTAGAGATTCTTTAACCATTTTCAAAGATTTCAACTAAAATGTCTACAAGTATTTTAAATACCGGTTTAGGTTAATTACTCTCACAAGTTAACCAACCCATCAATGATATATCCTAAAGACCATCTACCTCACAGAAATGAAAGTCTCAATACATAAAATGCAAGGGATAATAAGGAGATTCATCTTGGATTTAGCATACAAGACTATGTTCAATTAACCTAATCTTGGTCTTTTCACAAAGACTTTAACTAGTTATTAAACATGCAAGATATGCTAACAAACCCTCACCTCACGGCTATTGAATTTGGTTAAACATTTAATTCATTTGTGACCAAATCATCCTTCCTACGAATCACTACATCTAGTAATCCATCCACAAATCAAGAACACCAAGTAAATGACCTAGCATGCACCTATTAAACGAAAGACATTCGCCAAAGCACACAAGGAAATGATAACTCAAATCACAAACATCATAAACATTCGTACACATCCAAGAATCCAAACCAAATTATTAAATCATTGAAAAATCCAAACTTGTTCCACAATCAATCGTTATAAACATCAAACATGCATATTCATAAAACCCTAGATGGTCTAAAAGGTTTAGCCGCAAATCATACTAAATAAACAGTAAGAACTAATGTAAAAACCAATCTCAAACATCATTCGAATAGGAAGAACAAGAAAGAAAGAAGAACCGATCACGTTACACCCTTCGGATCACTCGTCTAGGGCTTCCCGATGATCCAACTCGACCTAGATCTTGTCCTTTAGCTTCTAGTCGCCTCCAAAGCCTTTTCCAATCGTCCAAAATCGTATATCCTCTAGGGTTTTCGACTTTTTGTCTTAAAACTGATTTTCTGAAATTTTGACTCTGTCGCGTATCATGACAGTTACCTCCAAATTTGTCGCGTAGCTCGAGGGATATCAGAGGGTATTTTTTCTTTCCCACCTCTCACGTAGCACGACAGGGTTTCAAATGGTCGTCGCCTAGCGTGACAGGTTCCAGATTTCAGTTTTTTGCCTTCTTTGATTCCAGGTCCGTCCTCGCCCAACCGTGAGCTCGTTTCTATGAACTTTTGTGCCAACTATACGTGTTTATTACCTGCAAGCATCAAATTACAGAAATGTGAAGCACCAGCTTAAATCAACTCTAAAATTGAATAAAACTATACCGAAACTTAAACAAAACAAATAGAAAAACAGATGTGTATCACAACACATCACTCTCGACCTTCTCTTCAAGAAAGAACAGCAGATCTGAGAATTTGTCAAGCCAAAAATGAGGTATGGAAGCTTGAACATCACGAAACTTAGGGTTTTCGCAACCCTTTGTTCCACTTAACTCTAGCCGGTTAACCATCTTCCTACCTTGAACCACACGACCACGAGAAACCATCTTCGCATAACATACCATGTAAACAACCTTAGGACAAGTGAGGCTCGATGAAGATGATGATGATGAAGGTGTAGGGTTCGTGTAAAGTAGGTCAGCCGAACCCAAGAGATGGCCGAACCTAAGAGAGGGCCGAACCTTGGCTATTCGAAAACTAGGCTGGCCGAACCTCCATTGAAACGAACCCATGGCCGGCGAACCTGCACCATCAGCCGAACCCTGCTGCCACGAACCTTGGGCTTGCCAACCACTATCACCGAACCTGCAATGTCACGAACCCATCCATGCGAACCTTCATATCAACCGAACCATGAGGAAGCCACGAACCCCTCCACCGAACATGTACTCAACCGAATCTTCTACATGCACGAACCTTTAGCTGTGAACCTCCTACCACCCGAACCTTCACTTGGACGAACCATAAGGTTCGCCGAACATAGCAGGGCTGAACCTCCAGCCATACTAACCTGAGGTTCACTGGAATGAGGGCTGAACTCACCCTTTTTTTCTCTCGGTCACCCTAGTTCGGCCACATCCATTCGGACAAGTTGCCTTTCATTCGGCCCAACCTAATGCCTTCGGCCCAAGTTCACTGATTCAGCCCATGGGACAGATTGGCCCATTCATCTGGCCCATATTTCTATGGTTCGATCCACATAACATTCGACCCATAATTTACATAACGATGAAACAAACACATTAGGTTGTTGATTTGCATGGGTTTTTTAACCTAATTTACTACAAAGGTGGTCATGGGGTGGTTTAATTAACTTCACAAATTCAAAATAACAAGTTTTTACAAGAGTTGTTGTCTAGTTATTTATTAGCTAGATGATAATTATGTCAAGCTTAACAAGAACAACATGTGGTGTCTTAAACCATAAACCTAAATTTATGTTTATGTTGGGTTACAATGACCCTAGCAATACAAGTAACTAACATATCATATAAAGGTTTTGGAATTTGCAAGGAGAAGCTAAGGAAAAGGAAACTTGAAATAAAAAACAAAGTATACTAACTTTAACATAAAATAATTAAGTATTGGTAACAATCTATGATAATCGAACAAGGGCCGAATGATGACCGAGACTCACAAGTGTTAGCCAACTTTAGGGCTAACACATACACATATACACATCAACTATAACTTATACTTATAAGTTACATACAACGTGAAATCAATATAGGATCGTGAAAACAACAACAAGTACAACAACGAGCACGTGCATTCTTGTTTATACTTAGTCAATTACATCAACAACAAGGTGAGTTCATACGCCCTTTTTCTAATCCTTAACTGATTTTAAACTCTCGAGGCTGAGAAACATGCTTAACTTTTATTTATTTAAAAGTTTTAGTTTAACATATTGCTTATACTTTGATTTAGATAATATTGCTTGACTTATTATCATTTATCATTGTATGCATGCTTGTATGATCATGTTATGACAGAGACAACTAAGATGAATATGATAATATAACTTCATAAATCATCAACACAATAGAATAACATAGTTGTAAGATTCTATCTTATAACACTTAATTATTCTTACAAGAACAAACAATGAGATTATCACAGGTGAACATGATGACAACAACAAACAAGAATGATATGAGGATAATATATCCTCATAATATCATTCACCACCGGGGTTAGTTAAGTGTAAAAAGACATGTTCTTATAACACTTAGCTTATAACTCGGTGCCAATTTACAAGGTAACACAAAACAAGTATCATCCACCACCTGAGTCGACTAAGTGTAGTAAGACTAGTTCTAACAACACTGTAGTGGCAAAAAGGTGACTATATGGAACAACAAGAATGACAATCATGATAATGTACCTTCATGATAACAACATCATTCACACAACAAGTAACATTGTATAATAAGACAAGATCTTATACAACTTTGTTAACAACAATGAGAACACACAACATTGAGAACCAACAACATTGGTGAACATGATACAATTGATTACTATTGAACAATCTGCATTATATCATTTCAATCATGTGCCATGTATTCAAGTTTGATCATTGTAAGTCCCTTCACCAATCGCCGACCAAATAATTTGACGTGACTAAACCGACGATAGCATAGTGGTACCATAAGTTTGACAAACCTCTAGCTTGTAGGGCTAGTATGTTGATCGTAATCTCATTTGGCCGGTAACGTATGACCGGTGACAGGGCGACGAACAGTCAGGGTCTGGTAAGCGACGCATGGTGATATTAATCTGCAGTGACATTGTAATTAATCCATCGTTTCCTGTTGACTAGTAGACTGAGGAATTTATTTTCCTTCATGTCATATTTCTAGTAACAGTTTCGATGAGGCCTATGGTAATACAAAGTGGTAGAGGTAAATCTGATGCATTGTAATCTGATTACGTGAGGATTGCAATAATTTCCTTTTAGGCTCTATGCACTTCTAGTTGAGAACATATAACAATTGGTTAACTAACACTCTTATTATTAAAAGTTATTAGCAGTTAACCCCACAAGTAATAGAATAATAACAAGGATCAGATTATCATAATCTAATTTCCTTAACATATTGAGGGTTATCAATACTTCGGGTTGATAACTAAAACCCTCGTATTATAATATTCTACATATGAAACAATGGGTGATGAACACAAACGGACGGGTGAAATGAAAGTGTAGATCTATAGTATGTGGTGGGACGGTGGCTGGGGCTTGTTCCTCTACATATGCCCTATATATAAGCATAGTTAATAGGATGAGATATCACTTGTAAATATAACTATGGAGCGGCCATTCTATGAACGGGTGAATCAAACAACCTACAAGTAACATGTATGACATTGTGATGTGTGTGTGAACAATTCAAGGTTTTCCATTATCAAACTTATGAACTCACCAACCTAGTGTTGACTTTGTTTAAATGCATGCTTTCTCAGGCGACAAACATGTGTAGTTATCAGACATTCAGGGACTTAGCTAGTGGACTTTTAGAAGTCCTAGCTATATTTTGTGTCATGCATATTTTGGAATGACAAAACAATGAATCATCTTTTGTAGATCATGTACAGTTACAAGATAAAAACACTTTGATTCTTTTGGGATAGATTTACTTGGTTAAATTATTAAGAAACAATGTAATTTAACTTTGTAACTCTATATCATTGTCATGTTAGCATTTCCCATTATTATATCATGTGCTACGCAAACAATCTAATCATTTTGATTATCAAACGATATCACACCCTGGAACCTTCCGCCCGACGGGAAAGTCGATCCAGCCCGCCGGCTCGGGGTGTGACAACTATGATCAGGTCGATGTGCTATATCTATCTATCTAATGTGTTGAACTGTTGAACTTCTGTCTTCTGTCTTGGTTGTTTTTAGATTATGTGGTTGTGCGTGTGAACTTAGATAATTATGTAAACTCATAATGGGTAATTTTGGTGGACTGGATGCACTCATTTATGAGTAACAACTGTTTTTAAGAGAAAATGGACATGACATTTGAGCATTGGGGTCAATGTTACATTAAGTGTGGGGATGTAGGGGGGTGAAAATGAAAAAATGAAAATTTGAAAAAAAAAAAATTTGAAATGCTCCAAGTAAACTCAAAGGGCTTGAAAATCAGATTTCTCAATGTAAATCATCAACTTTTGACCCGTTAATGTTTTGGGTTAGGTTCTTGGGCACAACTGATTCTTTAAGTTGCATGATAATGGTTGTGGGAAGTGTTCTTTTAGAAACCATCAATGGAATGACGACTAATTAGGGGTGACATGTGAGATTGTAAGTAACATGAATGTTTTTGTGTCGTCAACCTTTATCCACCTTTTTGTGAGAGTTGAGCCTTTATTGTAACATCTTGTTTAGTTGTTGGTTGTTTCTGAGTGATGCCAAACTGCATACCAAATTTGAAAA
The DNA here is from genome assembly GCA_009363875.1 of Mikania micrantha. Taxonomy (NCBI): domain Eukaryota; kingdom Viridiplantae; phylum Streptophyta; class Magnoliopsida; order Asterales; family Asteraceae; genus Mikania; species Mikania micrantha. Next base: position 45,891,744 of record CM018691.1, on the reverse strand, counting down.
TTTTTTTCAATACATGTTGATATCGGGCGCTAAAACATGCACAAAAATGATAGAGGCATTAGGATTCACCAATTTTTCTAGCCTTGTTTGTGATTTTCCTAATTTCAACCCCAACCTTTAGAAACCATGTTGAGCCTTAGTCCAATTGTTTGTTTGTTGAGCCTTAAGTTGTTAATGTCACACCCCAACCTATGGAGGAATACATTGGTGTGACAATCCGGCATTTCGGATTGACACCGTTAAATAGAAATTAACAGGAGATATACAAAATCACACAAAAACAAACTAGAGAGACTGAAATTGAATAAAGTCAACCCGGAAACATTCAATTTACAAGAATTAGACTTGTAAGGATGTAAAATAATCGGTTTTGACTTTATAAGTCAAAATTTCGGCCAAAAGAGTAAATAAATTCGAAATTCAAAAGAACTCACAGTAATTGATCGAATTAATCTTGCAATCAACACACATTGATGATGAACAACGGTTACCAACAATTAGTGACCTCATAATTGTCGAAATTAAGCGAAATAATAACTCAAGAGTGGTAACCGAAGTCGGTTGGACTCGAGCGGGTATAATACAAAGTTAATCAACCAAATTGAAGGTTCCTAAACACTAATCGGCACTTTTAGGGTCCTGTGCTTACAACAATTCCATCCAAGAAGGTCGAGATAGAAGATTTTGATTGTGAGTCGGCCGAACATCAACCCATTAGTCGAACTACATCAAATTGTCATCAAATCAGGTAAAAACTTATACCTACACATCCTAAAATGGCCGAGTAAGGATAACCCTATGATAATTTCGGCTTTTAACATCGAATCATATGAATTCGATTTCTAGGGTTCTTGAGGAAGAACGAATTGGGGGTTTTTGTTCAAACGAAATTAAATATCTAATTAAACTATATAGGGAGTTTCAGAAACATCTCGTTTATGAAAGCCATATGCTAATTCGATCAAACAAAAACGAATTTCATGATTTCATGTTCTAGGGTTCCTAGATTAAAACGATTTGGGGTTTTTGAACAAAAAAAAGTTCATAATCAAATTAAACTATTTCAACAGGTTCGAAATGATGAACTTAGTGAAAATCTTATGTTAATTGCAATAAAAAACATTGAATTGAGAATCAACCTATTACGTGATTTTGAAACAAAAATGGGTTGAGGTTTTGATTTAAATGAATTGGAAATACAAATTAAATATCACAAATGGGTTAGTAGTAAACCTTTTGATGAAAAACCTAAGGATTTTCAGCCCCATGGTTTGGGGATCGATTTGGGCTTGAATCGGGTTCAATTGGGACCATTTGGTTCGGTTGGGTAACAAAGGGAAACAGGGGACTTGAAGCTTAAAAGAATTTATCTTGGGAATGAAATGAGAATCCATAGCGGGCTAGATGGTAAGTTGGGCATATTAAGTATGAGGGGTCACGGGTTCGAGGCCGAGTCCCACCGGTTTTTGGATTTAAAACCAATTTTTGTATTTTAATCGTAACTCATTCGTTTTAACTCCGATTCGACTCGTTCAAATTGCGTTGGAACCGAAATGGAATTACGAACAAAATAAAATAATAAAATTTATATTTTGTCTCGAAAACAAACTCGCGTATAATTGATTGTGTTTAAATGTGATCGTAAATACGAATACAATTTAAATAAACGAATTTAATGTAATCCCTATGGTTTGTTTCGAAAATTTAATAAATGTAATCGTGACTAAATTCTAATAAAGCAAAGTATGAGGTATTTGTTTGTTTTTATGTAATTTATAAACACAAAGCTATGTGATAATTATTACATAAAAATATACATAGGTATTATTAGAAATAAAGTAACGATGTTCAATTATAAAGCTAAGTCAAAAATAAATAGCTTAGTAATAACAATTACTAAAAGATGATATAAACTTTGTAAACAATTGATACTAAACCATAAATCTTTAAAAGAAAATAAATGTTTTATAATCTTTAATATATATATATATATATATATATATATATATATATTTTAAGCTTTAAGAATAATAATAATAATAATAATAATAATAAATAATAAATAATAATAACAACAACACAAAGCATTATAATTACAAAAATTAGTAAATAACAAAGTGCTAAATTCCTAAAAACATAAGATATTAGAAAGTTTGTAAATTTTAATATTTGTTTAACATAGAATAGGAATTTTGAACAAGAGGGACCAAAAAGGACAATCTTATAAACCTACATATGGGAAAGAAACGTTTAAAACAAAGTGCAACACTAAATAAGAGTTGGGGGACTAAAACAGCAAATATCCTTCCCCCATCCCCCTTTTTTCTTCGCCCAGCCGACCCAAACCCCCTACCCGACCCGGTCGCGACCCGTTTCACCCCTAGCAGCTCCATTCACGCGTTTCTAATCAAATTAGGAATAGATTTGTGGGATACACGAGCACACGGATCGTATCATACAATCAAATACACAAAATCAAATCGAATCAAAGGAGATTCGATCCCAATAAAGCCGAGACCTCGACCAAAATTAGAACTCAACTCTCTCGTGTATAAAAACTCGATTTCTACACCCCATTTCGCTCGCTCAAACCTCACGAACCATTCTGCATCATTCAAACATAATCAAAAGCTTCTGAAATGGGGATCAAACCAAGGAACGGCCGAAGCCTCTGCGTAACTCGAAACCATATCAAACACGCATCAATCCAGGTAATACCTACCTCTCTAGAACCGTAGTGATTTAAGAATCAAAATCCCTATGCTTTTGATCCCTAACGATGAACAGATTGAACGAATTCGGGAACGATTTGGATTAGGGCTCATTTGATTTCATATCCAATTCCGGTGACTGAATAAGTATTATTCGAATCTGATTTCCTAAGATGAAACACACACCAGCCCACTGGTTAGGCGCCCCGCATTTGAACTCAGGGTTGGGGGTTCGAACCCCTCCCGGAACCACCTTAATCGGTTTTTACCCATTTTTAGGCCATTCAAACTTAATTTTTTTTACATAAAATTCTAAAAAATTTTTAAGCTTAAATCATTATTATACATATTATTTTTATTATTCAGAAACAATTTTAAAAATGTGTGAATAAAACATTTTAAAGCAATATTAACTTTTACGAAACATAAACTTTTAAAAACCATTTCTTTTTTTTACAAAACATAATTTTCTTTTGTTAAAATATTTTGGAAATGCTAATAAGGGATTTTATTAACAAAGTAGTTTTTATAAAATTTAATAATGAATAATAAGTTTCTTTTATTAAAGGAAAAAAAAGAATTTAATATTTATACAAATCATTAAACTTATAAATTGTGATTTTATAAAATTAGATTGATTTTGTAAAATGATTTGAAAAATAATTTTTATAAATAACAAAACATTCACAATGAATATTATTTTGTTAAAAAGAAAAACTTTTTATTCCATAAATCATTTTATAAATCCAAACTTTTTAAACAATAAGTATCATGTAGAATAATTTAAATTTTCTATATAAATAAATTTTAACAAACTAAACCATGATCAATGGGGCACAACTTTAGAACATGGACTTTGTGTAATAAATAATTTGAAATGCTTTGACATTTCATTATATTTGTTATATACAAATAAGAATATTTAATTATAATTAAATATTATTAAAACAATTATTCTTAGACTTTTAAAATAAATAAATGGAATAATAAAAGTATTCCAATTTATTTATTTACACAATGAAGATTATTTAATTATAATAGATAATTAAATAATCCTAAACCATTATTCTAGTACACATTTTAGAACATTAGGGATTCCATAGAAGACATAGAACTAAGACAAAACATTTGAACTTTAGGCAATCATTTGAACATAGACTAAGACATGTGATATTCAATAACTTTAGGAGAAGGTTGCTAGCTTTTCCTCATACAAACACAAGAACCCTTTGATCAAAGATTAGACATAAAACAATTGAGTTAATTCTTACTCCCTTTTAATTTTGTAAACTTTTTGGGATGTTACATATGTCATATACACAAACATGTTCTTAGAGTCAAAACATATACATGATGCAAACCTTTAAGCTTAGTAGACGTGATTTAGAGACTATGTGAACTTATGTGCTAATTGCTATGTGGGATTTAGGTTAGAAGACGTTTCATACAAAAACAAAACAGTATCTAGTAGCCTAAGAATGTAGCGACGTTCTTCGCATTGACTTATGTCTTGTGTGAAAAAGGTGAAAAATACACATACATAAACATTATGATTTACAATGTTTAAGTTAGGACCTAGCTAGTCTTGATTTAAAATTTGTAAGATCATTTGGATTCTTGCTTTGTGCAACTTGCAAATTTACATATGTTTTAAATCTATTCTATTTAGTTTAATAGTTTTGCATCCGTTTTATACGTATTATATCAAATTGTTTTGAATTGCTCACCAACTATGCAAATAGTTGACCCTTTATTTTACATATGTAACAGGTTAAGTTGAAGACATATGATGAAGATATATATTAGGTTTAGAGGACCTAGTTAATTAAAACAATGTTTAGAATATCATTTGTAATTTGTTTTGAACACTTGTATGTTATTTAATGACATTGGATGATTTTGTTTGATTAAATTAATGTGGATGTTTTAAATATTGAAAGTTTAACATAGCACCATGAGCTTTTGAACAGTCAAACTCGCGCCCCGACGTATTCCGCCGTCGGTCGGGGTGTGACAGATTGGTATCAGAGCCATGGTTATAGGGATTTAGGTTATTAGAAAATGGTGGCCTAGACTATAACTAAGCTTCCCCTATATGAGTTATCTCATATTACACTTGCTTGTTCATTTCTTGCTTATGTCCTATGTGTTATACTTAATCAGTATGTGTTATACTTATTCATTATGCGTTATGTTATATTACCATAGAGGAAAGACATAGTTATTAAAATGCCTTTGCTCACACTTAGCTAAGAATGCCTTAGTTTAAGAAACACTTCATATCATGGAGATTACTTAGAAAATTGTTTTCAAGTGAAACTCTACTCTAAACTCACGTGTGTGCAAGTGATCATTAGTTGATAAGTTACGAACTCATTCCTTAGAGAAATTAAGTTTAGCAAATTCCAATGTTGATTTTATGATTCCGTTAGAATTAGGTTTGTGAAGTGGATATGTACTAACTGGAAGGGTGTAGTACCGGTAGTTGGAATTCCTGTCTAGGAAAGCTATTCGTTTAAATCCCCGAGGTACTGTGGGACCTGTCTAGCTTTCCTGGGGACTTTTGATGAGAGTATGATCACTTATAGGCCAAAGCATATCACACCAAACACTTTACAAACCAAATAATTCTAATATGTCACCCGGTATTCAATATTGGACACCATTCCTCATGTTTTCAAACAAGTTCAAATGATTTGCTTATAATCTCATTAGAATTAAGTTTATAAGGAGAACATGTACTAACTGGAAGGGTGAATACCAATAATTGAGACTCCTGTCTAGGAAAGCGATTCATAATCCCTGACGAGGGACCAGTCTGGCTTACCTGGGGATTTTTCAATGAAAGTATTTTACCTATAGGCCAAAGCATGTTAACTTCTTACAAACAATATTGATTTTGAATGATTATTAATCAAATTCAAATGACTTCAATACATATTTTAGGATTCAAAGCAAACTCAATTGATTTATTATGTGATTTTATATTCCATGACATTTCTTCTAAGATTAGTAATAAACTTTTTATTATTATATCTTAGATGAAACAAATGTCACAAGTCTAAATTATTCTATATCGATCATATTATATTCCTAATCAAACTTCATATTTGTATAGATGGCTCGTAGAGAACGCGCAGCTGAACGTCGTATCGCTTCGATAATAGCCCGACAAATGGGAACCGTACTACCTACTATGGTTGCACAACTGCACCAACAACTCAACATCAACCCGACTCCCGAGCAAGCCAATCAACCAAAGTGCTCGTTTAAGCATTTCAACTCCTGCAACCCGCCCAAGTTTAATGGGTCAGACGGGGCAACTGGACTGCTCCAATGGTTTGAGGGGATTGAAAACACCTTTCTTAATAGTGACTGCCCGGCCAATCTGAAGGTTCGGTATGCTGTTGGAACCCTTCAAAAACGAGCCTTAACCTGGTGGAACAATGAAAAGAAGGCCATTGGGGAAACACTGCTGCTAACTTGACCTGGGATCAACTCAAGGAACGAATGACCCAGGAGTTTTGCCCACGAAGTGAGGTCAAAAAGCTTGAGTTCGAATTCTGGGATCTTAAGCAAGATAGTGGTGAAAATCTGAGTTATAATAATCGTTTCCATGAACTAAGTCTGTTATGCCCTCACATGGTGACCCCTTTGGAAAGGGTGATCGAAAAGTATATTGGTGGACTGCCAATGCAGATTCCAGATTCAGTTCTTAGTAGCCAGCCAAAGACCTTAGCTAATGCCATTCAATTGTCTGCGACCTTGACTGACAACCATGTCAAAGATGGCACCTTGACTAGGAAGGGGTCCAAGAAAGAGAAAGACAAGGTCAAAGGTTCAAATGAAACATCCAAAGAAGAGACCAAAGCTGGTTCATCTTCTTCATTCAAGAGAAACAACAAAAGGAAGGTCGATCACGTGAACTATGTGGTGACCCAGGCCACTCCTGCTCAACAAGTTGCACTTGCTATTCTCACCCAACCACCCAAGAAAGTCTATTCGGGTAATCATCCACTATGCACTGTTTGCAACCATCATCATTTGCCTGTTCATCCTTGTAGGTTGTGTACTCATTGCAACCGCTTTGGTCAATTTGCTACGAACTGCCATGTGGCCAAAGTTCAAAACAACCAAGTCAATCAAATCAATGCTCCTACCCTCACTGCCCCGAGACAACAAACAGTTAGAGCTTTTTATACTTGTGGGGACCCAAACCACTTTGCTAATACTTGCCCTCGAAGGGTCAATGCAATCATGGCCCCAAACAATCAAGTCAATCAAGGAGCGAGGGGTCGTTTTTTCAATGTTAACGCGAACCTGGGTCAAGATAACAATGAAGTTATGAACAATGTAGTATGACAAACTGATTCTGAAATTCAAACCTATTCAAGAAGCGACCAATAAATTTTAACTTTTTATTGTTTCTTTTGATTCATGTATTCCTGATTTCGTATGAAACTATTCCAATCTTGAATGTCATGTCTTATTATTATTCGCATTTCGTTTAGAATTCAATATGATTGGCTTGAACTAATGAAATTTTGGTATGGGGGATTCCATATAAATCTTTCACAACAAGTTCATATTATTGATTTCCAAGTAAATTGTTTTATACTCTCATCTTTAAACAAAGATTCAAAAGATCCGATGATATTATAATATGGTTAATGATAATTAGTTATCACAACCATGTAATATCACATTCTAATGTATTCTATATCATAAGCGTATTCAAAAATCAACTATCAACCAAATCATGCGTTACAATCATGAGATTTTCTGCAAGACTGCAATTGTTAAAATCTCTAACTCATACTAGTCAAACAAATAGTCAAGTTGGCAAATATCTATTCAAAGGTAGTTAAGGTTATGATATAGTCTTGGTAGGTAATTGGAATGCTATCAAAGTATTAAAGGTGTGGTGGGTTGGCTGCAGTATACCCTATATATAAGCACCAATAATACATTGTTAGTAGCATCGAAAGCTTGACCAAGGTTAGAATTGTCAACCAACAACTTCTAGTGAATTACTCTTTAGTCTAGAATCTTAGGCAAATCAATTGATATTTGGGTACCCACATCGAGCGTGTATGTTCACACTAAGCTTACTCAAAAATGTTGCGAATTCTTCCTATCATGAGCTAAGTAATCTAAAGTTAATTTAAAACCCTCCTAGCAAAAATATACAAGTGTATACAGATTTTAAACAACCTATAAATGTTTTAATTCAACTTCGTTACACATTAAGTCGTAAACAAAAGTAATTGTAAACATCCATAATCATTTAAATCGAGACGCTAGTAGGGGAGACTGTAATCCCTATGGTTTGTTTCGAAAATTTAATAAATGTAATCGTGACTAAACTCTAATAAAGCAAAGTATGAGGTATTTGTTTGTTTTTATGTAATTTATAAACACAAAGCTATGTGATAATTATTACATAAAAATATACATAGGTATTATTCTACACATTTAATTAATAAAATATTAGAAATAAAGTAACGATGTTCAATTTATAAAGCTAAGTCAAAAATAAATAGCTTAGTAATAACAATTACTAAAAGATGATATAAACTTTGTAAACAATTGATACTAAACCATAAATCTTTAAAAGAAAATTAATGTTTTATAATCTTTAATATATATATATATATATGTATGTGTGTATATATATATATATATTTTTTAAGCTTTAAGAATAATAATAATAATAATAATAATAAATAAATAAATAATAATAATAATAACAACAACACAAAGCATGATAATTACAAAAATTAGTAAATAACAAAGTGCTAAATTCCTAAAAACATAAGATATTAGAAAGTTTGTAAATTTTAATATTTGTTTAACATAAAATAGGAATTTTGAACAAGAGGGACCAAAAAGGACAATCTTATAAACCTACATATGGGAAAGAAACGTTTAAAACAAAGTTTAACACTAAATAAGAGTTGGGGGACTAAAACAGCAAATATCCTTCCCCCATCCCCCCTTCTTCTACGCCCAGCCAACCCAAACCCCCTACCCTACCCGGTCGCGACCCGTTTCACCCCTAGCAGCTCCATTCACGCATTTCTAATCAAATTAGGAATAGATTTGTGGGATACACGAGCACACGGATCGTATCATACAATCAAATACACAAAATCGAATCGAATCAAAGGAGATCGATCCCAATAAAGCCGAGACCTCGACCAAAATTAGAACTCAACTCTCTTGTGTATAAAAACTCGATTTCTACACCCCATTTCGCTCGCTCAAACCTCACGAACCATTCTGCATCATTCAAACATAATCAAAAGCTTCTGAAGTCGGGATCAAACCAAGGAACGGCTGAAGCCTCTGCGTAACTCGAAACCATATCAAACACGCATCAATCCAGGTAATACCTACCTCTCTAGAACCGTAGTGATGTAAGGATCAAAAGCCCTATGCTTTTGATCCCTAACGATGAACAGATTGAACGAATTCGGGAACGATTTGGAAGACCGGAGTTTGACCTCTAACTCCGGTCTTCCAATCCCAACAGGAAATAAACCACTCTTTGTCTTTACCCCATTGCATGATGGCCAAAATACTTCAGTCTTTTTAATATTAAGCTTAAGCCCCAAACTTGGCCCCTTGGATCGAATAATCTCCAATGCCTTAGCTACTTCAGTGGCGTCTCCTATAATCGTGTCATCATCTAAGTACCAAGCATGGAAAAGTAGCTTACAATCATCCCTCACCCGATGAATGAGAGGGTGTAAAGCTAAAGCAAAGAGAAGGGGTCCTAAAGGATCGCCTTGTTGAACCCCGGTAGTTGACTGAATACAATCATTCCCTACATATAGTCTAGCCGGTTGCCCGTAAAGAAAATTAACCCATAGAGAAATAGACGGGCATCTAGCACGAACCTCCTGTATGAGTGTGGTTCTATCCACCAGGTTGAAAGCATTAGAAAAATCTACTGTGAGTAAAGCCAACGACCCATCAGAGTGGAACATGTTAACCCACTTGTAAAATAGACTAAACTATAATTATAATACTATTTATTTGAAATCAAATATATTATCTTAGTTATATAAAATTTATTTTGAACAACTTATAAAATAGATTCATATTTTTAAATAAATTCACAAATTCTTTTATATATATGTGTGTGTGTGTGTGTGAATTAGATCCCATTATTCATATGTGTGTTTTGAAAATTTTAATTGAGATAACAAACCCACATGAACTTTCTTTTTTTATAAACACGTCACCATTACATTTTAATTTAAATAACGAAAACCCTAAAGGTCACAGTTAACCCACAAGCTGTTTTAGCATGATTTTACAAATGTAGTGATGGATTCCAAGTAATCAAGTTCAAGTTTACCAAAAAAAATAGAAAAAAGAAAAAAAAATGATGAAAAAGAAAAAAAAAGCAGAATATTAGGTTAAACGACCTCAATACGAAGCAAGAAAAAGAGTCGTTGTAGTATAATGGTAAATGGAGTTTGTTAATAATTCAATATGTTTGATTTCCATTATCTTTTGTCATCACTATCAAATTCCTTATACCTACCCTTAACCTTAGTCTTTCGTTACAACCCGTAAAGTCGTCTTGATTGGTGTATGGTTTTTAGCAATTCGATATGCCCAAATTCTAGCGTTGGCAGAAATTTCTAGGCGTAGGGTACTTTTCTGGGCGTTTGATACGCCCAAGCCGTACGTCGACGGCCAGAAAAATGAGATTTTTGCCTTATCTTGACCATATTTAAACCCGAATCTTAGGGTTTCGTTAGAGGACTTTTTGGACGAATTTCTGGGAAAGAAAAGAGCGTTTTTGGGCATTCCAACTCCTCTAAATCAATCCAAGATCATTCCAATTCGTAGAAACAAAGATCCAATCATGCAAATGTTCAGCGATTGTGAAGATTCAAGTTTGGTGATGCCCGGCTAATCCGATTATGATCATCTCTGGGTGGAGAATTAGGTTTGATAGTTAGGTTTGTTATTTGATTTGTTAAACATTGGTGTTGAATTCATTTTTCTTAGATTTATGAATTCAATATTGCTTGATTGTTGAACAATTACAATTTTTGATTTACTTTGCAATTCCATGTTCAAGTTATTCCTTTCTTTTCATTCATTGTATGATTGAATGGTTAATTAACGAAATTGGGTTTTAAAGTCTTGTAGAAATCATTGTTTTTGTAAAACAAGTAATTAATCAAGTCAACAACATCGGTCTAGTTATCGGTTGTCAACAAGATCATTGCTTTGTTTGTAAAATCATTTTTTATCAATTTAATAGTGAATCATGTCTATGTATTTCTCAAGTAACATGTTAATGCAAACCTAATCGTCTCACTAATTTGAAACCCGGAGGGATAACCTTTTCCATTTATTGTTTACAAATCTTTTATTTCAATTCGTTTGTTTTTAGTTCAAGTTAATTGTTTTCTGTTCAAAACCTAAACTCAACCTTTTCAAGTTTACTTTTTATTGCAATTAGTTAATTAAATTGTTTATGAAAGTAGTTTCCACTTGACTCTTTGTGGATCGATACCCGACTTTCCTAGCTAATTTGGGTAGTTGGATTGGAGTGTTAAACTCTTATTTTTGGTTGGTACTTCGACACCGATCAATACCATTGAATTTACCTACCAATACTAACCTAAACTTTAAATACACATACGTTTGAATAGTATTTGAACAATTGATTTGATGTTGATCTATATGTTTTGAATTCAAAATCAAAATTTGAATAAGTTTAAGATTTCCACTCAATTCATTCAAAAGTAAAAAAAAAAATTGTGGATTTATAACCTTTTAGATATCACCATCACAAATCTTAGGTATATTGTTATTGTTTTCTTGAATCATGTTCACCAAACAAATAATATGTAACACCACTTCCTTTTATATGTTATGATATATCATCATCACAAATCTTAGGTATGATGTTATTGTTTTCTTGAATCATGTTTATCCAACAATAAATATGTAACACCATATTCTTTTAGATGTTGTGAGGTATTACCATCACAAGTCTTAGATATGATGTTATTGTTTTCTTGAATCATGTGTGTACAAAGAATTTTGACCTCATATATTCTAGGATATAGTAATGAATCACCACTACTAGCCTTGAGCGTATGATGTCAAAGGATTTGAGATTTTTGTATATAAAGTCCTACAATCATTTGAATTTGAATTAAATAAAGGGAGTAGTATCCAAATTGGACACCTTTAATTTGTTAGAATTTAGTTGCAAAATGAAAGCATGCTTTGGCCTATAGGTAAAATACTCTCATTAAGATATCCCCAGGAAAACTAGACTGATCCCTCGTCGAGGATTATAAATCGTTTTCCTAGACAGGAGTCTCAACTACCGATATTCACCCTTTTTAGTTAGTACATGCTCATTTTAACAAACTTAACTCTAACATAATTTTGAAAATCATTTTTGAAAGATGTATATAGAATTTAATATTATAAGATTATATATCTTACGATTTATAAGAAAAGATAAGATAGATATTTAGAGAATTGGAGGTTTGGAATTTGTTTAGCCATTTCAAATAATTTGAATAGTTAAGTTTATATTAGGTGTTTAAATAGGAATTAGAATTTGAAGATTTAGAGAGTACATTGACATTGTGACATTGTTAATACCTTAGATATAGTAATAACAATACTATTCTTAGATAAAAATATCATGGAATAAAATAACACATAATAAATCATTTGGACCTGTTTAAAACAATACGGAATGGTATTCAAAATTGAACACCTTTGACATATTAGAATTATATAGTTTGTAAAGTGTTTGGTGTGACATGCTTTGGCCTATAAGTGAAAATACTCTCATTGGGAGTCCCTAGGGAAGATAGATTGGTCACACAGTACATCAGGGATTTATACGACTATCTTTCCTAGACAGGAATCCCAACTACCGGTACTTCACTCTTTTAGTTACTACATGTCCACTTACAAACTGAATTCTAACGAGATTATAAAATCAATTTGAATACATATAAACATATATGTATTGGATTAACATTGAAGATTTGATTAGGCATTTAGCCTAGTGATTTGAATGCCTGACATCTAAAGAGTTATCGCATGCTCGTGATTATGATATAAGAATTATCTTGGATAATTTCTAAGGTATTCTTAAACTAAATAATAAATATGTCATAACTCTTATAATAGTCTAAGGTATTCCTCTATGGTATACCTAAACTATGGGAAACATACGATGCTTATATTCTAAGTCATTCCTCTATGGTAAACCTAACTATGAATGTCATATGTTATGTATAAACTAAGGCTTCCTCTATGGTAACAAGATATAGTATATCATATAATATGTAACACATAATGTAAAGTTTACCATGTAGCATATAAATACATAAGCGTAGCATATATAATATGAGATAACTCATATATGGGGTTAGCTTAGTTATAGACTAGATCATCGTTTCTAATAACCTAATTCCCTATAACCATGGCTCTGATACCAATCTGTCATACTCCGACTGACGGTGGAACACGTTGGGGCGCGATGTGTAATTATCCAAAAGCTCATGGTTCTACTTGTAAGTTTCATATTTAAACATTCTCATATAAAGCCAAAGCACTAATTACAAAATAATTCAATACAATCATCCAAACATTACAACATGAATTCAAATACAATATCTTCAATTAATGTTTAAACTAGGTCTCAGTTCCTATATGATCTTCATCCAAAGCTTTAAACCTGTTACACATGTAAATTAGAGTTTCTTCAACTATTTGCATAGTTGGTGAGAACTCATAGATTTATATATATAGATATTGAAATATGCTAAACCTAATGTTCCCAAATGAAACAGATTGAAGGTATACATGTTTACAAGTCACACAATGTTTATGTCTTCAACCAATGTCTTCAAACAAGTGCCATCATAATGTTCAATTATAGACTAGCTAGGTAATAGATTTAACATGCAATTCATAAGTTCGCAATGATGCACACTTTCACTTATTTACGCAAAGACCTAAGTATATGTGTGGAAAGTATCTAACCATTCCAAGCTACTAGTGTATGTTTATGTTTATGTATGAAACATCTTCTATCCTAAACCAATGTTTGCAACACATATGACATTCAAACATATTCAATCTAGAACTAAGGCTTTTGCATCTACAAATGATTTTGTAATAAGAATAATAATGTTTGTGTATAAGACATTAGTAACATCCAAAAATATTACATAATGTAAAAAGGGATATGAAAACTCACTTGTTTTGCTTTCCACTTGATTTTGATAATGATTTCGTAGAGTAAAATCGCTTTTCTTCACCCTAAAGTTTGATATGAATAATGTCTAAGTCTTGTATCTTACTAAAGCTTGACTATGTTTCTGCTAAAAGAGTTTTTGAGTTTTATTTCATGGTTTCTACTTGTAATAATTTATAAATAATATTAATAATTTAAAACTATTTTATTTATTTTGTAAATGAAATAATACGTTATATGTTTTTCATTGTTTTGTTTTAACTTAATACAAAAGAATAACTTTATTGGTTTTATAATTAAGTTTTAAAATTACAAATAAAATAAATAAGTGTTGTAATATAATGCAATGTTTTATTTAAATGTGTAATATAAAACATTAAAATTTTTCAATGTCTTTACTTATCTAAATTCCAATATTTCTTTTAGGTAAATTTTAAATAAACTATTTAGTAAATGAATTTCTTTTAAAATAATTTCTATAAAGTTATTCATATTCATTGAAATAAAATAATTTATTTTCCAAAAAAATATTTTTTTTATTAAAGATAAATAGGTTAGATGTTAATAAACATTTCTAAAAAAAATGTGTAAGTAAAAATTTATATAAATTTATAAAAAAATCTAAAATTTTACTAATATAAGTTGTTAGATGCAAAATAGTCCATGTTATATAAAAAAATCAATAATATATATTGTTTAATTAAAATGCATTGTTATTATAACTTAAACAAACTTTATTATTAACAATGCAAAATAAAATCATGATAAAAATAATTGTTTTTAAGATTAAAAAAAATAATAATCATAGAGTTTGTTTTGATTTTTAAAAATATTTATAAAAGTTTTGGTGTCTTAAAATGGTCTAAAAGGGTCAAAGGTCCAAAAAAACAGGTTAATGGGACTTGGATTTAAATCATTTATATTAAATTTATACTCATCCACAAATCTCCCCCTTTTCTACCGAAGAACCCTAACCATTTCCGACCGATTCCATTTGATCGATTTAGGAATCATGAGGTCCCTCATGGTGCTTTCGTTTAGCAACTAAAAACGAGTACTTAGGCTTCGAGAATTACCTATTATGAGTTCGATTCAATGGAGATTGAAGATGAAACCGTTCGTGTTGGTTCTTGAACTCAATCCCAAGCTACAATGAGTCTCAGAGGGTGATTTTTGATTCTGTAGTTTCAGAATGATGTCGTGAACGTTTTAGAATCCTCAATTTGATCTTTTATACTTGTTTTGATCAGTTTCGAGATGAAAATTTGAATCCTACGTTCTGTCATGCGTCGACGAGTTAAATGTGTTTAAATCCTACAATTAATTGTTCAGTTAGGTGTTAAATCATGTTTAAAACGTATTTCAGTTTTGATTGTGCATTAACAGACGCTTTTCGTTCGAGTTTGGGATAAAGCCAGTGGGTTCTTGATTCGAACGTGGTAATTTGGAGAAGAAAGGAGGTTTCGAAATGAACAAGTTTAGTCCCTTTAGTTTATGTTTGTACCTTTTTGATTTAGAACTTCCTCTACACAAACATGTTTTAAATTTATTCAAGTGTAGTCCCTCAAATTGTAGGTTTGTTATTTTATGTCAAAGTATGAATGTTTTATAACTTTTATAAAAGTTTATATAATTTTAATAAATCTTATAAATTGTTGTTTTATAATTGTTGTTGTTGTTATTAGTACTACTACTACTATTACTACTACTATTATTATTAATATTACTATTATTATTTATAAATATCAAAATCAATCTTGCAGTTTATATAACAAGTTTTATAACTAAATTGGTGTATTCATACTCATATAAATAATGTTATACATATTGCATAAATGTTTTGTTAAATAACTAAATTTAAATAAATTTTATTTCGTACATAAACTACCAATACTTATGTAAAAATACTCTTGTATAAATAAATATAATTATAAATACTTTGTTTATTTGAGCCTATTTTTTTTATTCTTCATGATTAACATCAAAATAGACCCTGAGGTTTCGTATGTTGAAATTGAGTCACCATTTTATTTATAAAATGTTTAAAAAAATCCTCAAAGGTTACATGTATGACTAGGAACCCAAGAACCTAGCTTGGATATTAAGCTTATAATTTATAGTTACGTATTGTATAACAGTTATCTTGGCTCATGTATAATCTCTTTTAGATAATTGTGTGTGTTCTCATATCGTTACAAAGAAATTTGCACCCTATCTCTGAAATATCACGACTATTCTTCTGCAACCTCAATCATTATAGTGACATCATCAAGTGACGACTTGTGGGGGAGTGACAGTAATGATATGTGTAACCAGGACTTGCCTGCATGCCTCGTAGGCACCACGCGAGTAGAGTGGTGTGATTGAAAAAGATGGATAATGGGCTAGAACAACAAGTGGGTGAGTGAAAATAAAATAAAATAAAAAGCTACAAAACTTTGTTTACGTCGTGATGGTAGTCTCCCTCATTCGATGTTTAGTCGTCACGCCTTGTGTGTATGATAGAAGGGTGTGATGGGGTAGTGATGGAGGGTCATGTAGGATGTTTACATGTTGATCACCTATCATGACATACAACCTAATACAATTGAACTTAAAAAAATGTCTTTTACGCATTTCATCGAACACGTGCTATACATGGGAATTTTTCAAATTATGATATCAAATTCAGTTGAATTTTGTTTCCAAAAGTTTACAATAGTTTGATGAAATGAAAATTTAGATTGTAAAGTATCATATACTTGTTTATCTTTTATGTGTTTGAGTTAGAGTATTTTTGAAAACAATTTTGTTTTTTTAGAAATAAAGGTAAGGTATGTCTACATTTCACCCTCAACAAACTCTATAAATTATTATACTACGATTGAGAGTTCTTGTGTACGATTGATTGATTAATATTTTTTTATCGTGTTAAATATTTATAAAAAATTTTTCACCATCAATCATATTTATAAACACAAACGCATCTACATAAACATATTTTACAAGAAAAAGGTTATAAAGAAGAACATTCAGACCTTCATTACTGAATCATAGATGAAGTAAAAGCATGTATACATACTTTCCTCAACCAAATGAAACCACCATCTACGCCAGTAACGGTTGACATATAAAACAGCTGCAAATCCTAACATGATCACGAACCATGTGGAACTACAACTTCCATAGAATGATGCCATATCCATATCATGCCATTCCTCATCACTAGCTTTTTTATTTGAGGGTTGAGGTCCAGGACGTTCCATTATGCATTCATTTTCTAACGGTAGTCCACAAAGCAATGGATTCCCTTCATAACTCTCTTTGGCAAACGTAATAAATTGTGCTTTTCTTTCTGGGAGTCTACCTGATAGATTGTTAAAAGAGACATTGAACACCGCTAACGAGTTCAACTTAATTAGTTCCGATGGAACTTTGCCGGTCAAACTGTTAAAAGAAAGGTCCAAACTCTCTATATTGGCAAGATTAGAGAATTTTACAGGAATGGGTCCGATCAACATATTGTGTGACAGGTTCAAAGCATGAATTTGGGCCAACAAACCTAGTTCTTCTGGAATATTACCAGTGAGTTTGTTACAAGATAGATCCAATCCTGACATTATATCAAGAACATCACCCATGTAGGGTAGGGAGGTGCTTTTTGTTGTGAACAAAACTTTGTCACGTATTCCTCCAATTTGGGGAGATAGAGAAAATATTTGAGAAAATTTATAAAAAATTCCATGTATTTGTCTTTGTAGCATAATCCTATAATAATAGGAGTCCCCAAATTCTCCATTATCTAAAAAATGGCTATCTTGCATAAAAGCTTGGCAACTTGGGCGAGCTATATTTTGTAGACATCGAGGTATCGCACCCGAGAGTAAGTTATTGGATAGATCAATCAGAGTTGCATTAGTTAAGTAGCACAATTGTCTCGGAATAGAACCATTGAAGTTATTTTTTCCCAAAAGAAGAATCCTTAAATTTGATAATTCACCAAGAAAATTTGGAATCCTACCAGACAAATAATTGTTGCCGATGTCTAAAGTCAAAACTTCAGTCAAATTACGAAAAGAGATAGGTATTGATCCGGAAAATTTGTTGGAATCCAAATGAATATGCTTTGTCCTTTTAAAATTATTTAAGGAGAAAGGGATCGGTCCTGAAAACAAATTTTTTGAGAGATCAAGAAACCATAGATTAGGAGGCAGCATGCTAATTTTGTTTCTATCGTCAAGGATCAAACCAGTAAAAAAGTTATCGCTGATATCCAAAATGGTTAAATAATACAAAGCACTCATATTTCCAATTTTACCGGTGAAACGATTCTTGTCTAATTGAAGCCCATATATGGGACTAAAATTGAAGTTTCGCGAAAGTACCTCACCATGCAAACTGTTATTTGACAATATTAACAAACTCAAGAAAGTGAAGTTCGAGAGCAATCCAATTGGTACTTCTCCAGAAAACCTATTATGAGATAAGTCAATTTCCGTTAACGCACTCAAATCACCAATTGAACATGGTATAACACCATCTATGGAATTCCTTGACATATTCAAATGAAATATAGAAGGAAATGACTCCTTTATATCATTGGGAATAGAACCAATCGCATGATTTCTTGAAACATCCAACCACTTGATATTAGTATTTCTATAGGATGATGTAGAAAGCGTACCACCAAATGAGTTGTCACCTAGAACAAGAATTTGTAGCATTGTGTTATTTTTAATCAACCACAAAGGAAACTGTCCTTCCAAGGAGTTGTGTGACATGTCAAGTTCCCTTAACTTGTGCTGGTAAAGTAGAAAGCTCGGAATAACACTTCCTTTGTTCCTGTTAATATTGCAACTTGATAGAATAAGAACATCTAACTGGAACATGCAAGTCCAACCAATAGCCTCTTCTGTTTCCACCTCAAACTTGTCATTATCACTTGAGAATGCAACATACTCAAGCTTTGTGTGATTAGAGAACCAGCTAAATGAGAATGAACCTTCAAATTTGTTATAGCTAAAATCAACATACTCGAGAGATGTGAGATTAATAATTAGAGATGACGGAATTACTCCTGTAAGTTGATTTGAAGAAATATCAAACAACTTAAGAGATGATAGTCTATTGAAGCATTTAGGTAGCTTTCCATCAAACATGTTGTAACTAAGATCAAGCTCATGAAGGTTTTTTAACTTACAAAACTCTGTAAAAATAGAAAAATCTATATGATTCACCATTTATCTATATTGGTTCAATAATTTGATTTGCTTAGGTAACTTACCATCATTCGTTAGTGAACCATTAAGAGAAGATAACTGATTTATTCTTGATGGGATGCTTCCACTAAAATTGTTGAAACTCAAATCTAAGATCTCGAGATGATGAAAAGAAGCTAAAGCTGTACAAAAGACAAAAAACTAACAAAACTATAAAAATTCTTCCAAGGCAAGAAATAATTAAGTCTTATTCCAAAGTTTCTTGCTTGTACGTGGATAGACGTTTGTTTTTAATGAAATTCTCTTTGGTGTTTAAAAAAAAAAAAGCTAACAAAGAGAAAAAATTTGTTATGAGCTATACATTATTATAAAACGTTTTGGGTTGGGAATTTGACGGAATTTATAAACTCTTATATAAAAATCTAAACATTTTTTTAGATAAACTCTTAAATAAAAAATAGCTAAAAAAACTGTATTTGAGAACACTGATTAATTAACACTTGTATACATCATTTTAACTTCTCATTTTAAGCTATCAAAATGCTTAAAATGTAAACTTAAACACATCACTAAAAATTAAAGTCAGCAATGAGAGCAAATAACTAATTATTTCCAATATTCACAAATTAGACTTCGATTGAACAACTCACTTTCAAAATTACTTCTAACTGACGCTAATTAGACACAAAATTAGGCAAGAAAAATAATAATAACTCCATTAAAAATTTGTAACGACAACTTTCAAACGTAACATTTTTCATTTGTTGGTTATGTGATTAATTTTATGGATCCGTTTATAATAATAAACATATATTTTTCAATTGTGAGCATATATAGGTGTGGTATATTTTTGGTTAACCACAAAAAAAGAAATAAATATCATCCCAAAATAAAAACAAAGCAAATAAAACGATACACTTGTTTATGAATTATTGAATGTATTTAAAGTTAAATATAATTTGTTCTTTTAAACTCTTCAAGTTTGTGAATTGTCATTTCATATATAAAAATAAACAAAATACACATAAATAACCACTTGTACGGTACAAAATGAATTCCACCAAATTCTTCCATAAACAAACAAAAGAAAATAAAATAAAAATGCATACGTACCTTCTATCGGTAATCTTCCATTGAAATTATTTTGACCCAAGATGAGGACTTTCAAATAGGGTAAATCAGGCACTTCTGAAAATGAATACATAAATAAATTCGATTAAAGGATTAGAAGAAAAAGAAACAGTGTCTTAGTGTATTAATTAATGATTCAAGTGTAACCATAAATATGTTTCTTATCACAGTAACAAACCATTAGCAAAAAGTTTTCCTCCCACAAAGCATCCGTATAATGAAAGAAATCTTAGGGATGGAAAAGTTGTAGCCATGGACCTCATGACATCATCCACCGAGAAGAAGTCGTTAAAATCGAGCTTTAAGTGCACAAGTTTGCTCATGGTACCTACACCAATTAATTTAAAACCAATGCATATCATATTATTACATCAACTGTCTTTAAAATTACATTTAAGAGAAGGTTGTGTATTATTAAAAGCAACTTAACCATTGAACGTGATTGATTGAAGCCCACACTCCCTCAAGTCAAGTGCCTTTAACTCTCTCAATGAAGATAATTCTACACATGGAAGTATCTGTAGATATAAGACACACACGCAAATATATATATATATATATATATATATATTATATATATATATATATATTTATATATATTTTTTGTTTTCTTACAACAAAGAAATTTACACACCTTGTATTGGATAGGAACTTGTTCCAAATTCGATAGAACCAGTAAGATCAAGAGTGTTGAGGGATGGAAGGAAACTCAGACATGATATGATGCTCTTGTTGAAAATGTTAGATCCAAGGGACAAGCTCACTAGCTTTTCCATTCTCGTTAAACTCATACACTCTATATAAAAAGGATCATCATAAGTTAAAATAAAGGTTTAATTATATATGTTTGTAACAAAGCATCAATTTAATAATGAGAGGAAACTTAATCAATTGATATTTTCATTATTCTTTTACCTTCAATACTTGGTGTGACATTCATATTATTCCAACTCAAATCCAACTTTTCCAGGTTAATCAAATGGCTTAGTTCTGTGATACAAAGTAACGCAAATGAGTTATGAGTTGCATGCAATATACCCTTGTCTTCTTTTAACTTCACAAACTTAATATTCTTAAAATAATGTGATTGATGTTTAATTATTATACATCATTTAAAAAATGAGAGGAAAATTAATTAATTGATGCTTTCATTATTCTTTTACCAACTTTTCCAGGTTAATTAAATGGTTTATTTGTGTGATACAAAATAACACAAATTAGTTGCATACAAAATAGAGAAGCCAGAGATGCTTTTTGAGTTAGGGTTGTTCGTTAAGGTTATTATTTCTTTAGTTATACATGTGTGATTTTTTTGTTACGCAAAGTAATAGGCGTGAATGTCAATTAGGATTTTCTTTATCGTATTGTTGTAAGATATTCACATTATAAGAATAACTGCTACAACTAGAAATTGTTTTGATATGAATATGCTTACATTTGTATTCAAAATTAACATACAACAAAATATGAATAACACGAATATGAAATTCTAGAAAAATGAAAGGAAGTTTGTAAATAAAATAAGAAATGTAAATGAATGAATTCTCTCTGAGTTAATTAAAATAGGCATATTAAAATCATAAAATTAATAAAACCTGTCAAGTTAAAACTTAAATGATAGCTCAATATATAAACAACCTAAGTTAATACCAAATTTTTAGTCAGAAATAAAAAGCTTCAAAGAACCCCAAGTCACAGAAACAATGTATAAAGTGTAGATTTTTCAAAAGAAACAAAATTCTTACCTAAGAAATTATATAACAGATGAATAAGTTCTTGAAACCTTATAAAGTCTCTGTTGGGTGTGATTTAAAGCGTGATTGAAATAATAAATTCAAAATCTTAATCAATGACCACAGTGAATGATATGTAATGTTTGTAATCCATTAATAGATATTCAACAAATCGATGACCACAGTGAATCATGGTAATAGTAATCAAAATACTAACACTTATACAACCAATTTAGCAAGAAAACGCGTTGAACATTGTATCAAGAGATAAAGATTAGAGGAATCAAAGAACTACGTGTAAAGAGAATTACGGTTTGTGATCTTTTGTAAATAAATTAGATATGAGATGAAAAGACTGGGCCAAAACAATCCACGAATATTATTATTTAAGTTCATTAAAAAGTTATCGTAGGTTAAGTGGTAGGTTTAGATTCATTGTGAGAGTGACACATGTCAATATTTCAGGAGAGGTTTAACATGGTCTTGACACCTCATTAAATTTATCTTCTTTTATTAAAACAGATAAATAAATATATATACACACATACCAAATAAATTAATATATGACATTTAGTGGAACATACAATTTCGCATATGTCTAATTTTGCTTCGCGATTTAATGTACACGACCTTACCATGTATGTTTGTGTAAGAACCTATTTTGCATGCCTTTAACCCATATATATACATATACAAGAAGAGTATAATAGGGAAGGGTTCTAATGCTAACCCACTCTTACGGCGATAACCCATTAACTTTGCCAAAATGAAGCCGAGTCTTGAATTTTTTTTTTTTAACATCATTGTAACACAATTAGAACACTATGTTCTTTTTTGAGTTTGCGAAAATTCATCACCGTTTAAGAGATATCATCGGTGTAAGTTTTTGACTTACAGCACTGTAACAGTTTTTGTCAAAAACTTACAATGATGATATCTCTTAAACGGTGATGAATTTTCGCAAAACTAAAAAAAGAACATAGTGTTCTAATTGTGTTACAATGATGTTCAAAAAAAAATTCAAGATTCGACTTCGTTTTGACAAAGTTAATGGGTTATAGCCGTAAGAGTGAGTTATTATTTGATCACAATTCGAGTATAATAAAAGCCTATTGTCATTAAGAAAATATATGACATGTGTCAATCAATTTTTTTGGATATGTGATATATGTTATTATAAGAAAATAAAAAAAATAATAATAATTACAAGTATTTGTTACACATTGTAAAAACGTCATTTTATAATATGTTACAAATGTGTTTTTATAATGGGTAACATTAACATCCAATGTATAACATGTCTGAAACACATTCTTTAATTTTTATTTTTTATTTTAAATTTGCTTATAATAACAAATAATGCTACATAACTAAAACGTAATTTTTATTTTTTTCATGCGGGTTTTCACGATTTCGCACAACTCAAGGATGTATGTTTTCTGATCATAACTATATATACACATATATGTAAGATTAGGTTATATTGAAAAATAGATTTTGCCTAAAAGGTGTGTGAATTGAGGGAAGCGTCACGTGTTCTAAAGGGTTTAAAAAAATGTCAAAATGAAACACTAATTAAAATTGCTTAAAGCATCATGTTAAAATAAATTAACACACATGGACAAAAATATAAAACTATGTTAGATATTACAACTTCATGTTATAAATTTGAATTCTTCCTAAACAATTAAAAAAACATTTTTTAAAATCTCTTTATATGATAATACTATAGAATATAAATCATTTTATTTTATGATATAATATTTGTAAAAGAATGAAGACGTATCATAAAGTTTTATACGTTTTAAAAGCACGACAAAAGTTATAAATGTTAACAATAGTTGGCTTTTCCAATTTTACCCCTAGAGTTCACTTAATTTGATATTTTTGTTGACATTGCACTCCTATACTCGTTTGGTTCGTAAACTACGATGGAATTGATTCACATGTTCAAATGGAAATGGAACTAGAATATGAAAACATTCCAACAAAATCATGTTTGCCTCACCCAAGATGGAATTGAAATCCATCAAATTAATTCCCACGACATAGAAGTTAAACTTTACTTTGTGCTAGTTAAGGATTTCTCACCTTCCATTTTAATGTTCATAAATTACCAAAAACCCTTCTTCACCACAAAATCCATACAATCATACATAACAACTTGATCATTATCTTCTTTGTTCATTCAAACATAAATCAAAATAGAAATCACACTTGAAAACTAAGGCCATAAATAGAAGCAAATCATTGAACCTTTGAAATTAAAATAAAATAAAATGACTAAACCAAATAATTAACTATTTTTTTTCATCTCTCTAAAAAAAACTCAAAGATAAGCAACTGCGGCAGCTTACTGCCTCCTTCATTCCAACTGCCTCCTTCAGTGAGAAGTTTCCTTCCTTTTCTAAAAAAAATTCCTGATTGGTCTGCTCAGCAAAAGAGTGGACCACTGTTTGGCTGACCCCCTTCTTCCCATTCGGGTTGGGTTGACCTAGAAGTACAGTAAGAAGGAATGAAACCGCTTGAGAGTCGTCAAGATCTAGCCTAGTAGATACTCATTTGACTACCTTTTAGTTGCTCATTTGACTTCCTTGTGAAAGGTTTTTTATTCAAATACGACTGGAGGCATATTACTGAGGCAAAATCAACATATTAACATAGTTGCTGCTCTTCTCCTAGGATGGGCTTGGGTCGATCCAGTTGTGTCCGAGAGCATCAAATACTTGTGTAGAGTTATAAAAGGGTTGGTGCTTACCAAAACACATGAAGCATTGACCAACATCAACTCCTACAAATCCAAGAAGCATTAGAAGATTATATTTATGCTTAAGAAGGATTCAACCTTCAGAAGGAAAAATTATCCTTCGGAAGACAGAAAGCTTCCCAAGAATTAATCTTATCCTTCTAATGGCCAGACATAAGACAAAACTTCCAAAGACAGCAAAGCATCGAAAGAAATTCATGACAAAATATCAGTATCTCACAAATGTTCCCTTAAGGTCAATTGCTTCCGATGCATAACAGCTTCTAATACAAAGACTTCGAAGATTAAAAACTGTTGATACTGAAGATACAATAGAAAAAAGCTGCAGAGCTTATTTCTACTATCAATACCAAATCAGAAGACATTCTTTTGATAGTCGGCATTCCAACTTACAACTCTCAAACTAGCAATGATTACTGAAGCTTCTTTGAAGATCATTTCATTAATGTCTTTTGTAGTTTAGGTAATTAATGTAAAAATCAATGAAGTCATTTGTATTAGGTGTACTTATTATGGCTTCGCCTGTTGAGGCATAACCGTTGCAGCTGCCAGAGCGGAGGAGTTGCTATGTCTAAAAACCTATCTCTATATTCAAACGAGGATTATAAGAAGATGGAGGTCAACTCAAAGGCACTTTGGCTTATTCATATGACTATTCCGAACACCATGATTCATGCATTCAAGAAGTGCAAATATGCTAAGGAGCTATGGAACTCCCTTCAGCAAATGTTTGAAGAATTTGATGATGTTAAATAAAGTAAGAAAGTTGTATTGAAGCAACGGTTCGAGAAATTTTTTCAGATTATTAATGAGAGCATGGCATCACAATACCTGATTTATGTATAATTAGTAGATGAACTAACAACTACATGTGTAAATTGAAGAGTCAGTATCTGATCCGAAAGTTCTAATGGGCTCTTGCTCAAGTATGGAACATTTACTCTGTTGTCATAAGACTAAGATCTCATAACTTCGAAATTAGAAGAGTTGTTTGGCATTTAAATTCCTATCAGAAGGAGATAGATTCTCAACATCCAGACCTAAAACCTTCATCTTCAGCACCATTCGGGTCAGCAGCCTTATATGCCCCCAATCATAACTCAACCATTCAGGGTTATTAAAAAAATCACTTCCCTAATACCACACTCATAATCACATACCCTGATACTCCCACATAATCAACTGCACATCAAAACCCTTTCGCAAACCTATTGCCCATGCACACTTCTGGCCAAGGAGCCTTTTTAGCTGAAGAATCCAACTATTTTTAGTTGTGTCAACAAGATACAAAGGGCATACAATCCGATGACCTTGAAGAAATGGACATCACAATTATCAGATGGCCGTGATTTGATATCGTGTAAAGATATTCAATCAAAGAACTCAAAGGGAGTTCAAGAAGCACAAGATGAAAACAGGTTTTGCCTGGAAAAAGCAAGTTAATATGTATCAATTGTTAGCAACTCAGTCTATAACATCTCGTATTATGGATATAAATAAAATATCGTTTATAGTTAAAATATTATTAGTCAAAAAAAAATAATAATAAAATATATTATAATTAAATTTTCTCTGTTTTTAAGAAAACTTAAGTCAAAATGTAAAGAAAAATGAGTAGGTTATTATCGTATATTTATAATTTTATAAAAACGTGATATTTGAAAAGTTATTAAAGAAAAATAAAAATTAAACTAAATCAATTATAAAAAAAAACAATAATAAATTAAATTATATATATATATATAGTAAAGATAACTATTAAAGTGCACGTGTGCTGTGTACTCAAAAACAAAGAATGAGTAAAAAAAAATTAAAA